>JAZAYU010000381.1:130150-212292 GCA_038501625.1 Corbicula japonica | reverse complement strand
TTAAATCCCTGCATAGCCTGGAACCCCATTGTATCGATCTATTTAATAGCCAACATTAAACAGTGAAACAAAATGAACCAATACCTTGTTATTTCTGCATTTCAATATCCTTTTATGTCTTTTTGATTCAATTATTTCTAAAGTTTCTTCAGTATTAATTATTTTCAGCAACAAATAGTTAATAATACACAAGGGGGCTAAATCTAACTGAAATATGAGGTCTCGCCATTATATCGATGCATTGTGGGAAACAGTTCAAAATATGAATGGCCGGCTTTTCTATACTGAATGAAACTGTGACGTAGATGTCATGTGACCTATCATTTGGATAGTTGACAGTTGCAGACGAACTGGCATTTCATCATTGTCGATTAAATGTGTTTTTATGCATGTGTATCAAAAACACTTAGTGAAAATAGTGGCATTTGTGGAGGAAACACTATTCAAATGTACTTGCTGCTACTCTTAATTGATTTTCATAAAAAACTTCAGTCAAATGCTAAGCGAAAGTGGGCATGACCTGGTTAACAATGTAAACAATCAACAGGTGGCAGTGCAAGCAAAATATCACGACAGTAATAAAGAGCGATACAATGGATAGATCGATACAATGGGGTTTGAGTATACAAAATGTAAACAACCTTCGCTGGTAATGACGTAATACGACACGAAAAAGCGTGCGTTTGGTGAATTTGTCACCAAAGTTGATTTGATCATTCGGTCTTTGTTACCACCCATGAAGAATGAACAAACATACACATTGTAAATGTACAAAAATTGGGATCCACCGACCGAGCGATATATTGGATATCGCGATATAACGGATAGTGATATAACAGAGCTGCAGTGTAATTATAACGGAAATATTGTTTGCACCAAGATTTTTTGTACCCAAAATGCCCAGTAAAATTGCTGGTCGGCCGGACTGACGACTTCACAAAACTGCCGGACCGAAGCAAATTTTGCCAGACATGACCGGCGGTCCGGTGCCTTTCGCAAGACCGATTTAATCACCAGTTTTTACCACCAAAACAATAAACAAAAGCATAAAAGGGCGACCATATGGATCTGAAATATATATCATTTCTATGTAGATTTTTTTTACTTCGGTTGAACCTGAGCAGGCGGCATGCTGAGCGCAACTTGGGGTAAATTATGAGCAGATGATAAATCAACCAACAAAAGCACACCTTTAGCTGATTTGAAACAGAAGTTGTAGTGTAATGTTCATTTGTTAAATATGAAAAAGGTCTTTTTATTGTTGCCATTGTTGTTTAAAACAAAATTGTTTTTATTTATTTTTTTTGTTGTTGATATTTTAAAATTCATCTCGGTAACTAGCGGCTTGCATCAATTTGTATTATGCAGTATCTCAATATTGCGCAATAAACGTTTTGCGCTTGACTGTTACACTGCGCAAGTCCCTATTTCAGTAGCAAGCGACAGTAGTAAACAATTTTTGTCTGGCGGTTATAGTCGCCAGAGAATTCTTAGCATGATTCAGTTATGTTTCCTTGAGGTTTAAATATAGACTGTATTCCCGTAATTTACATGTTAAGTAAATACTCGTATTGGATTTAAAAATACAACGGAAATATATCATATTACAACAATGAGCTGGCTATATTCCTGCAAAAAAGCAAACTCGCGATTATCTCAACAAGGTTGATGATAGAAATTGCCAATTAACTGGTCACTGATTTATTGTACTTGTGCATGTTTGAAATGCATACTAGTAGTCATACCAAACTTTATTAAATCTTCTAGTTGCACAAATGCTGAACAATTATTTGCCATATCCTGTCGTTCAGTACGCTGTTTTCACATTTAAGTTGCAATTAAATTCTTTATCGGGGTTTTTAATAAAATAAAATAAACCTCACTAAATGAATATATTTGATCTTTTATTTGTCATATCTGAGTTGATTCAAATCTAATAGCTTTAATTGAAATGTCATGCTATTACAATAATAAATTACACAAATCAGAAAAACCGCGCAACACCAATACATACATAATACCAACAATACTGACAACTAGTTAACATCACAAATACATATACAATATATCAGCAATACTCGACAACCATTTAACGACGATCAAACGATGCAAATACAAATCTATTAATCAGTAGTTCTGACTTTTCCAGAATACTAATACAACTGAAAGTAACGTCAGCAATAATTACGACTCATACTGCTGTCAAATAACAACCATGCATTTGTCGTAATTGACTCAATTAATCAACATTAATTATTTTATAACAAGCACACAGTTTTAATCACTCACTACAAACCTAGATTGCCTTATAAATAGAAATAATCAATTTGTAGTAAAATGTTAAACAAATACAGTATGCTCTTCGACGAGTCACATTCTAAATACAAAAGCATCATCAAATGCACAGTAGCACAGCAATACAGCACTTAATATGCATGCATATAAATAACAATAAGAAAACATTCTAAATACAAAATCATATCAAATGCATAGTAGCAAGCAAACAGCACGTAATGATCATGCATACAAATAGACATCTAAATCATCAGTTGTTTTCAAATCCTGGTAGTCCTCACAAGGAACAGTTTTAGGACCTATTTTATTTCTTGTTCATATAAATGACATTTCTAAAAATATTTCGTCGTATGCATAAGACTGTCGTTTGCCGATGATTGATACAAGTCTGTTACAAAGAAATTCAACAATTTGGAAGGACTGCTTAATTTTACAATCTGACATTAACAACTCCAAATGTTTGGGCTTGATTGGGCCACATCACTCTTGGGGGATGCGTTTCCACACTCAGTCAAATGCAATATGATGACGTCTCTCAAGAAAAAAGAAAAATATCGTTTTTGATTATAAACAAAAGACTTCGAAAAATACCCGTCTGGAATTTTTAAAAACCATCAGTAAATGTATCTCGAGTGTGAACATAACAAATGACTTGAATTCCTATTGGAGCACTCATGTAATATGAAATTTGTAATAAAGCCTAACAGAACTCTATCGGGTCTCGAGTTAAAGAGAAATTTATCAAAGTTGCCCACAAAAAGTAAAACTACAAGCATACAAAGGATTAAATTCGCCCAGTTTTGGAATATGCCAGCGCGGTTTGGGACCCGCATCAATTATATCTACAAGAGAACCTTGAAAAAGTCCAAAAGCGTTCAGCAAGATTTATTACTTCAAATTATCATGACTATGAACCAGGATCAATGACAAAAATTCTCAAGAGTTTAAAATTGCAACCTCTTAAGGATCGTAGAAAACAAAATAGGTTAATACTATTGTGTAAAGGATTAAATTCCAAGGCGAATTTACCACTGGATCAGTTAAGTCGACCACTTCGTACAACTAAAAATATGCATAGTGATCATTTCAACAGAATTCTTTCAAGGACCAATGTTCTAAAATATAGTTTCATTCCAAATACGGTATGTGATTGGGACTCTCTCCCACCGGACTTAAATCCTGAAGCATATCATGTCAGATACCAGCGACCCAGTTTCTACATTAATATCACATTGGTAAGAGGGGGCAAACAATATGAGTAATTCTAGCAACTTGACGCAAGCGCGGTGAGTAAATGCATTTGTTAGCAATGTTTCAGCCGTATAATATCAAGATACAAGATCAACAATAAGAAAACATTCTAAATACAAAAGCATATCAAGTCCACAGAAGCAAGAGAACAGTACTAAAATCATGCCTACAAATAACAAAAGAAAATAACATTTTTAGCCTATGACTGGGGTTGAGAGGGTGGGTAACGAAAAAATTTCACAGTGAAGAAGAATGCGCGAAATTCAACTATTATTTAAAAACGGACCAATTATAACTCAAGAAACTCCAAACCAATCATTTTTCTCGTCTCATAAAATAAATCTAATTCTCAGAAATTACCGACAATCGTCATTTAATTAAATATTTTAAAGGTATTAAAATAAACCGTTGCGTTGCTTTAATAAAGTATAAGTTGTACCTCTTCTTTTATTTATCACCAGCATTGCATATTTACTCTTTATCCGTCTCATGTTTTAACAAGAATTTTCGCGATGAGAAATAGAAGCTGGAGGGAAAAAACACAGACAGCAAGTATGACGTCATTTAACAGCCAATCAGAGGCCTATAGGTAAGGTTAACTACTGTCTTTTATTCGTGAGTAACAGTCAATACCTCATAGCAGAATATGAAAAATACCGGAGAGCCAAGTACCGGGATATATCGATACCAAAAATCGCCTATCAACAACGATGAAAAATGATCCCGGAAAGTCAGGTAAATAAGAATATTGAGGTCGGTTTATCTGTCGGTGCCTCAGAAACTGGTTGCATGATCAAATTCCTAGACATTAACCGTTATCTAACAGACATTCGGCAGATTTGCACGCCCCTCTCCTTTTTTAAGGGAGCAAGACATTTCGTCCTCGGGACATTTCGACCCCTAGTCCTATAAATATGACGTCGTAAATGCTTTTTTATCATTTTTTTATTTTATGGCAATTACGACATCATATCGCCGAACGCAGTTTTCCTGTCGCATGTTCCTACCGATTTTCAGTCGGGACAATTATCTTAGTTATCTGCAATTTTAAAACATGACCGGCCTAAATGACATTGTAGCAATATTTAATTAATAAAATATTACTCTTATTCTTGCTTCAGACACAAAAATTACTTACATTATTCAGTTATAAACTGTGATAATCCATTTTAATTTCCACCACAGTGTTTTGGTCTATGCAGCGTTCAGCCGTGTAGACATTGCTCGATTCTGATTGGCTAATGCAAATCACGCAACCGCCTCATGTTATTCAGTACCAATTGGACAAATTATAGATAAATAGATGTTTTTTATAATATAATTATAAATAATACTTCCCCATAAAATCGGACAGAAATATATATAATTATTTTCTTGATAATTAAAGTTAAATTACAATAGTTTGATTGTTTTTCTTACTGTTTCAAGGACATTACCTGACTATTGAAAATATTATTTTCGTCTATGAAATGTTTACGCAACTGTCAATCGGCAATATGGCAAGTGAAAGTTCTGCATACACAGTACTTGAATATAATTTCCTACCGGATTTAATTCATGTTTACCGATGATTTGATGCTTAAAGGTGAATTTTGTGATATATTTTCAGTGTCTAATCATTTAAAGCTGAGATTATGACTTTCTGTAAACTTTTTGTTAAAACTAAATATGTGACACGATTTCGATGCACCGCATTTAGAGGTAACGCTTGCTAATAAATTAAAAATATAAAATGTCAAAATATTAAATGTTAAAGGTTAAAGAAGCATGCGTTCCTCTAAATATTTGGAGTATTGGACCCCACGATAACTTACAGGAATTTCAATTCCAAGACGTTTCGATCCCAGAAAAGAGAAATTTCGACTCCATATAGTTTAGACATTTCGACCCAAAGACAAATAATAATACCTTGTCATATAAAGTGTACTTGAAAATAAAACTTGCTTGGTATGGTCTACTAGCGAGTTAGTTTTTTTAAGGGGAGTATCTGCCCTTAGTTATGGTATATAAACAGTTTTTGTGGTATTTTAAATTATCACCCTTTACATGGAAGAGCATGCAGATTTACAGGATGTTTTGATTTGTACTTTTGACAGTTTGACAGATGAAACTTTTTCATTAAATAAGCGATTGAAACGTGTGAAAAGATACCCAAATAATGAAAACAAGTGTAAAATTATTTTTAAAACCCAAATAAAGATGTTTCACTTTATAGTAAAGAAACTTCATTCTTGAAATGAGCTAGGAACACATTATTTACTTTTATGCAGGATGTTTGCAATCATCACATGTTAGGGGGCCTCTGAAAGTAATTTAAGCTAAATGTTAAATTGCTGTCAGGCTGATTAAACATTCTACTTATATTATTGTTTTAAGATGACCCCCGAAAACTTGTTGATGACATCATGGATAACATGACTGGTAGTTGGATTAACAAAAATGCTGGAAATATGATTTGGAAAGTCTTTGCTGAATGAACTTAACTGAAGTGAACAGATTAGTATCAGTTATACTAAACTTGGTTTCTTTTCCCAACCAACATGATTACTGATTATAGTAGTGAGTAAGCTGCTTAGCAATAAAACTATTAAGTACCACGAAAACTTTTTGGACCATCATACTAAATAAAATCATTCGCAATATCTTAACAATTCTACTTATAAAAATACTTATCACTTTTTTCCATATTACCTCAGATTCAGAGATGACCCTTTGACTTAAATTTCAAAAAGACTCATTTTGACTAAGATTTTAGTTCAAGGGTCATTTTTATTCCTATAATTAGGGTTATTTGGCTATTAATTGGCAGATTCTCCCCTTAACAATCTAAATGACCCTTGAGATTCAGCAGCTAGTGGAACCCATGCATATCCCATAGAGTAAAGGGTTTAACATAAACTTACATTACTACTTTACTATGTTACATACTTGTTGCTTATTTTATTTGAACTTACTATTTTTTTAAGCATTCTATATATTTTTTCAGGTCAAGTGTAACAGATGTGAAATTTGCATATTCCACTTTCCGAAGCTAGTTAAAATGAAATTATCTTGTGGATTGTTTACTGACAGACAATAGGGCATGCTTCAATATTGGGTACACTAGAACCAAAGACAGGCAGGCCCTTATAGTGAGGTCACTAGACTTAGGATAGAGCAGGACCCAGATTTTGGGTCACTAGTCAATGAATGGCAAGACGGATACCCTTGCTGAAATGGCTGATTGTTATAGCTGTGATATTTTTCTGCACCCTGACTGTTCTGTTTTGGTCGTGCAGTCCGATGGAAGATCCTGCCAAACAGCATCATGTTCAGAAAACTTCATTACATCATACAGTTGACATCAATCAGTCTGCTAGTAAACAACACAGTGTGCCAAAAATAGATGTCAGTACAGAATCAAAGGGAGATAATCCAGCATGGGGCCCTCATAAAATGGTCGTGATTGTCCCTTTTCGGGATCGCTTTGAAGAAATGCTGGAATTCGCCCCACATCTGCATGATTACTTGGTCAAGAAACATTTAAGACATGAAATTGTTGTTGTTAATCAGGTGGATGATTTAAGGTAAGTTATAAGCATAATTTCTGACATGTAGGAGTTTCGCATTGATAAATTGCCAACTTTGCTAGATCTGCTGTTCTTGATTGATGTTAGAAATAAAACCATCATAGCAATATTATTTATAATGTTAAACTATCAATGAATACAATTTTTTTAAAAGCAGTGCCATCTGATCAGGATCGCTGTTCACTTTTTTATTTTTCATGTTATTTCTTATCAAAAACCAAACTGCAGATCCTGACCGATGGCACAAATGTGTTGGCTGATCTGGATCTACACTGGTCACATAATTATGTGATTAAATGCATATAATGGAGCAAAGGGTTAACTTTGTTGACAGATTCAACCGTGGCTCATTAATCAATGTAGGGGTGTTAGAGGGTTGCAGAGACTGTGATTATATTGCTATGCATGATGTAGACCTGCTCCCCCTCAATGAGAAATTGAATTATTCCTACCCGAGTGATGGACCATACCACCTGGCTGCTCCGGACTTGCACCCTCTGTATCACTACAAGACATTCATTGGAGGCATTCTGTTGGTAACCAAGGAGCATTTCAAAATGGTAGGTACTCAGTTCTAGTGGTACATGTATAACCTAACTTTTGGCTGATATATTTTATATATATGTGTGTGACTAAAATCCTGTTTTATTACAGGATGAGTGAAATTGTTGACTTTCAAATCTCCATAACTTCTTGTTTCTATTAACCCTTTCCTTGATATATACACATTTTTACGCATGTGCGACCAGTGTAGATCGAGATCAGCCGGCACATCTGTGCTGTCTGATCAGGATATGCACTGGTCCCATTTTCATCAAAAATAACCTAATGAATAAAAAAAGCGAACAGTTTAGATCCTGATCAGACGGCACGGATGTGCCGGCTGATCTGGATCTAAACTGTTCGCCCTAGCAATAAAGGTGTATCTATACAGGAAAGGGTTAAAGGTATTCAAAAAGGAAACAGTGATCTTTGTAGCTTATATTTAAGCCATTCTCAAACTTGAACATTCAGCTATAGTTACCCATCCTTGTAGTAACACACAACACCCACAGAAGTTTTGGTGTTGGACAACATAGAACATATTTCAAGGGATCAAACCATTCGTCTGAATGGTAATGTGTTTACTTAATGGAATATTATATGTTATAGAAAAGGTGCTGTTATTATTTGTATTTGTGGTTATAGGTATAATTATGTAACAGATAGTGGAGTTACTTGTGTTTCAAATATTGGGACAGTGTGTTTCAGTTTTGAGTTATGTCACACTTGTAGTGGAGTTACTTTTACATGTATATATGGTGTCTAACAGGTTATTCAGGTAATAAGAAAAACAGGTAACTTATTCTTCAGGTACGGGGGATGTCTAACAGGTACTGGGGTTGGGGCAGAGAAGATGATGAGTTCTATGTTCGACTGAAGAGATCTGGTCTGCTGGTAGGTTTACATACTTCTCTATTATACTGGATGTTGATACACCCGAGTCACCCTTTTATAACACATGCCAGTTATTGTCACAATCAAATTATAGTTAAATTTTATACATAGATACAATTACTTATACAATTATAATCAGGGTCTATTTAATCAATTAATACTTATTAAATAGACCCTGATTATAATATTGTGCACCCTTTACAAGTTAATGGGATTTGTTTGTTATCCGTGGGTGATCAGTGTGGATCCAGATCAGCTGGCATATCTGTACCATCAGGATCAACACTGTTTGCTTTTTGATTCATTTTGTTTTTTGACCTGTGTAGATCCTGATCAAATGGTACAGATGTGCCAGCTGATCTGAATATTCGCTGCAACTCCTTATTGTACTCCATACAGTTTCAACGATCATGAGGTGTGTAAATAAAATTATCGTTTTTTTAACAAATTTAAAAAATACTGTTATTATATTGTTATGAACAGATGAATATTGATAATAACAGGAGACAATTGTTGAAAAAAAAAAGAATTTTGTTAGAAAGGAAATAAAATGTTGTCTTATCCGAGTGTCAAAGTAAAGCACTTTCCACTAAATTAAATAAAAAAATATTAATTAAATTAATTTCAATGTTCCCTCCAGGGCAAACCAGTTTTATATTTTCAAAATAACTTTAGAATAAGGCGCTTATAAATCAAATCCAATCACATCATCCATTGTCCCATGTGGCCACTCACCCATGCAAAAAGCATGGAAGTAATGCCCACCTGTGTTTACTTATAGGACAATTCAGTCTCTACATGTAAATCTTGTGTGATGGTATTTGTGTAGTGTTTGAAAATTCATTGTAGTGAAGGTTTAAAAAATTTAAAGATTTAAAAGTTTCGAAAAAAATAAAACTAGTTGGCCATTATCATCATAAGAACTGTATGGTGCGACCTTAACGGTAGTAAGTTTAACTTGATGGATTTTATATCCAAATACAAAACATCTATAATTCTATATGCCACTGGATTTGATTTAATGTTTACAGAAAACCACCTGGGTGGAGAATGGTGAAACAGTCCCGGAATACGAGGTAGTGTGATTCATATGAATTCATAAATACTCATGTGGTACTAATGTTTATGGGCAGGTTATTCCATGAATGTAAAAGCACCAAAAATATGTAATTCGGCATAAATGTATACAGTCAAACCTTTATTAAGCAGCCACACAAGGGAGTGACTAAAAGTGGCTGCTTAACACAAGTGGCTGTTTAAGACAGGTAAAAATTAGAACAAAATGTCAGTTAAGAACATTTTCAAAAAGGCTGTTTTTAACAGGAGGTTGCTGAATGCAGGTGACTGCTAAGGCAGGTTCAACTGTACAACAAAATGCAGTTTAACCATTCGGAGATTTTGAACTTTATTTTCATATGAAACATTGAAAGAAATCAGCCATAACAGAGATTGATTAATCTTTGAGCAAATGTATCTAATGTTGTATTAATTTAATTGTAACTACATGGTATATATAAATAAAGGATGTTATATATTAATTTCACATGTAAGTGACATTATGTTTTGGACACTGAAATCAGGGAGTCATCCTTAGAATGTGGCTGAAGGCTATGCAGTGTTTTTATCCAATAATCTTAATCCAAAAGATTATCAATAACACGACTATCGATTATTTCCTTCCTAAATGAATATAATATGATATTCTGAACCCGCAGGGGCACGGCGACAGTGCCTAGCCCTGAAATTCCAACAATGCAACCAATTGCACTTGCCGGTGATAAGGTGATGTTTGGAATGCTTTTGGATTGATAAATTATGCCAAATAAGCTGATTTTTATGTTTAACCTTTGCTTCAGAGATATGAATTCAATTGCATGGGCAAACAGTGTATATTTCATTTTTCAGCTGACATTTCATTTTCAACTCTTTGCCTTAAGGTAACTGTACAACTTAAACCACATGAGTGACCAGTGTAGATCCAGATCTGACTTAACATCCATACAGTCAGATCAGAATCTACACTTTTTTTTATTTGAAATAAGTTAATCAGTCGAAAAGTGACTTGTGTAGATCCTTGAAAGACTGCTCATAGGAGCAGGCTGATCTGGATCTTTGCTGTATCTGTAGTTTTAAGTATTACCATAATATATTATTGTGTATCATTTGCCTGATAGAGTCTGAAATATTGCAAACAAAAACCCTCTATATATAATTTTGTTTTAATTTACGTAATTTAAGATTGAGTTATTTACATACACAGGTGAGAAGACCCAAGAATATTAGCACACTACTTAACACATTCAGGCATATCCACGACAAAAAACGCCGACCTAGAGATAACAAAAGATATTTTGACCAAAAAGAGGTATGTATATGTGATAGTACTCCGTTAAACAACTTTGAATTTGCTTTAACCCTTTCCTTTATATATACAAATTTTTACCCATATGCGACCAGTGTAGATCCAGATCGGCCGGCATACCAATGTCGTCAGATCAGGATCTGCACTGGTGGCATTTTGGTCAGAAATAACCTAACAAATCAAGAAAAACAGTGCAAATCCTGATCAGATGGCACGGATGTGCAGGCTGATCTGGATCAACACTGTTTGCCCACGCAATAAAGGCGTGTCTATGGAGGAAAGGGTTTAAGTTAATTCAGTATCTGTCTGTCTATCACTGCACATCGGTGCAGTCTGATGTGGATATCCATTGTTCGCGAATTAGTAAAGAATAACCTTATAAATCTAAAAGTGAGCAGCCTGATCAGGATCTTCCCTGGTCGCTTTCTGCGATGTAAGCCATATTGTATGAAGTAAGGGGTTAAACAACCAAACTTTTTTTCATAACCTGTAAATAAGGATAATAATAATAATAATTCAATCCTGAAATATTTTCCATTATTTTGAAAGAAACTATCAAAATTACCATATTATAATTTCTTCTTTATATTATTCACAGAAAACCAGTAAGTTGGATAGAGAGACGGGTCTAGATACAGTGCAATATGAACTTCTAAATCGCTACAGTCTCCACATTAATGGCGCCCCCGTGACGATATTAGAGGTGAAACTCAAGTGTGACTATGAGAAAACACCCTGGTGCTTAAAACCTGAAGATCACTATCTGCTGAAAGAATACGTGACTCCTGCACCTCCCAGATGATACTGACATTAGGGAAGGATCTAGACATAGGCACAAGATCATAAAACTGAATCTGGAGACCAGTCTCAAATCTCAAGCACCTGATTGGCTGTAATGGCGACACCATTTCAGCCAATCAAATGCTTGAGATTCCAGACTGGTCTCCAAATTTAGTTTTATGATCTTGGGCCATAGTCTCCCAGTGTTTTTAAAAATATATGTTCAGAAACAAAGCTGCAAATCTCAGAAAATTTCTCCAAATGTTTGAAAGAAAACTTCATCTTTTTGTGAAAGTCTAGACCAGTTCTAGTGAAATACTACCCAGCAAACACATGTGTTATTATCACACAGGGAACAGAATATGGTCTGATCACCCAAAGAACAGATGTGGTCTTACCATCCAGGGAAATAGATATAGTGTTATCACCCAGGTCTTATCAACCAAAGAACAGATATTCTGAGGAAACAGATGGCATTTTATAACTGTTGTATAAACCAGGCTTTATTAAATCAACTATAATCCAAGAATTTGTCCAAATAGCATGCAAAAGTTAATTATTTAATATAAATTGAAATTCTGTCTTCATTGTTTGAAAAAGAAAGCAAAGATGGTGCAGGTTTCATTCGATTGGACACTGGAATCACGTGTTATGTTTAGCCTATTTTGATTGGCCGAGATATTAACATAAATTTCTACATAATTAGAATCAAAGCACTAAAAGTAATATTAAGGTGATGTCGAATGTAAGACATTTTGAACCCAGACATAAATCATTTTATAATACATAAAATCCAGTCTTGGTGCTTCATATGTGTGTTCATGAAAACATGAAGTTTACGGAAGGAGTTTTAGTTGGGAAGGAATGTGAGGTCTTCCCATCAAGTCATTCTTATAATTTTAGAGCACATTAATTTATTTTTATATTTTGTATATATATTGCTATGTGATATTAATTTTTATATGACAGAATTATAATGATGCAAAAAATGTAGTTGTGATGACTTGAAGTGTTCGGGGACTGACCTATCTTATCGTCATCACATCTGTTGAATCATGGCTTCTTAAATTATTTCGTACATGTTTATTACTAACATCCGGACGGTGCCATAACAATTTCACATTGTGATGATTAATAAATATTGTTTGTAAAAATTGATGTACATGTACAACTATATATTAATTCTTTATTTTGGTTACAATATTTAAAGACAAGTTAAGGGTTATAATTTAATTGCAAAATTATACATACTGTATGAGGAGTTATATTTGCAGTGCAAAATTACATTATTTTTTGCCAGAAGTTTAAAAACACGCTGTTAAAGAAATACAGTTTTGGAAATAGTCGAGTTTATCTGTTTAGTTTTCTACGTTTGTTTTCAGGTATATTGGTCATCAAATACATCCAACATTTAATTTTTGTTACATGCAGCTTATGACTGTAATGAATCACCTTAATGTAAAATATTTTTTAGGCAGATATTTTACATTTTATCTGAAACAACTAACTACAGAATTAAATATATATTTTTATACAAATGTTCTTATTAAATATTGTTTTTTTTTATGGAATATTTAGATCATCAACTTGATGACAAAAAAGTGCCATTTTGTAGGAAAATATGTTTAGAATGGAGAAAATGCATGAACGCTTTACTTCATATATAAGGGTTTTATGACATGTGCGACCAATATCCTGATCAGCCTGCACATCTATACTTTTAGACCACTATCTAGTACACTGTTTGCTTTTTTATTCATTTAAATTATGTTATTTGTGACTAAGAGGGCAGACGTAAAAAAGTAGATCCTGATCAGAGGGCACAGATGTGTAGGTTTACACATACCGTAAAACCTGTATTTATGGAGCGAAGGGTTAAGCATGTCTGTTTGCAACAAAACTTTACAATCTTAAGAGTTATTTTGAGGTCATTGGTAATCATGAAAAGAATGCCATTCTATCAATGATTAAATGTAAGTGGACAAACAAACAAAGACACTTGATAGAGTTATTATCATATTGTTTTGTTTACAGTGGGAGCACTTGCCTTTTGCCAGCACTTGAGTTTTGATGGTATGGTTTGCATAAAGCCTTATTTAACATCTGTTACATATAAATATGTATGTTGATTACATCGAAAATGTTAACTAAATCATCTTTCAAACGTTTATGGCCAGTTTTCACATCTTTTCCACACCCTTCCTTTTTGTCATATTTTGAAACGTTTTCTGGGCGTAAGTGGCCTTGAGACGAGGATGTTGTCCATATTAAAACAACAGGCATTATGAAGAAATCATTAATACACTGAATGTCAACTGGATATCTTCCCAATCTGTTTGGGCGCACTATGAAAGATACTTCCGGACATTTTGACTTTAATCCTTGAAATGAAGTCGTATATTGAGCAGAGGACATATGTTTGTTATGGCAATTATTATGTACATATTTCACGACAAAAATACCGTTTCAATGTCAAAATGCTTAACAAACCCCCTTTGTTTCATGAAAAAATAATATGACTTTCCAAATAAAGTTCATCTTAAATGTCAAAAAGGGTATTGAAGACACTTTTTTCCCCACAACTTTCATCATTTTAAAAGTTTAAAACTTTGAAATAATATTTTCGCAAGCGTTCACCTAATTGAGAAGCTGTGCAGAATCCACAGCATTAGGTCAAGGTCACCTACGCAGGTCATCATGTTTTGTGGCAACAACTATAAGCCTGAAAGTGGAAATCAGGGTTTCCCACCTAAGATGGGAATCGTCCAAGGTGGGAAACCTTGATTTCAAGAAAACATCTAGGTGTTTTTTTACTCCGGGTTTATACGATGCTATACTATCAGAAATGAACAATTATGATAAACCCCGCTATTAAGACCTCCTCACGGTCTGGACAAAAGCGGTCTTAATACTGGGATGTTCTCGATTCCGGTGTAGAAAATAATTGCAAAATTGTCAAACGGAACATTAAAATATTGGTCTTATTATAAGAGAGGTCTGAATTTCTGGGTTGTCTTTATGAGGGCTCTTCATTAAAGGCGTTTTACTGTTTACAATAATGATAACGAGGTTCGATATTATAAGTTTAAATGAAACTTCATATACCTATTTTGTTCGAATAAGAGCCTAAAACCTGTAAATATAAATCTTTGGACAAGCCGTGAATGACAGTTATCTATGCTTGAATAAATAGCGTGCGTATGAATATGGTGGGCATTAATATTTTATGGTTTAATTAATATTGTATGAGTCTGCGGAATGATTATGCATTTGCCCGGAAAGACCGAGACTACTTCGAAAAATAAATTGAATGGGCGCCACCGTCGATGTTGGAAAACATGGGGCATCAAAGCCTGATTCGAAGAACTGCTGAAGATAATAAAACTAAATCTGGAGACCAGTCTCTAATCTCAAGCATCTGATTGGCTGAAATTTGAAGACTGGTTTCCATTCTCAGTTTTATAATCTTTGAGCCACGTTACTCCAGTTTCAGAGAAAAACGTTGATTAGCACAGTTTTGATATTTATTTCACAATTATTGACAATGACAGCGACCATTTACACAATGCTGTGTAGTTCCAGGCTGGTTACAGTGATGTTGCATACAGTCGTCTTTTGAAGCGCATATTCTTACTGTAATACAATAAGATCAAATTACAATCAAGACTGACTGTATGTGCCCGCTTGCCTGCCTCTGTGTGTATGCTTACCTTAGAATTGCTATAGCTTTTTTTCTTGACTTACACTGTCCTTATATTTCTGAACTTTGCTCAGATCATAAAACACTCCGATCTTAGTTTTATGATCTTGGTCCCTTATGTTAGATAAGTCTAACCCATGTTGAATGTGATGTACTTATATTATGTATAGCAACATTGCATAGCAGGAAACGCTTGACTTGTACAGAAATATAGGGGTGTAATACATTTAACCAATGTTCTAACTACACCGATCAATTTTTTTAAATTTCTCCGCATAGATTTGGAGTTCAGTCTTCAAATTTGAAACCATTTTTACTTCATTTTCTGAAAGTTCCATTGAAATACCTCCGTGCGTTCTTAAACCAAGGACATTTAATCGAGGTGAGGACAAAACCAATAGTCACCAAATTGACCGTAGCTTTTGTATAGAGGATATACTGAAACCGGCAAACACTGCTGAAAAATCTTCTTTGTAGCAGCTAAACAATCAGATTATTGGAGAATTGCACAGAATTGTTCAAAATTACTTAAAATCCATATTTTAAAAAAGAGACATGAATTTTCGTTTACGGAGAATATACCCACTACCGACAATTTTGTGACTTTTGGTTTTACCCCTACCCTGATTAAATGTCAATGGGTTTTAAACGCGTGACGAGAATTTAATTTTTTTTTTCGTACAAAGAAGTGAAAATGATGTGTCTTATAATATTTCAAGTTTGCATTGTATATCCCGAATCCTTGGTGAGAAATTTGACAAATATGGTCTGTGTAGTTAGAACATTGGTTAAGTTATTTACTCACTTGGTACACATTCGCACCATCCATCGTTACATACTGAGTGGTAGTTGTTGCCGCAGGTGGTTATATGATGCTGGTGGCAATCGTCATTCGTAGTGCAATGTTCAGCGAACGCATATGCTTTATATTAAAAAATGATATTAGTTAATCCTTAAAACGATTGCTACGAATATGTTTGTTACATTGGGCACATCACGAGGCAATAATAATAATAATGCAGGTAAATTAATGACGTCAGACATGTAATTATTGAGGTTCTCAGAGGGGAATTAAGCCGTTCGGCATTAAATAAGCGAAATAAATGAAAAATTGATATTTTCTAATAATTTTTGTCTGAAAAAGTCTTTGCTGTTAAATAAAACAATTATTTGGTTCCTTGAAAGGGTATGTGAGGATATATTGCCGGTCTGGGTGTCATATTATCCCTCGCCTGCGGCTCGGGTAATATGACACTCAGACCGGCAATATATCCTCACATTCCCTGTCAAGAAACCAAATAACTATATAGTATTCTATGTTAGTGTCGGTTTCAGTGAGGCAAGTCTTTCAAATAGTTGTGGATTAGTAGGCCTAATTGGGAAATCAGCAGTTCGCGTTGATTTCAGAGATGAAATTCTTTTCAAATGATAAAATGGGAAGTATTCCTGATAAAAAAGAGACACTAAAAGTTAGAAAAGTTAGAGAATGTGGATGGTAAGCCTATTGGTCATGTCCTAAAGTAATCAGCACCATATTTCTGTTCAGAGATATCCAAGAAAAAGATGGTAACGTGTTTTTAGAAGTTACTGGGTCACCAGTAGTTAGTAACCCACCATGGCCAGCTCCACATGATGAGGAGTGGTCTTAGGCTACCATGTTATTATATCATTTCTACCTCGCGTAAAATGACTTTAAGCTCATATTAGATGCACTTATGCAATACCTGAAGACTATGCAAAGTGATGGCATGAATGTTCTACTGCTTTTGATAATATTTTAATAAAAATTACTTACGAATTGCATACTCATAATATTTTATTTATAACACATTATTTTCAAAATTATTTTGAACCCTAAGAAAACATGTTAAAATGTATTTGGTCTGTCAACAC
This sequence comes from Corbicula japonica, assembly GCA_038501625.1. Lineage (NCBI taxonomy): Eukaryota > Metazoa > Mollusca > Bivalvia > Venerida > Cyrenidae > Corbicula > Corbicula japonica. The sequence continues at coordinate 195,005 of JAZAYU010000381.1, read as the reverse complement.
CATTAAACAGCTGTCAAAACACTTTGAGAGTGGTCCCCCGATTTATATTCGAAACTGATTGAATTAACCGGAATTAGTCAATCAATAATTGCTACAGTTGTAAAAGTGAACAGATGCGGAGACTAAAATAATACCAACTTATTTTTGGTAAGACAGCTTGCAAACAATAAAATAAAAATAAAATTCAGATTATTGCTTTAACTATATTTTCCACAACGGTTTAAAGGATTAACCGGAACTGGTTGACAAACAGTATCAGGTTCCACACTTTATTAAACTTCTAACAAAAATTTATCTTTCCACAACGGCCGAATGTTCTACTCACCATCTAATTTAAATAACATTAAAATAGCTTCAATTTTTATTAAAAATGCATGAAAATTTCGTTTTGACACCTCATAATTTTCAAAACAATTCGGCTGACAAATTATATCTACCTTAATGATAACTGCGCAGTTTGGTCTTGAAAAGTTTGTTTTCGTTTGCATGCAAGTAGTCGTTGTGATTTTCATGTTGGAATTAATTTATCGTTCATAAGAATTTCAAATAATGAACATTAAAACCATTTCAATTATATGTCCAATATGATAAGCTGTTGGGATTAAAATGCATTTAATTTTATATATTGTTGAATAATTCAATTCATCAGAATGAAAGAAACTTACCGATAAAGAGTAGGCAAGCCGTTACAATAACCAGTTTCATTTTGACTGAAATTAAATGTACCACAATTAAAAATACAGATTAATCTACATTTGAGACAAACACTGTTTATAAACTCCCGGTTGTTGTAAAGTTATGTGAAATAACATGTGATGTTTTCTGTAATCGGTCACGACAAAATGTTAGACTATGGAAGTCCAGTGTTATATTTGCGTAATGGCTGTGAAACAAATGTCGGTACTTCTGTGGTTAAAAACAATATTGCATTTTGATATATTGCCGACAATACTTCAATATGTTTGATAAAAAAGAAATATGCATATTGAAAACAGAGAAGAAAACAATGCATAGGATTGTGATTAATTTCAAATGAGACATGCTGTATTATGATCCTTATGTTTAATGATTTACTTTATACTACACCCCTGTGTTGATTATTTTAACATTTATCTTTTACAATATAGTTATGCAAGCTGAAACCGCACAACCAGTTCTCTTCTGATGACCGAAGAGTTAACATCATGCTAAAAAAAGTGTTATTATGCTGTATATATTCTTGGAGTCATTCTTATGTCTTCCACAACGCCAAACGGACTTAAAAGACACCACGAATAATTGACGAAAAGAGAACATAGGATGCACCAATCTCAAACATACCATGACAGATTCTCATATAAAGAAATAATACGATCTTGTCGATGAATTAGCACCAATACGCACATCAACTCGGCAATGTTTCATGCAAACGCACACAAACGTATATAACATAAATAGCTTATAGTTTATCGTCTAGCAAAATTGGTGGTAGTTAGTGACCTTTCTGAAAACAGGCATCTAGACTTAAATTAGCAAGAACACATGTCAGGCACAAAAGAAAACGATCGAGCTTCTACGTTACTTTAAAGGTTTGCCTAAGAACCGTCATTCTGTCATAAACCCCTGTTACCGTCGTGCAAAAAAGATTAAACTATTTTATGTTAAAAACTAAATGTTTCTTTTAAGTTAGTTGTTTGTTTGAATCATTTTGATACGCTCTTCTAACTATAACATGAATGCATCATATAATCTATTTGTTTTGTCATTTTATTTATTAAATAAGATACTGACAACAATGCTAACAGAGGTATACAATATGAGATATTTGTGAATCTGTGTTTGACCTTCAATTTCCTGATCGCGTAAACATATGACTAAAGAGGCCGTCACACTATGACGTTCTGGTCAACGTTCTCTGAACGTTTCAATCGTTCAATTTTTGAGCGTTCTAGAATGAGGATAACACATCTGGCGGCTAATTAAAGTTTTGTCTAACGCACCACTAGCGTGTGTCTAACGCACTAAAAGCGTCTAACAGCGACCAAGTAAGAAAACCCTAAAATCATTAGCATGTTCTCAAGTGCCACTGGCGCGCGAAAAACGATTTGTCAAAGCTAGACGAGCGTGCTGAGGCATGGACGTTCGGATAACGCTCAAATGACGCTCAATGGACGTCAAAAGGACGTTCGTTTCACTTTAGTCACACGCTGCTTTCGCTAGGGGACCGTTTAGCGGTCGTTGACAGGTCGCCAGTGAGTCGTTCACGGCAAAGCAAACGATTTGTAGCAATCAAGTAACGCTTGAGTAACGACTGTCTGACGATAGCCGAACGTTCTTAAACGTTCTTCAGCGTTTACAATTAAACGTTGAAGAACGCTCGTCTCGGAGAAAATTTTTGTGCATGTTCAAAAAATTTTTTCAGTACCAGCGTTCTCCGCCGATTCCCGGCGATCATTGACGTTCACCGACGTTCACTAGCGTTCAAAAAACGCGATATCCCAGCGACCATGGACGACTATCAACGTTTCATCAAACGTCGTAGAACGCTGGCCAGAACGTCATAGTGTGACGGCCCCATAAGAAATAAAATGTTGATTTCTCTCTTCATAATTGAACGTTCTTAACAGATTGTCAGTGTCATAATGATCACGTGGGCATTTAAAATGGTGTTTTGTTGTTTATTTTTTTGTGTTTAAACGTAAATATATTTTAGGAAATTTTTAGGTCTAGCTATATTTCTTCACTGTTCTAATTTTTCTTAAAGTGTATTAATTAATGATATATAATTAACATTTATTTTTGCAAAATTTTAATGAACTAAATTTTGTCGTTAGGGAGATTTTGAAATTCTTTTTTTTATCACTTACAGTACAATGACGACTGTAGTGTGTCCTTTACCAGGTCCAAGTTCTTTATCCGTTCCATTTATGCCACGATGCCTTACTTAAAGTCAGTACATAGTTGAAAGTTCAAATACGTGAAAATGACAGCATAAGGAGATTATCTCACGTACCTTTCAATTAATTTATATCTATGAATACTCAAACATTGCCATTATTTGTGTTTCGTGTTTCTTTGTCTCTATCAAAAATGAAAATTGCTATATTTTTCGTTGCCTGTTTAGTAGGTAAGGAACTTTTTCTCATTGCGTTTCTACGTACCTTGTAATATCACTGTGGGGAATCACATGATCAAAAAATCTCTTTTAGGGAAATTTTAAATTTTGTGAAGTTTTCATTTCTGAGTTGCACAAATATAATTTATAAATGTACTATCATATGACCACAGACTATATGTTTTATACTACAACTATTAACGAGTGTTTTGTTTAGAATTTTACCAGATTACCTCTGCAGTGTCATGTTTTATAGTGCTTGGGTGTTCTGAATTATGAGGAAGAGGTCATGAGCGAAATATTGTCAGTATAATTATACCTTCCAGTAGGCATATGAAAGGCTACATAATAAAGCTTCACACAAACCATGGACAAAATATACTCCATGTTTCATTGTTTTACATTTGTTTAGAGATTATTTTGATCATGTGATTCCCCACAGCGAATATATTCATACGATCTCTACTGCCAATTTTGAAAATATGTTAATTACAAGTTTTAGCTTTCCAAAAAGCTAGTCGGTCATAAGCATAACCTTTTAACAAGACGGCAGAAAAGTTTGAATTTTAAGCCACTTTTTTTGGATGCCATACAAAAATGTAAGTTTACTTATAGGTATTTCCTCTTTCGAATGAGATGTATTGAAATCTAACCCTGTTTGCGAACAAGTTAATAATTTACTTGGAAGTAAACCAAAATGGAAAAAATTGTCGAACAATATTTTTGTGCCAGAAAGTGTTAGAAAGCAGAGATTATCAAGCTGTAAATATATATCAAAAGCTACAAAATATGTTAAAAAATAAAGTTTTTTTCACAGTCATAGGGTGGGAGAGAAAAACGTGAACAGTCGACTGTCTGGGACTCACAGGTATGATAAAATTGTTCTTTCTGATCTAGAACAATATCGTTAGAATGTTAGTATTCACTTAGTATGTCTCATGACTTCGAATAACAACCAAACGCATTGACTTCGAATTCGCAAAAGTATGCACTACAGCGCCGTTTTTTTTAAACGGTTATGCTAATGGCCGACTAGCTTTCTGGAAAGCAAAATTTTGTATTGTCTATTATTGACAGTTTCATGACCCTCTTTGATACTTCTGCAAAAGTGTGTGTGTTCGCATGTTCCTAAGATTATTTTGCTAATTCAAAACAAAATTACAACGAAATAAAACTTAAACTTGTAGTGTCTATTATATTTAGTTTCATTACCCGATTTCAGATTTCTGCAAAACTGTGTGTTCTGGTGTTCCAAAGATATTTTTTACATTCAAAATATGTCGGTCATCAGGATGACCGATAATAAAACAGTTTCTCTTTGACAAAATAATGCAAATTTTTACGTCATCTGATGTCAATCTGATTCGCCGAAAGTAGGATAGTTTCCGATCGTTATAAATTTTACATGCGTACTGTTTTCGCCATATATGCAGTGAGCGGGGGTGGGGAAGGGGTTAAATGTGAAATTCGGTTCAATACAGTAATTACAGACTATAAACCTATACCATTACCTAACCAATGATTATTTATAATAAAATTAATAAAACTGCAAATATTATTACAGGCTATGCATATGCCACAACCTGCACGGGTCCGAACACATGCGACGCCTCTGTGACTGTCTGTGCTAACGGCTACACACTAACCTGTATGGCCACCAGTGGGACGGAAATGCACTGCGTGTGTGTAGATGGCAACAATAATGGTTGGTATTTCTTGCACTTAACTCTAGTTGAATGTGATTTTCTTTTCATGTTTTGCAGTAAACTGGACCAATAGTGATACATTATCAGACTGCATCACCTACGGGCTATAAGTACATGTAGCAAATAGGTTTATTACCACTTTAGTTACATGATAGTGAATAACTGACTTTTATATGTGGCTTAAAAATGTACGAACACAATCAATCGAAGAAACATAAGGACGAAAATGGATCGAGCTCGCAATCCTTGGACTCGTTTTGAGTTTAACGCGCTATAATCCGCAAAATATTTTCCCAGCTTCTAGCGCGAGTACTTAATTAAATGTTAAAAATCAATGAGTCCTGGTTTTTTAATCCGACAAGAGTAAATTTCCATTACAATAATGAAATGACTGGAACAAATCGGTATTTCCTGTGTTTTCACCGGGACTGGAATAAAGTACATTTTGTACTCTTGTAACGTATTTAAGCAATAAGTTCCTACATTACGCCGCTAGAATAAAAGGAGTTCTGAAAATACTAAAAATTTAATTGTAATCGAAATAAAAATGAAAAAATAGATACATTTTTATGATATTCATAAAAATAATTATGTGATGTATGTTTCATTTGGATAGTAGGCCTAAATTCCGCCCGTCGAACAAACGTTTTGGGGAGGTTATTTGTCAGAGCCTCATGACCGCCAGTACACATGAAAGATAATTAAAATGTTTACTTGTGCATTACCGGATCCGTCTTATGTTTCAGGTCACACCTGTACCGCTAATGCAGACTGTACGGGCCTCCACCAGTGCAACCATGGACACTGGGAGTGTAGAACGGGTCATTGCCACTGTACCGGCGGTGGTGGTGGTGGTAACCCAGGCGGGAACCCGGGCGGAAAATAAACACTCGGATTGTTTGATATCAATGAATTACTTTTACTTAAGAAAACATTTCTTAACAAAGCTGAGTTACTGAATGTTGTGTGTAAACCATTTCGTTTGACTTTACTTTTGACAACGTAATTTATTATCAGCAAAGAAATTTCCTTGAATTTGATTGGATAATTTGCCGTTGATGTAAGTCCGTATTTACGGATCGGTCGTAAATACGAATGCACGTGTCTAAAAATCCCCCTCTAGCCTCATACGTTTTGTTGTCCGCCATTTTGTTTTTAATTTTAAAAAAATACATGTAATTAAGCCGATCTCAGGAATTATTTAAATCTTGACTGGGAATAATTGTGTAATGTTTTTAAAGTTAATTCAATACAATTAATCTTAATTTTAAAAATAAATATCAAACCGACATACACATTGACGCTATATAGAAAATGATAGTGCCTCTAGCTGGGAGCGAAGCTGCACCGTCACGGCGACAGCGCCTAGCCCTGCAATTCCTGCGACGCCACCAATTGAGCTAACCAGGACAACCCCAAAAAAGGTTGATCTGATAGGCCTAATATACGAAACAATCACTGCATGACATCGTTAACGGATTATTTTACTGATAATAGTACTGACGATATGTACTGGGAGACTTTTACGGCCGCCACACTGCACAAATAGCGCTACTGTGAAATTCAAATAATAGTGCCTCTAGCTGGGAGCGAACCCACACCGTCACGGCGACAGCCCCTAGCCCTAGAATTCCTGCGACGCCACCAATTGAGCTAACCGGGACAACCCCCAAAAACGTTGATCTGATAGGCCTGATATACGTAACAATCACTGCATGACATCGTTAACGGGTTATTTTACTGATAATAGTACTGACTATAAGTACGGGTAGACTTTTACGGCCGCCACACTGCACAAATAGCGCTACTGTGAATTTCAAATAATAGTGCCTCTAGCTGGGAGCGAACCCACACCGTCACGGCGATAGCCCCTAGCCCTAAAATTCCTGCGACGCCACCAATTGAGCTGACCGGGACAACCCCCAAAAACGTTGATCTGATAGGCCTGATATACGTAACAATCACTGCATGACATCGTTAACGGGTTATTTTACTGATAATAGTACTGACTATAAGTACGGGGAGACTTTTACGGCCGCCACACTGCACAAATAGCGCTACTGTGAATTTCAAATAATAGTGCCTCTAGCTGGGAGCGAACCCACACCGTCACGGCGACAGCCCCTAGCCCTGGAATTCCTGCGTCGCAACCAATTGAGCTAATAGGGACAACCCCAAAAAAGGTTGATCGGATAGGACTGATATACGTAACAATCACTGCATGACATCGTCTACGGGTTATTTTACTGATAACAGTACTTACTATATCAGGGCGGGTAATCAAACTGCACCTTACCATGCATTTTGTAAACAAAAGTCCGCCATCTTGGATGAAAATTGGTAAGTTTTTTACTTTTACTCAATTAATAAATAACTCGTAAACTTGAGGTATACCTAAGAACCTGCTACACATTTTTTCCGAATCTTTTGGTACCTAGATGGAATATAAACTACAAGTGGCAAACAAGTTACCTCGGTCATGGAAACTGAATCGGCGAGAAATAAGCAAGAATTTTTAGGGTAAAATGCAGGGAAATTTGTCATTTTGTATGTTTTTCGCCAAGAAAGGTAGTTTTGTCTGTAATCACACGAAAAATTGAATTCCATTTTAAATTTAATGTCCCAAGACAATTTGTTTTGTAAAAGAAAACACTATTTCGCAGCAAAATTAGCAAATATCCCTTATGGTAAAGTGCAGTTCTGAAAAATAAATGATAAAGTGCAGTTGACTTTTTTCCTAAACTAAACATAAAATATCGCTGTAGTATTTCCCTGACTAATATGCATGGTAAGGTGCAGTTTGATTACCCGCCTGTATATGTTCGGGGAGACTTTTTACGGCCGCCACACTGCACAAAAAGCGCTACTTTGAATTTCAAATGATAGTATAGAAGTGACGTCACGCAAGTAATTAAGTGACGTCATACAAATGATTAATATGAGGATTTCAACGGGGAAACGTGCCGTTCGAAATAAAATTAGCTAAATAAATGAAAAATTAAAGTTTTCTTATTTTGTTTTGCCTGGAAAATGCTTTGCAGTATAATAAAACAATTATTTGGTTTCTTGAAAGTGTATGTGAGGATAAATTGCCTGTCTGGATGTCATATTATCCACAGACACTTGTTTAGGGGTCCTTTGCTCGCCCTATATGCCTATAGAGCTATATAGGCCTTTATATAGGCTTACAGGTCTCTAGATCCAAAAGTGGGCAATTTCAGGAAATAAACGGATGATCTACAGCATGAGATACAACTACAATCACCAGGGTGGGGAATCACGTGACAAAAAAAATGGCCGCCAACCAAAAAATTCTCTCGGTTAGAGGTAAAATTTTACTTGTTTCTCGCTTATTCCTAGACCATTTTAAGTGAAATAAACACTTAAGTACCCCGTACACGAAGACAGATTGCATAGTGTATTCCAAATTTTGACAACTTTTGTAGTTTATGCGGTATTTCGTGTACAGTGTTTGGCAGCTTGCACTGCTCGGTGATAGGGTACACTTGGATCTTGATGAAATCGTTCTTCTGGCAAGTTTTCGCAAGTGAGCTGATTGTTGCATGAAAAATTTGTTATATCCCTACAGAAAAAATGCTTCTGGTGCAGACATATCCAGTTTATGTATGCAACTGATGTGAAAAACGCAAAAATGGAAAATGATAGGGAACACTGGCCGCAACGTTGATGATAGGGAACACTTGCATTGTTTTGAGAAGCAAACTGTTTGCCAGTCCGAGCGATCAGTTTCGAAACGGAGCGAGTCCGTTGTATTTTTTTTTCAATAAAACATGGATATTTTGTTTCCTTTTTTAAAATTCTTATGATCAGCTACGAAGTTGTTAAAAAAGAGTATTATTTAATACAGGTGATTCTTGCATAGCTAAAAATGTAAATCTCTGAAACGTTTGCATTTATGAAACAAAGCACTAGAAAAAATACCATAATTTGTATTAAGCAGATTTTCAGTGAACGTAAAGAATTATATGATGCGCCAGAAAAATTATAAGCAAGAAAGCATGATTACAGTTATAATTTTATATACTCAGTACATTTAAAAATGTAGATTTTTATGTCATGTATTTTGAAGATTTTTCCATTTTTACAAGAGCTGATGCCTCAAGCAGATTAAAGTCTTGAAACCCAGACTTACGAAATTTAATGTATCGACGTCATGATGCACGTGACTTGTTAAATTCCACACTTTGCACTTGATTTAAACGTGTATTAAAATTTCGCAATTTTATTGCTATGTACGTGTGAGCAGTCGACCGATACACAGTAAAACATGTTTAGAGGCTTTGTGCCAATCTGTATTAATGCCACGGCTTATTGTATTGCCGTTCTTACGTTTAGAATCGTATGCGTAATCTACAGCATGAAAGGCAGGGGCGCATACAGCTGTTTTAACACTCATTTTCTTAAAACAAAACAACATCAATATTTTAGACTAGCTATTCTTGTCTTCAGACATGTCGCAATTCAAACACATTAGGAATTGAGGGAAGAAATTGATTTATTCACGTGGTCAGCCACAATAAAATCTTGCTGAGCTTCGACAAGCACTGATTTATGAATGGAATAAAATGCCCCAAGAACAGTCTTAGTAGCGTAACCTCCGTGTTGTAGGCCACTGGCTAGGAAGATGCTTCTTGGGACATTTACAAACAAGTATTTTCTGAAAAGCCTCGTCTGTCCCCGATTCATTTTGCGTTGTTTGCACTCTGGGACATAATGGAGTTATGGAGGTTTTTATTATGGTACCCCTGAAATTTGAAGAAAAATATATGGATTGTAAATTCTATTTTAATTCAGCAGCTTCGAATAAACAAACATATTATTTAAGAAAAGTTGAAAAAGATTTCACACCAGAAACTTACTTGTAGATGTTTATTAGTCAGCTTAGGGAAAGTTATAGGCTCTTACAAAGCTTTATAACAAAAACATCATGAAACAGTTTTTATTTGTTTGAAATCACACTGGCAAAAGTATTATTTTAACAATAATATATTTTAATACATTTAAAACAGAATAAAAAATGAAAAATAAGAAAAATTCAAAGATTCAAATCTTCCCAGCTAAGGCCTACAAAACGGAGGTTAAGCTACTACGACTTTATTAACCAAATCAACGTTCCCAGACTTTTTTATCAAGAGGAGGAAAATCTTTTAAATTAAATTACAAATGTAGTTTCAAAAGGACTTTGCTTTTGGAAAATCACAGTCGTTTTATGACTGTCTCTAATAGTGCCTGCTCGTTAATGTGGGTTCCTGTCATCATATCCCGAAAAACATGCTTACATAAAACTATAATAAGTATCAAAGCATTGTGTTTGTTAAGTAAATATTCTAAGAACCGCATCGATATTTATGGCTGTCTGCAGCAAAATAATTTTTTATTATAACAATGTCTATACTATCTTATAATTCACCAGGTATCAAATATAAAATACATAATTATATGATATCTCGCCGGTATAAAATATATTAATATCTTACCGGTGTCCAGATTCTTTACTACATGACTAAAAGACTAATAATAAATTTGGATTTTCTCCACCAATAGACGAATTTATGTTTAGTTACTAGTGTCATAGGAAAGATTATTAAAGGATCTATCAACGGGAATCAACATTTGTTCGGTAAGTTACCATTTTGTCTTCGAAATTAATGTGCAAATGGGATCCTGTATTTTTCCGAGATCTGTTTAGTTGGTTATCTTTCCATGGTAATGTTATGTATGAACTGTTATGTTTTGAAAACTGGGATAGTTTGTGTTCTTAGTGATTGTAGTTGTATCTCATGCTGTAGATCATCCGTTTATTTCCTGAAATTGCCCACTTTTGGATCTAGAGACCTGTAAGCCTATATAAAGGCCTATATAGCTCTATAGGCATATAGGGCCAGCAAAGGACCCCTAAACAAGTGTCTGTGATCCAGACCGGCAATATATCCTCAAACACCCTGTCAAGAAACCAAATAACTATATAACATTTGTTCATGATTGTCATTAGTTATTTTCGTATTGTGTCTTTCCAGCAGTGTCGAGTTTGTTGTTAAATAGGATTGGATCAGTGCAGCTTATTTTAACCTTGCATTTGATGTGGTGTAGCGGTCGTAAAAAGTCGCCCCGTTCTTCGGTTTATTGTAATTAACTTTCATTTGTCTCCAAAATAGAAAGCGGCTTAAGCCAGTGCGAGGGGAATGAATTTGTAGTATCAATGGACACTTAAAATAAACCCTAAAATCGAACAGAGCGGCTGATTGTTCCAAAGGGCTTCAAGAGGTCACCTATTTAATCATTCAAAAGTCCCTTTGTCCATTTGAAAGAAAATTCGATAATAGCAGTCGCTTTGTCCGTCAGTACCTCCATTCCTTCGTTACGTCCATAACGAAAACTTAACGTTGGCTCTACATTTGCTGTTTCTTAACAATTTGTTTTCATCACACTGTTCGACTGTTCAGCTTATGTAAACAGTGTTGTCGTTTTTTTTCCAAATTATCTAGGTCATTGTCATTTAGGACCTTTTTTACTTAGATTTTGTCATAAACATTTGGCGTTGGCTGTATTTTATAGCATTTAGTTATGGCCCACTTAAGGTGGAATGTGACACTTCGAATATTCGAATTTCTTTTTGAAATTAGGTATGGTACGAATTGACGACGACTTCAGCAAGAAGTCCCTCAAGATCGTTTTCCGATTAATCGATTAATCAAATAGTTGTTTAGATATTTACCTTCAAAGTTAGCCATCAACGCCAGTTTTTTGCAGAGACGTCTTAACAATACTAGCAAATTCTAAATGCCTTCATCGACTTTCGACTTCAGTATGACATACCAAATTTGCGTTTGTTTCTTGCATTAACTGTTTAATACCTGTCAAGGTTTTAAAGGCCTAACTATTGTTTTTGAACATTGTACACGTGCATCAGAAATTAAGTTTTAAAAATAAGCATAGCTGATTACTAAGTGTCTTTAAAAAAGTTTTATCATCATGTATCCTTTCTGTAATGTAAGAACCAGCGGCACTGTCGGTAGGAACTATCAATCATTAGCTATTCAGTAGGCAAACCAAGCAAAGTTTATAGAACGATAGTTAGCGCTGAAGTACATTTCTGCCGATGTTAACAGCCAAATGGCATAACCACTGAACGCTAAGAAATTCCACACAATTACTATACTGTATTAAGACGCTTTGAATTAAGCAACACTTTTCGTTTTTTCTATCCCTGTCTTGTTAGAGTGTTTATACTTTTATTTGGAATAACCATTTCATTTCATGATTTTATTGTAATATAAGTTTAATTTATATGCAAAATGCATTTCAAGGTCTGGTTGTGCAGTGACACCGTCCATTCAAGCAATGCCACTTGTTGCCATGGCCACAGTGGTTGTGTAGACAGTCTGATACTTGAGTGCAGTCTGCTACTGTAATATATGAATGCAAAAGTAATGGTAATAGTAAGTCATTAATACGCCCAGTATACGGAAGAACCATATTTAATTTCTTCACTTAAAGGTCACGTTCAGAATAGACACTTTTCTCCATCAATTGCAATTCAGACATTTCAAGTTTCATATGTGCTGTAGCGACGAACTAAATAGTGTTTTACAAATGCGCACTAAATTTTGCATTACTCATGCACTAAATTGCACATCAAATCGAAATTCTGGATCTGTGATGCAGTGGGGTAGCAGTTAATACTAGTACTGTTTCAGGTTTTAACAAAATTTGACAAAACACAACCTAGTTTATTGATAAAAATTTGGACAGAGAGCCTAATTCAAACATAATATTTAGATTATCTTTTTACGGCCGTATCATCACACCAATGCACGGGTTTACAGGCTGATCTGAAACTAAATGTGCTCTTTTAAACTTTTAGTTACATAGTGTGGAGCAACAGAATCCTAATTCAGAGAACGAGAGTCGTCAACAAATTCGCAGGGAAATGGCTTTAAATTTAAACAAAACACTCATCCTCTCTCCATAACAATTAATACGGGGAAAGCAGCCGAAGGCGACCCGCGAAGCGGGTCGCCTTCGGGCTTTTCCCGCCTATAGACAATGCGTACATGTTTTAAATAACAAAATCAAACAAAATCTGTCAAAAATTCAATAGATTTCTGATGTCTTACTCTATAGTCCATCAAGATTTGTAAGATCTGACTTGTGTGGGGCGCGCCATTTTTGTTGTTTCCAGACTGGTTTCTCATTCTCTAAAATTCACCGTCCGATTTAAAACAAAAAACCAATAACCAGTCAGAATATAGGGGAGATCACCGATTAATCTGAAAAGCGGTATCCGCACTATCGCGGTAGTCTGTTGGAAGATAGAACCAACCGCTGTGTTGGCAATAAAAAAATAATTTGTACTTAATAGAGAATTCTCAAAAGCGTTACTCTAGTCATCATAATTTGTTATTAGATATTTTTTAATAAAATAAAATGTTAATATCCTGTTTTCCAACAAAATATAAATAAAATGATTCCTTATTTACAATTGAATGTTATAAGGGACATTTTAAGCCTCAAAATATAACACATGATTTTTTTTCATTTTTCAATATTAAATATACAAAAAGAAACAGGCTGTTTTCAAAAGTATGCATTTAAAGTTTTAAGGATACCTTGCTAAATGAACACAGTCTGAACCAAAAATTTAGTAAGGTTCAAATAATAAACATTCAAAAACCGAGAAAAACACAGATGACATTGGTTCATTTAACCACATAACTGATCATTTACATTCAAAGATTGTTAATAAAATTCATCGTCATTGTACAGGAAGCAGTAAATGTGGAACTGTTTCTACAACAAGTCAACAAAAAATGTAATGAAACTGACCATAATTACACAAAAACTATTCCAGTATATGCAAACCACACACACACACACAAATATAATGAAAACATGTGATCAACAGAATTAAAAACAAACACTCTAGAATGTGTTAATACATTCCAATGTGCAACAAAATATATTCTTAAACTATTAATTAACCTAGAGACAATCACTTACAAACACAACACAATCATGTAAACAAATCTCAAACAAAATAACAAAACAAAACAAATTGTAGCTTGTCAGGTAATGTTTTTAAACCTGGATAAATTTGAGGCAGTTTCAGCAATGTTGATATAGCAGGCACTCATCACAAATCTTTGCATGTCCCTGGAGATGGCAGTTATTTTTTCAACCTCATTTTTTTGCACTTAACATGTTTTATTCTCCAAAACCTACAATGTGAAACCCTAGGTACAGTGCTTTATGGACAATATGTCTAATTGTTGATATGCCCCAGACAAAAGCCTAGATTGGCAGACTTTAGACCCGCATTTACGAAAGTTTCCATTCAGAATGGCTGACAATACTGCCTAGTGTTAAGACAATACAACACACATTATAAAAAAATACTAGACTGTGCATCTTTCAGCAAAATGACCTAATGTTCACAAAAAAACCATCATAAACTACAGTTTGTACATGCTTAATTAAAGCATGAGCACAGTGAAGTTTTCCAGATGTTTTTTGATAAATTTTGAAATAAATGTAGGTAAAAAAACCTTGCTGTTTTAATTACAGTTTTGTTATTAATTAAAAACGACAATGACATTTCTTTCAAAAACATCAAAGATGACATGCAGACCATCGTTCGTTGTTCTATATGTTCGTGAAATAGGTGTGAAAGTACAGCCTGAATTGGCTCTATAAATTTGCAAGTATCCTCGATGCATTGGTTCTATAAATTTGCAAGTATCCTCGATGCATTGGTTCTATAAATTTGCAAGTATCCTCGATGCATTGGTTCTATAAATTTGCAAGTATCCTCGATGCATTGGTTCTATAAATTTGCAAGTATCCTCAAGGTCATACTTGTTGGTAGCTTTTGGAAAAAAAAACCCACAAAATATTGGTTTGATGGGCCATAAAGTATTCCTTGTTTTGAGATCATATCTGACGGAATCTCTATGGGTCATGTCGTCAACTGTCATTGACCTAAACATCAAAATCATGGGCTGCATTGCATGGGTCGTATTGTTGATTAGTCATAAAATGCATAATGCATTAATTCTGTACATTGCAACACATGTTAGTTATATTTATTTTAGGTATTAAAACAAGCTTTCCCCGTTATAGGTAGCACCTATTGTTATATTAGTTTTGAATGCTGCATGTAAACACAAATCAAGCATACCACCCCTTGAAGAACATTCACACCAGCCGTTATTACAGACCGGATGTGTGTCACCGTAACACAGCGTGATACCGTGATCTTCACACTGGTCATTTCTTTCGCAATGCTCTGCACACACATACACTGAAAACAAATTTTACATAAGATAATAATATTTTATTGATGATTTAAAATGTAAACAAATTACATTCCAATAAATGAGTAACGACGACACAATGGGAAAAAACAACCGGAAAACGAAGCGTCCATTATTCAAATCAGACCGGCCAACTTCGGCTTTCTTCGCTACTATTCGGCAAGCCTCGGCTTCCGGTATAATACGATTGAATAAATAGTGCGCTTAAAGCCTGTCTCACACAGAACACGGTTGGGCACACGGTTCCAATACGATATACTCGGTTATACACGGGTTGACTGGTACCAGTATTCAGCTCCAACCGTGCCTGGGGATGAGTTAGTACGATTTAGACTCGAATGTAGCACGAGTATTTACGAACAAAGCAAGGATATACTCGGTCAAGCAAGGTTTGTCACGGTTTGAACACGATTTGCAAACGATTTTCATACGATTGTTGTACGGTTTCAAGTACGGTCTAGTACGGTCTGTTACGGCCTAGTACGATTAAACACGACTTTTACTCGATTAACTGGACATTTACAGGGTTTACATACGGTCCCACCGACTTTTGTTCGAGTTATGCTCAAATTATCACACATTCGTGAATGTTTTGATATAAATTGACTCGTTTTGATGGCTTGGCTTAATAAATTTTCGAACTTTCAACAGAGAAGTTATAAAAATGGCAGATGACAGAATAAGGGAATTAGAAATCATGATAAGACTGATAGACATTGAGATTATTTTGGCCAGAAGGCGTGAGGGGAGACAAGAACAAGCCTTTGTGGTCCTTTTTGTATTCTCGCTGGGAGAATCTTCCATGGTGGGGATTCTTTTGGGGACCTTTTTCTTATTTGGAGGCATTATGTAGCAAGTACTCTGTTGTTTCAAAGTGGCAGCAGTTAGTTGTGTTTTCTGTTGTGTTCGAGTGCTGTATGATCATACACGAGCTTTGCACAGACGTAGAGACCGTGTCTGGTCGTACTTGACCATGTATTATTCGTACTTGAACCGTATTGGTCGTATGGCGATCATATGAATACGTATTGGTCGTATGGCGATCGTATAAAACCGTGTGTACACTCGTGTGAATCGGACGGTGATCGTGTGACATTCGAGTGTTAATCCGGGTGTTGGATATAGAACTTGGGAACGGTTTCACACGATTCCATATTAAAACGGTTGAGCTCACTCGTGGAGTGGACTTCATGTGCGGTTGTATATACGGTCTCGTACGGTCTTACACGGTCTCTCACGGTTTTGTACGATCGCTAATACGATCATACACGGACATGACACCCGTGCCAGTTTTTTAAAAGTTTTAAAAATGATACACGGCTTTCACGGATACACTGGAATGGCCCGAGTGTAACTCGGATAAGGCCACAGCTGGTTCGGTTGTATAAGAGATTAATCGAAAAATAAGCTGGGTGAGCATTTTATTTCTTTTTTTTTATCTTTGAAATTATTCCATATTTAACAAAAACAACATAAAATACTTATAGTCACGTCTGTTAATGTTCTCGAATTGCCCTCTAAAATGTTACAATGAGGTTTGTACCATTATAGAACGTATGATTTATTTCACTTGGTTTGTTCACCTTAGTGAACTTTTTATAAAATCGGTCACACTATATCTATAACCTTAATTTTAACTGGTGTGCTATTTTTGTCTTAAGTCTAGTGTTTGTAAGTTACATTTTTCGTGCTTTCACTTGATTCTGCTAAAGATGAACAGATTTTGAAACGTTTGAACGTTTCATCCAAATGTCAACAATTTAGTTTGCAATATTCTTTACGATTCAATACGTTGTGATTGTATATTTTATATGCTGTATAATTGATAATTTGCCTTGTCATAAATTATATGACAGTGCAATGAGAACTGCCATAGCACCTTAAGTAATATTTGATGAATACAATTTAGATAATTTTCTATTACATGCAATATTACACCACAGGAACCTGAATTTCTTTCAATAATCACCCCGATCCCACATATATGACGTTTGACCCTGTATACATATATAATAAACACAAGGAATGCAACGGATTCGTACCCCACCCACTAACCCGTTATAATAGATGAAAAGGGAAATTTGAAAGCAACCGAACACGACAAATATGAATATACTGCAGGCTCGGTTTGATTGAGCCTTTTCATGGGCAGTAATGGGATTGCATATTACTGCCCACGCCGCCTAGCCTCGGGTTGAGCGCAACTCATTATTAACACCAATAAACAGTACAATTTTGATCCATCCCAAACGATGGTATGCATATGGCGGTGAACATGGAACCTTCAATTAGGTATTTTCAGATTAATACCATTCCATGTTCAGCGGCGTATGGTCCCCAGATAAAAGAATGGGTTTGCCCTAAACGAGAAAACAATGGGCGGAACTAAACAGAATAGAATTTTGAAAGGGGATCTTACAATATAAATCCTGCGTATCACAGACAACGCCAAAGGCAAAATTTAAAAAGCAGGAAGTATATCCTTGGGGGTGATTGGACAATATCCAAAACCGTTTTGGCTGGGAAATTGAAACCACCCATCTTTAAACTGGCCGAAATATAAAAACAAAAGTGATTTTAGAAGTACTATTAATTTAGTACATGAGTATCGTGCTCAACGACCTTCAAAGGACGTAACTGATAACAGCACAAATCAACATAAAACACTATTAGATACGTCTAATGACGTCAAAATCTGTTGCACTGTCATATAATTTATGATAAGAATTTTCCAAGCTACAGCCTTGACATGGAGTTACCGCTGGTCAAATATTTGAACAAAATAAAAATCCTTTATTTACAATCATAGCGCTTCAATAAAAGTCATTCTGGAATCGGCTGTCAAACGTTTGTTTCATTCTTTATTTTGTCGTCCACTCCATTGCGTGACGTCACTCATTTCTAAACCGGGGCAAATGAAAAATAGTATTTTTGAAATATGAAAATAACATGATACTAATTGTATAAATATATGTTAATATTTTGTTATAAAGATTATTCATTCGTTTCAATAAAATGAAATCTAAAAATAGCATGAGGGAAAACCAGAAAGCTAGTCTAGATCATCTAGACGTTCTGTCATTGATCAGTGTCACACTGCTCTGACGAACGTCTAGAGACATCGCTATATAAAAAGTCTGACCTACAGGTGGCGCTTTTGTATGGTAAACAAATCCAAAATCAATCGCGATTTCTAATGAAATTTGTTAACAGTGCTTTAATCGTATTTCTCCCACACTGGGCAAAGTAAAATTTAGGTAATATGATATTGAGCTACAAAATCAGATATATGGTTTATAAACAAATGACGTTTAAGTACTTGCCTACCCCATTTAACATAAATGATTGCAAATATATGACACGCCGTTGCTGCCTCTTCGTGATTATGGTTTAAGACTGTCACGTTGTATGGGTGGACTGGTGGTCCAGTGGTAACGCGTTGGTCTACCAATCCGGAGGTCGTGAATTCGGATCCCGAACACGGCACTGGAAATTTCTGTATTATACGTCTAGTGTTTCACACCCAAATAAGTACTGGTTCACTTCCCGGAAGTAGAATTTCAGTGCGTGTATCGGTGCTATACACCGGGCACGTTAAAGAATCAGAGGGTCTCTTCGAAAAAAGATATGGTAGCGCACCCGGATTCGCTGTATCTGTATCTAAAAGCTATCTCTCTATAGTTATCTGAACCTCTCAGATGTAATTGTATATATAGATATATGTGTGTAAATACTCGGTGGTGGTGTTGATATATACTTTGTGATATCATGAATATGATGGTAGGGGTAACATACGTTGAATACAGCGATCTCCTATAATGGAGGTTAAAGAAAGTGTACATATACGAAAAACCTTATCCTCTGGTGAAGAGGAGAGCTCCAATGAATAAAGGAGGAATTTACAAAATACATACATACATATGGTATGGCAGTTGTCATTGTACGGTGATTGATAAAAAGAGAAGAATATCAAAATTTCTCTAACGGAAAAATGCAGTTCTTTCAAACTTTGCATAAATAAATCTTATTATGTATGTTTATTATTTATACGTTTAGAAAAGTTAGAGCAGTAAACAAATAGTTTGACCTGAAAAATATCCCTACATTCTTCAGCCAAACACAAAAACAAAGCAAAACTAAACATCAAATTAAATGGCTTCCTCAGCTTACTTGAACACGCCTTTGGGCGCAATGATACAGTTAAAAAATGCGTGTCACCGTAGGATATTATGTTTTTTCGATTTCCAGCTGACAGGGCGACAGTCTAAAAAAATAATTTTCAAAAGACAACAACGGCGTTCCATATTAATGTCCTAATTACAAGCCTCGTTTTAAAGTGTCTGGGTTTTTAACGAACAATGTCTTCAGACGTACTGATCGCCATTGCGAAATCAGAGCGTCTGAATGATTGAGACTACCAGAAAGCTGGTTTGTCCGTAGGTTGCACTAAAGTAAAACCGAAATCCCATATGGCGATTGTAAATTGCCAATCTCCAATGTCAAATAAATATGCGTTCTATCATCTTGTTTGCAAACGAACCACATTAACCTATGAATGTGTACGTTTTAGCTTTGACAAATTTTGAGAAAAATTATTTGATGATTTAGCTTGGGCCGAGTCTAACTGCTAAATCTTTTTGATTATTTGAATGCTTTGTGTTAAATTAAGGTGGTTGAACGGTAACGTCCGAGGATTTCCGTCGGAAGGTATAAAAGCAATTAACGTTCATTGAAGGGCTTCACGCGTACTTGAAACAATCCAACTCTTTTTCATACCCAAATGAAAACCATCAAATATCGATTTAATCCTTATATTTACACACATAAATTATCTCTTTAATACAGGAATTATTAAAAGAATTTGTGATATTACGGCTTTTTTGAATGGCTGTTGGAACAGCAACATTGACGACAAAGTGAATGACGACACGCTTTTTAGCAGCAACTCGTGGCAAAACGTACGTGCTAGGCGACGTCACACGTCAAAACATTGTGCTACGTTCAATAAATTGTGAAGGGCTCTAATGTAGCCACGCCTTTTAAATAATACGTCACTCTGTTTACCATCAGAACTTATGATTCGTTAAATGAATAAGACTTCATCGTAGAGGATGAAGTTGAAGTGTAAATATATATGTATATACTATATAGGGTAAAACGTCATATATGTGGGATCGGGGTGATTATTGAAAGAAATTCAGGTTCCTGTGATTATACAGTTCCTTTTACCTTCAGAAATTCTTGCAGACAGAGGCCACTTGTTATCAGTCTACATAATTAGTTTATTCCTAAATTTGTCACAAGACAGACAATGTATATCCAATCCGTTTTTCCCATTTACAATGCGATTGCATTCCCGGATGTGTAATTTCTCCTTCGAAAAACAAAACTAAATTGTGACTGAATTCGAATAAATATAATTTATAACCAACCTAAAATTTTGATATAACAATGAAGTAACGTGCTAGGGCCTCGCGTTTGCTGCCATGTGATACATTACAAAATGGCTGCATAGGACTATGACTACTGCTTTTTTATTTAAAAGGTAACTTTTCATTTACAAATATGAACAGATATACATGTACAATCAATTAGACTCTGAATCAGTTTATAACGTTTTGTCTTTGTGATTGTTAAGTGTTTGTTCTTCATTATTTGAAGACATTGGGTAGTTTCTCCATTTACTTAACATCTGATAGGTTATCCTATTAACCCATTAAAACATTAAAACATTTCAAAAAAGAATACGCTTTCAACGTGGATGTAACTTAAACAAAATAATTTCTGTATTTTTCTTGAAAAAGAACATGAATTCGGAAATAAAGAGTGAAATTTATTTATAAATCATAAACCCATTAATATTCAGAAAAAAATTATATCGTTTAAACACCTAAATAATATCTTTGTGCATCATTTTCCAGCCCCTCACAATTTAAATCCAAACTAAATCGTCGAATCAAAAAGGGCAAACATAATCTGAAAACAATTTTTAGCTTTAAGTGTTTAACTTTTATAAGTGTTTGACTTTCATACCTAATAATTGCCAACTTATATTTATACATTTACACTTTTGAAGGTGCTTTATTCATGCTGTTATTTAGTCTAACGATGTTGAAAACAAATTAGACTAATAATTTACTTGGATAAAGAGAAACTTGGATTGAAACGGTCAGTGGCATAACAATTTGCTACTGTGGATTTATACCTGGTTCTATCATGCATCAACCTCACACTTGCCCCAACAAGTTATCATGTGAACAAACTTGTTGAATTAGCTTTAACCAACCCACCAACTCAATGTTGAATGGCAAAGCACACAAGCGTATACAACGAAAGAAGAAAATGTCATTGTAAAGCAAACATAAAAGAAACAGATCAAAATTCTTCGTTTTTTACCAGATTTTCACAGAAACCTTAATAAACTCCAAACACCGCCGTGCAAACAAAGATTTAAGCAAAAAATCAATTGTAAATTAATTCACCAAGCATGAATTTACAGATGGCTTTTACGAATTTCGTCGAAAAAAAATGAATATTGAACTTTCTTTTCATTAATTTACAAATCAAAACTCATTAAAAAATCTCTAGTTGAGAAATACTTGGTTGCAGTAGTGGTTTCAAACTGCAGCTGTATTTGAAAATTGAATCTTGGTATCGGCGATAATACTGAAAAACCGTTTTTCTTTGTGTAATTTGTGGTACCGATATCCCTGTTTTAAACGATTTTTATTTTATGTCAAAACCGTTTATCCTGTTTTAGCAGTTACGAGCAATGAAGAGATTTACCATAGATCTAGACAGTTTGCTTGCTTTTCTGAATTATTTGCATCGATAAGTTGGAATTCATTAGTATATATTTTGTAGACCCAAAATGGAAAATGGTTATTATATATATTAAACAAATCGTCAAGATACCTAGATGTATGTTAAGGCTCTAATTACGTCATGAGGTCTTGACAGGCCCATAAATTATTATTAGCATAAGAACAATCTATGTTAATTACTTGTACATGACAAGCGACCAAGGTTTTATTTTCTCTTGCAAACGTTTTCTCAATGAGAATGGTAAACTTGTCTCTTACTAAATTATGTGGAGGTAAAGTGTTCAATGTGGAAAAAAACATGAATTGACAAAGAGAACTGCTTAAAAAATATTGTTTTAAGTTTCTTTAAAACGTCCCATGAGATATTTATTTAGTAGACCAAAATATTGCCAGTGGTTTAAAAAAAATTCTTTTTGCAGTACCTAATAACATGGTTTTATGGCTGTAAGACATTATGTGAAGAACATAGATAATTTAGTAGTTGTGCAAGAACTGGAGTTGGCGATAAATCATGCTTTATATCGCGTTTTGTGCCTTTAAGTCAAGGTAACCAACTTGCCGAGTCATATTGAGTAAGACTTGCAACTTAATTAAGACGAGTTCCAGTAACAATTTCATTGGCAGCTTCATACTGTTTCTGTAGATAGAAATATAAGCCAACGTTAAAGACATAGCGTGTCTGCCAGATAGTATTGAATAATTTGAAGGTCGTGAATGGAACGGCGAAAACGTGATTTTCTTTTGATATTGCCATTTGTACTTTTCCTTGGTATTGATTTTTAAAAGCTCTTGAAGCATTGCTATAAACTATAAAGTGTTTCTATGGTACCATAAGTTAAATGGGTAAACAATTTATCTGTTTATGTCACAGCAATACTGATGCTATAAAATTATTCCAAAGCAAAAGCTTTTGTTAAACAACAAAGTGATGTCACTCGATGGAGGGGTAGGCGGAGAAAAACGTGCTGCTTGATAAGGACTCAAACATTTTGATAAAGGGTCCATGAACCACCTCAACTTATTTGAGCATATAAGGAGACAGAGTCTCTCCACACATCAAAAAGCAGAGGGAAGAGAAAAAAGATAGTTGACTTTTGAGTACAACTGAAGTATAACAATTCATAAAAAGATAATGTCCTGCACAAGGTCATCCTCACAATCTGCATTATCTGCAGCGAGAAGGGAATCGGTGAACAGTGCTCTATTGGCAAAATCTGAGGATAAAATGAAAAAGACTGAAAATGAAAAAAAAACAACAACAAAGACAAAGAGCAAATCTCCAACAACTAAACATGGTAATAGCATTGAGAGCATATGTGCAAGTGAAATGCCATGTAGTGCTAGTACCCAAACAGTGATTTCAAACGGTTTTGAAAAAAGACTTTGACAAATTCCGAGATGAAATCAAAGGTCTCTTCCAGTAGACAGAAAGTTAGAGAATTTTGAAGGTAAATTTTCTTCCATGCTGAAAGAATTTAAAATGGATATTCAAACAGTGAGACAAGAAGTCACAGAGGCTAAGTCTGAGGTTAAGGAAATGAAAATAAAAATGCCCGAACTTGAGACGAGTGTAGCTTTTCATTCGGATCAAGCCGAGGAAAGAGAAAACCTTTATGACGGCGAATTTAACAGAGCTAAAGCACAGATTGACGAATTAGAGAGGAAAATGCTATTTCAGGAAAAGCATGATAGGAGATATAATTAACTGTTCTATGGTTTTGCAGAAGAAAGTAACGAAAATCTCAGTGAGGTAATGAAATCTTTCTTCAAATCAAAACTTGAACTAGAGGAAGATAGAGTTAATAGAATGGTCTTTGCCAACATTCACAGAATGCCGACAGAAAGTAAAGGCCCCAGACAGATGATAATAAAATTCACAACAATGTCTGACAGAGACCTGGTCTTTTCAAAGGCAATCTATTCAACACTTCGAGGAGAAAGAAAAAGAATAAAGAAAGAAACCGACTTACCTGTGGTTATGAAAAGAGAACGGGGAAGACTGGTCCAAAAGGCTTACGAACTCAGAAAAGACGAACATTTGAAGACAAGGGTTCAGGAATCTGGACTATCAGTCTACTTGGAGGTCCGTAAAACTGCTGAGGACTTGAGGGAGAGAAGCGATGTTTAGACTTTAAGATGATTTGTTCTAGAAATACAACAATAATCTGGAATTATTCCTTTTAAACTATATTCAAACCTTACAAGTGGCGTGAATCTACACTAATGTGTATATATGTTAGATTCATATATACAGAAAATAGAAGAAAATGTTTTTACCCTTTCCACAAAATATGCACTTTTATGTGTTGGTGCAACTGGTGTGGTTCCGGATCAGCTGGCACAGCTGTGCCACCTGCGCTGGATCTACAACGGTTGTATCTTGGTCAGAAATAACCTAATGAGTCAAAAGGTGTACAGTCGGGATCCTGATCAGACGGCACAGAGGTGGTGGCTGATCTGGATCTGGGCTGTGGGGCCATGCGATGAGGCTGTGTATGCGGAATGAAGGGTTAAATACATAATTTAATGGTTTGAATCTAATGACTGTTCGGAAAGTGATATGTTCAAAGAGAAATGTCTAAAGTATCACTTTCGTTACCGCTGTAATCCGATGTTCAACGTTTGACTAGTATCTTCAGTTTGTCCATTATAATAGGGTGATAAAAAAGCTACGCAGTTTGACATGAAGAGACTGGTAGCTCGTTCTAACACATTTAATAAAACACTACTATCTGTTATCAGTTTTTGATAAAATATTTGAAGAGCGTGTCATTCCGTTTACGTACAATACTGTCAAAGCTGTGATACCTTTAATCATTATGATTGTTAAAGTACAGAAAATTGGGATATAACACCATCGTTTAACGGAAAAAAACACATGAGTAGAACAATGAAAGGATATTTAATGTTTTTATTGTTGCTTTTGCCATCATTTATACTTACGGTATGGTTTTATAGACACAAATAAGGAACGGACCAAAGTTTTTCGTTAGGGTCACAGTTTAACTTTGAAGGGATGGTGTGTGTGTAAGGGAGGGGGTATTTAGCCTATTATCGAGCTTAGTGCAGACTAATTGCATCTGTATGGATTTCTTATTAGCGAAAATTGAAATAAAACAACAACATAATTTAGAGTGGTTTGCAACTATATATTTGATTTTTTTGTTCAGTTGGTAAATAGGATCCGTGATATTAACATCACAAAAAGGTTAACTTTAACAAAACTTTAGAACCAAATATACCCTTACAAAATACGCACTGCAACGCCGCATAGGAGCACCGCCGCATAAACAATTTTTTCGTTTATGCGGTGATTTTCAACGCATAAACAGGGCGAATATTAATAACATACTGGTTGGCCTAGTCAGTAAAATTTGATTTATTGTTTTTTTGTGGCACACATTTCCCTTTAAACCCCATTGACGATTTTTACAACCTTGCTTATTATACGTTGTGGTAACCATTGTCCCAACCCCGGTGTGGGAGGGTCTTTGAAACCAAGGTTTTTTGAAGGCTCCGGTATTCCCGAGATTGGGACAATGATTACAAATCACATGTGCATTACTTGGGACTTATTGTAACTGACATGAAACAATTTACTAGTAGGTTTGGAAAAAACGTCAGGTCAGTTAAAACATTTTGCAGATTAATCAATCTGTTTCGTTTCCAATTAAATCGACACAACTGAATCTTTGTCAGAATGTCAGAATGTACCTGTCTTTGTCTCGACACAAAAACTAAGACCGATAGTGATGATATTATATCAACCACTAGAATGTGTTTAAATTGTTTTATGCGGAAAAAGTGTGCCTTTTTTGCCGCATAAAAAGTATTTTTATGCGTTGAAAATTACCGAATAAACAAAAAATGTTTATGCGGCGATGAACTGATGCGGCGTTACAACGCACCAATAGTTTCTATATTTACAGCAGGAACCTTTCAAAAGCACTGCCGGGTGTCATAAGGGATAAGCAGGTGTGAACTGTACGGAAGATATAGATGAGTGTAAAGACGGCCAACATGATCCATGCTTCCACAGAGGGGTCTGTCTCAATACCGAAGGAAGTTTCAAGTTAGTATTTGGTGCCATACTTGTTTTCTGAAGTTTTATAAAATTTTGCCATAACTGAAACAAAAAAATGTAACATACATTTGTGTTATACATACAGAAATAAATGTTTCCCTTTTTCGATTCCACAAATGTGAATAAAACGGTTCAAAATATATTTTAGGACTATTGACTGTTTGAAAATTGCAACAAAATCAAACTTTCTTATTTCAAAAACAAATTTGTTGCGGTGTATTCGAATTCAGTTGAGCATCCAAGATATTTTTAATTCGACAGAAAGAAGCACCATATGCCTATATGTGCTTATATTTTAAGGATAGTACTAAAATCTTCTGAACATTCTTATTTCACCTTCGGGCTAATAAGATGGTATACTTTTCAGAAAAAATCGATGCGTTATTAATTTTAATGGAACTTTATTAGAATATAATCAAACACATTCGATAGCTATAATGTTTTAACGGATTAAGCCCAAATATAATTCACTTTTCATTGGCGGATCCAGATGGGATTCAGTGGGCTTGCTCAACCCCCTTTTTTACAAAAAGACACCAAATCAAAGCACTAATGATTTGAATAATCTGAAGTGTTATTAAGCGCATTAAAACGCGTTAATATAAAAAATGTCTTAAATTGTATTATAACTTAATACACAACAGTAAAAGACCAAACATATGTATCTTGTCTTCAGTTGTACGTGTTTGGAAGGATGGACTGGAAACCACTGTAGAACGAACACGTCGGACTCCGGCAAATGCATGCAAGGATATAACGGTACACAATGCGAAGTGTCTCAATGCCAAAATGGTTATGCAGTGGATAATAAAGCCAACTCTAAGTAAGTTATTATACCTTACACCCATTTTTGTTAGAAAATCTTTAGTTGAGCCATGAACAATTTTGATGTTTCAAAAAATAATTTTTCAGAATCCAAATTTCTTGCAGTGACAGATTTCTACAAAGTTGCGTTAGAAGAGCGCCTAAACGTCAGAACGAAATTTGAAACATGGTACAATATTTGTCGTTCTGGTAGTGGCGCCAAAAAGAAAAATTAAGAAGTTTACGTACTAATGCATCGACTTGTTGACGCCCAACCTATTTTCATTTTGGCACCCCGCCAGAACGACAAATTATCGTATATGTGATATATGCGGGCTACTTTGTCGTTTTAGGGTATTGGCAGGACTCCTATGGCTGTAATAATTTTTATAATGCCGAAGATATTTGTTGACCAATATTTCCAGTATCCAATTCAGAATCTGATTCCCGAAATCTATTGAAAGCCTAGCCAGAGTCAAAATTGTTGCACGATTTGGCATTCAATTTTAGAAAGAATTAAATGATGAATTTTTATAGGTCTGTACATTAGTGAAAAGCGTGTTTTGGTTAATTAAAATTTGAGAATGACTTCATCGTGCAACCAAAAAAAATTTAAAAAAAAACATCATGAATGCATATACATGCATTAGGTAAGTAAAAATGCAGCTTTCCTAGAATAATGGCAACATAATTATAATAAAATGCCAAACTGGCAAAAGGAAATTGATGCACTTTCTCTCTTAATCATTATTTGCTGCTTTCTAATGTGTTTGTTATGTGAGATTTTTTTTACAATTTAAGTTTCAACTGCACATGCAACAAGGGATGGACTCATAACCATTATGACGAACCTTGCAATATAGATATTGACGAGTGTGCAGATGTTCCATCCATTTGCCAAAATAATGCAAGTTGTGTAAACATTCCAGGCAGTTACATGTGCCACTGTATAAGCCCATGGCAAGGTGATTATTGTACATTTAACAATGCATGTATCGGATTACCGTGTAAGAATGGAGGTGTATGTACGCCATCAGATGCAAACGACATATCATATTCATGCATATGTTCTGATGGTTGGAGCGGGCAAAACTGTACAGAGGACGTAGATGAATGTGCAGAAAACGGTCTGGGTCGGAAATGTGCGAACGGCAACAGTTACTGCTATAACTTGCCAGGTTCGTTCAACTGTATTTGCTTCGCTGGCTGGTCAGGGAACCACTGTAATGAAACAGTAACAATTTCATATCCATCAACAACAGTCAAAACAGTTACAAGTTCACCTTCATCAAAAACAACAGAAACAGTTACAGAAACAAATACATCTCCATCATTAATTAGCAAAACAGTTACAGAAACAATTACATCTCCAACTACAATTAGCGAAACTGTTACAGAAACAATTACATCCCCGTCAACAATTAGCAAAACAGTTACAGAAACAAGTTCATCTCAATCAACAATTAGCGAAACAGTTACAGAAACAAATACATCTCTATCAACAATTAGCGAAACAGTTACAGAAACAAGTTCATCTCCATCAACAATTAGCAAAACAGTTACAGAAACAAATACATCTCTATCAACAATTAGCGAACCAGTTACAGAAACAAGTTCATCTCCATCAACAATTAGCGAAACAGTTACAGAAACAAGTTCATCTCCATCAACATTAGCAAAACAGTTACAGAAACAAATACATCTCCATCAACAATTAGCGAAACAGTTACAGAAAAAATTACATCCACGTCAAGTTCATCTCAATCAACAATTAGCGAAACAGTTACAGAAACAAGTTCATCTCAATCAACAATTAGCGAAACAATAACAGAAACAAGTACATTTCCATCAACAATTAGCGAAACAGTTACAGAAACAATTACATCTCCGTTAACAATTAGCGAAACAGTTACAGAAACAAGTTCATCTCCATCAACAACAAGCGAAACAATAAATTCATCCCTACCAACTACCAAAACCAGAACAGATTTATCTCCATTACCAACAACAAACGAAACAATAATAGGTCAATCTAAATCAACAGCAGCCGGAGCAACGAATGATTCATCACCTGATGGAACGAACCGTCCCGCTTCCACAGCACCTGTATCTACAGCGGAGCCTCTCTCCACATCAAGCGAGAATAAAGGATCTTCCATAGTTCCGGTCGCAGTCGGAGCCTCCATATCTGGGGTCGTTTTCTGTGTTGCAATCATTATAGCCATTTTCCTACGGAAAAGGTCAGTGCACTTTTGAGAACTGGTTTGGCAGATCTGGTCGGTCTCCATTTCATCCTGCAAATACAGATAAAATATGTTATACATAAATTACCTGAATATAAATTTAATGATAACACCTTACTAGGCTAGGCGGCGCGGGCAGTAATATGCATTTCCATTACTGCCTAAGAACAGGCTCAATCAATCCGAGCCTGCAATACATGTATTTTCATATTTATCGTGTTCGGTGGCTTTCAAAGTTCCCTTTTCATCTATTACATGTTAAAATATATCAGTCTGAATAACAAAGAAAACAAGTAAAAAGATGTATAGACATTTAACTATTCAGCCTGTCGGAACGTTTTAAATTTTACTGTCATTTTTAACTTGGGGTCTTCACCGAGACGGTTTTTAAACAGAAAAAAAGGTTTCCTGTATTTAGGGTCGAACTCTCGTTGGACCATTCGAAAAATATGTTTTTAATGCATTTCACACATTTTATGACTGGTAAACTTATGTGACTGGTAAACCTGTACATACGAAAACCGGTCGGCGGATATTAAATGAAACGCCTTGACTGTGCTCTAGTCATCAAAATAGAAAACAACACCCAAGTTTATTTACGACGACGACGACGACGACAGACAAGTGCCCTTCTTTCTCACTTCTTATCTGGTATATAAAGGTATTCGTTTATATAAAATCAGGAATTATTGAACATATTCACCCGGCTTTCACCTTTACACCTGATCACTGGATATAAGTCGTCCGTTAACAGTCGACCACAAAGGCAGCCACGGAACATTGGCTTATATTCCTCACAGGTACCTACCTATACACCTGGATGCAGAGAAGCAATGAAGGCTTAATAACTTGCTCAAGGAATTGAGACCGGACTGGGGCTCGAATCCGGGTCACCTCGATCCCTAAGCGAGCGCTCTACCATGGACTCCCGCTGCCTATATTCAGACAAATACATATACTCATTATGGTACGTCATTCGACAACCCCATAACTTTTTGTATATTTCAGACTGATGAAGAAGATGCTGGTTCATAATGAAGAACCCGCTGGCCCGACAGACACACCGTCGACTCGTAGTGAATCTGCGTTGTAATGACTTCTTACGAAGAATTACTGTTAACAGCAAGTCTTTGAGTTCATACTTTTATTTTCGTGCTGGTAATGTTGTCTCTAATTCGCATCTTCTCGGGCCAATCTACGGAACAACACCTGTGATACGAGCGATGCTGCTATGTTTTGACAATATTTTCACAGTGACCAGTCTACGGACGTTACAAGTGGCTCACTCTCTTACACTATCGGCTCATCACATTCACCTCTGTTATAGGCTGGGACTACTTTCAACTACTTTTACTTTAACTCAAAGAAATAGTTCACCAATTACATTTACAATAGCTTGTGTTTCTTCATTTTTAATGAAAGATAGTGAAGTTTTCAGTCATTTGTTTTATCTCAAGCTTTCAAATTCATAATTTATGACTGTATAAAATAAGGCTGTCGAGTTTGGTAAAAAATCTTCACATTGAGCCTTTCGCAGAGATGTAGTGAGTGTAAGGAACGACAACTCTGCGAAGGAGATTGCAAGTGGCTATAAATGCAACGGCGAAAAAAAAAAGATCTCTGTGAAGCGAAATTGTTTGGTATGAATTTAGGTTTTGACTTTTACTGTACTCGAGGTCTGAACAGTTTATTATTTGTAATTATTGTGATGCTAAGTATGTTTTTTTTTTAAATATGTAACTTATGTACTAACTCTAACATCGTTGTCGTCTTCAGAGTTGACTTTGTAACATTTGGCACCAAGTGTTGCTTTAAAATCTGTTTTCATCATGCAGTGATTCGAAACTACATTGAATAAAATTTGTGAAAAAAAATGAATGGATAAATGTATAACAAAAATGCAAATTAGTTCATTATCCTACATAAAGCCTAGTCTTAAAACAACATTCATTATGTAAAAACATATTTTTAATCTTCTCTTTATGTATCTTTTTACTGGAAGAGTGGGGTCATTATATCTTGAGACATTATAACAAAATACTTAAAATAAATGATAATGAAAAATAGATTACGCTGACTCAGGCCTGTTGAAGGTATTGACTTGAATTTGAAGTATACTTTCAATGATATGGTAATAAGATAACTCTTATTATAATGCGAAGGTCAATTATGTTTGTCCTTAACAATAAGTAATTGACATTTCATCGTTTCATTTACCCAATGTTATCTTACATTTTATAAAAAAATCATTTTGCAAACGATGATTTGGAGAGCTTAGCGCAATACTGTTCTAACCCTTATAGAATTAGATACTGCGGTTTTGCACTCTAAGCCCTCGGTTTATACGTAAGCGGAGACGAGTAATAAAGGTGCAAAAATCAGCTCAAGATATGACAAAATTAATGTAAATTGTCTATTATTTTGTCGGCAGAAAGAGGACATTTTGAATTATGTTTTGTGTTGTGGTGAGATGTAGTGATATGTTTTGACAAAACGTTATTACTATTTTATTATTTTAAGAAGAAGAGACAATTGCAAAGGGCAAAAACTAAGCTAAAATAAAAAGAGAGAAAAAAAAAGAATTTGATGAAGTACATTGTAGACTGGTGTATTGTGTATGACCATACTCGCGGAAAAAACTGTTCCGTGCCACGATCGCAACATACACTCCTAAAATTTTACACAATTAATGAAAATATGGAGCAGCGCTAGTAAAATAGAAAATGAAACACATATAACAAAACTTACCTATTTGATTTAAGTTTTGGGGGCTTTTAGAATTAAAGTCGTCTGCAGCATCGAGTGTTAGTTTAATTTGGAGTTTTAAACCTTTCGTTTTAAAATAATTCTGTAGAATCTCGAAAATAAGCGCATAATTGAAAATAAGCGAATACTGAAAATAATGACATACTGAAAATAAGCACATATTTCTCTTAAACTCTTTAAGAAAATCTTGTAGTGTCATTTTGCATAAAAAATAAGCGTATAGTCGGTTAATTTAAGATATAAGCTTATAACAAAAATAAGCACATATTCGGCGGTTTAAATATAAGCGCATATAACAATACGCGCATATTCGGCGGCTTAAATTTAAGCGCATTTTAAAATATAAGCGCATGAAAGCTTCACAAAATCAAAAATTAGGGTATATGATTACTTTCGAGAGTCTACAATATTTACAATACGTTTTACAATGTTCATAATGATTTTCAATGCAATCTTTAAAAGTCCTACATCTTCAAACCTCATAGAATAAATGACACTTCATTTCGAAATCCTTAAAATCGGTTTGGGTCAAATTGAGAAATGTCACTATTTACTCAGTATCTCAATTTTCAATTATTATCATTTGGAAAACATCTTTGTACTATACAAAGATCAATACAATTACTGTATTGTTATTATAATATTTAGATTTTGAAATTTTAAATACACTGACCTAGAAATTTAAAGGTGCATTGTCATGTATCGGAACGAAAATATTAAGTGTTTTCAAATATCATAATTCATAATATAAACTGTAGAAGACAAAGTTAATGTGATGGAATTTTTTTAACACAGTCAACTGAATATATTTAAAGTTAGGTCCGGTGCGTACCGTATACCGTTCCGTACTTTGTGCTTACGTTACTGTAGCAAGTCGCCGTTAATGATAACCTCCAGACGGGCTTGACTTATTAAAAGTCATAATTGTTATAGCGTCAGAAACGCAGTAAAATTCACTCACAACAGATCCTAAAAGTACTGATTAATAAAAAATTTCTTTCAGCGAAATTCGCTTCTTTTCATTCATTTTGTAGGCAATATATAGTGGTAGAATTAACATTAACCACAACTTAGAGGTTAAAGTATTCCACCCTTAACTGTGAACGTACAGCTTTAAAATGATGGTATCACCAACAGTAATTCGACCCCGTAGTTACGCTGTATTGTATATAATAATGTTACGGGTCGTGATCCGCTGACTTGAGGCAGACGGTGACAAGTTAGTTTACCCGTTTGCCGACAGCATGCAAGCTGCAAAGATGGCCGGATTTTACACGTTTCTTACAGTGGCTCTGATGGGGACATTAGTTGCTTTGACGCCTGTAAGTACATAACATGCATCTTTTATTCTTTATTAATTTGATTTTTTTTAATGTTTGTCCTGTAAAATTTAGTTTATTTCTTAGGTGGATAATAAGTGCCCCGGATACAAAGCTTTTGCTTATGGTATCTTTTGTTTGTTTGTTTGTTTGTGTGTGTGAATTGCGCTTTAAAACTTATTGTGTATGTTCAAACAATTATTTATTTAGCAAAGCAAAAATGTTTTCGTGCTTCATCGGATGTTCATAATAATAATTAAATAATTACATTAGGAAAAAAGTGAAGAGAACATTTTTAACGTTAATGTAGGGTAGCACAAATAATGTTTGTCACACAGTCAGAAAATGAAGCTTTTAACCTTTTTGGTAAGAATTCACCATTATTTTATATTTTTATTTTATTTATTTATTATTATTCAAATGGGCTCGTACACGATCCGAGAAGAACTGTTTTCTATATGCATCAAGAGTTATTTAAATAAATAGTGAATTCTTACCAAAAAGGTCATAAGCCTCATTTACTGACAGCGGTTAAAACATTATTTGTGCTACCGTACATTGACATTAGGGCATGTTCTCTACATTTTTCCTAATTCAATGATCAAAGAAAATCAAAGGTAAGTCTGTTAGCTAATGAAGCACAAACTTACCTTTGATTTTCTTTTTTTTCTTTGCTATCAGTCGTCTCTAATTTTTATTTGAATTTGAGTAAATAAATACATTCCAGATGTTATTGTTTTAGCTGGAGAAGGAACAACCTCAGGGTAAGCTGGTTTTTATTAATTCGATAATCTGAAAATACCAATTACTGAAATTTTGCTTCTCCAAGGTTGGAAATGCACCCGTGAAGTGGAAATTATAATTTGTAATTAATGTGTTTTCGGATTGTGTAGCGCTCAGCCCGGAAATAGGCGGCGTAGCCAGTTATGTGCATTTCCATTACGGCCGATGAAAAGGCTCAGTCAAACCGCGCCTGCAATATTTTTAACATTCTAATCTGGTTTTCACATGTATGTTATATAATTTATCACCAATGATTACATTTACTTACTTGCATTTTATATATCTAGGGCATGTATTTATGCCATTTATTTATTAAAGGCAACGCCAGAAGAAATTCGTCAGAAAAAGAACACAACATTTTTGGAGTGTTTGTCTTTGGTAGACATTTTGTTTGTTTTCGATTAAAACATTTTTCCGGCGCATCCAAATTCCTATTGTTAAGGTTGATATGTTATTGTACACAATACTCACCGAATCTGCAAACTCAACGAAATATTTATAAAATATCTAATATATTGACGCATCCCGACAAATCCCGACAGGTTATTGACCAAAAACAATGTCAGAGTTTGGTTTTGCCGGATAGGATATTATTATGTGCCCGTTTGAAATTCCAAACCTAGTAAAGTAAATGTGAGAAACAAGAAACATGTTATAGAAATCTCGCTTTTTAGTTTTTGAATTTCTATCCGATAATTTTTTTCTTATATATACCCATGAATTATTATAGCATAGCGCAGCGTTAATCCGCAAAATTGATACAACTAGTAAGATAAGTAATTCCGTATTGGACAATGTCCGTTTTCCAATTCTTTATTTTGCAGCTTCCCGTGTTCTATGTGACGTCATATACTACGTCACACTACGTTGTCGTAATTATCCGGCACATAACGAACTCCAAAATAGGAAATATCCGTCTTAGTTTATAACCGTTGTGATATTTTTACGCCAGTCATAAACTTTTTTACGCCATTCATAAATTGACTATCGCGTTACTAGTTTTATTTCTACTAGATCTATTATGCAAACCACGTTTTTGACAAACATTTTGTTGTTTAGTTTATTTAAATTTGTTTTTAGCGAAAAGGGTATATAATGTTCCTTTTATTTTATACCCTTCTCGCTGTATACCATATCATATTATACAGAAGCTGCTTGATTTCAGACAAGAAGTCCATTCTGGAGACAAAGATTGGTAAGTGAGTGCATATCTTTAATCTTCGTGCGAAAACTAATAACAAAATCATTTTTTTCCGCGGACATTTATGCGTAACGTAACATAAGGCTTGTTAGTAATTTACCAAAAAATTGTTCTGTTCTTTCGCCCAAGTGTGAATTGCGCAATAACTAATCCAAACAACATTGTAGTTTTACTAATCCGAGAAATATGGAACCCATATGTTAAAACTATGACTATTAGCACAGTGTGTTATATCTGTGAGTTGCTTCATTGTAATATATGACAATATTAATAAATTAATTGGGATTATATTGAAATTACACCAGATTTAAAGTTTAGAAGACTGCATGTGACTTTGTTTTCAACCGCTTTAGGGGAGTTCCTTAAAGCGCACAACACTCGCAAGGAGCAGACACAAATTGTAGGTGTCGCCAAGGAGACAGTCAATACTATGCAGCACTTTTCAGCGGACAAAGGTGTAGATATGGCGCGAACAGCCGAGGACCAGCAAATGAAGTTGGGACAGCCTATAGCAAAATCTGGGTCTGCTACTAGCAGTGAAACTGTGCGTATGTATCTAAAACAAACACGTGAAAATCTTCATTGGATACCCACAGGGAATCGGAGATGTAATCAATCATTTATTTGAAATTGACAAGGGGTTACGCGTGTGTGTAACGACATAGCAGCCATGCGTACAATTAATCATATTTTAAATTGTTTATTGAAATCAACAAATTTTTTAAGTAAACAGTTACTGCATATGTTAAAATATATTAAGTTACGCCAAAAATAATTTCATTTTATGTTACTTTATCAGTTTTTTAAGTTAAAAATAGGGATAGCGGCGTAAGTTTCGTCATTAAATGTTGATTAAGAATGAGAAAATTTTAATGTTTTAAACAAATTATAATAATAGTAAAAGATATGTTACGTCACGTATGTTATGTTATGTTATTACAAATGTAACATATAAAAGGACACTACTACTGAACGTTTTGATTTCCATATTGCATTTCTAGAGTATTTATTTCAGATAAGAATTTCATGGAGAGATTATTACGATCAGGGCCAGGACGGCAGCGACAGCAAAATCAAGGCAAGTGATCAAACCTCAGTCCTTCATGTAATCTATTAGGTAATAGAGCAAGTTCATTTACGGTTACATTAATTAAATACTTGGTAAAACTGTGCCCAAACTTATAAAACTAAATCGGGGGACCAGTCTCAAATATTAAGCATCTGATTTGCTGAAATGACGACTGGTCTCCATTCTTATTTTATCATCTTTTGCCATAATATCTTCAAAGAGAATCTCTCGTTCGTTACAGAAAACTCAGCGCATTTTACTCAACATTTGGTCTTTAATAAATCTGGAAAACTGTCTTCTGTGATACTTGATATCATTATTTTGAGACTGGAAACACGCTTTCTATCACAGTGGTAATCCGTCTTCTATGATACTTAAAACCAATCTTCTGTGAGACTGGAAACCAGTCTTCTATGAGACTAGAAACACGCTTTCTATCACAGTGGTAATCAGTCTTCTATGATACTTAAAACCAATCTTCTGTGAGATTGGAAACCAGTCTTCCATGAGACTAGAAACACGATTTCTATCACAGTGGTAATCCGTCTTCTATGATACTTAAAACCAATCTTCTGTGAGATTGGAAACCAGTCTTCTATGAGACTGGAAACCCGATTTCTATCACAGAGGTAATCAGTCTTCTATGATACTTAAAACCAGTCTTCTGTGAGACTGGAAACCAGTCGTCTATGAGACTGGAAACAATCTTCTGTGAGGCTGGAAACCAGTCTTCTATCAGACTGGAAACCAGACTTCTATCAGACTGGAAACAATCTTCTGTGAGGCTGGAAACCAGTCTTCTATGAGACTGAAAACACGATTTCTATCACAGTGGTAATCCGTATTCTATGATACTTAAAACCAATCTTCTGTGAGACTGGAAACCAGTCTTCTATGAGACTTGAAACAGGATATCTACCACAGTGGTAATCAGTATTCTATGATACTGAAAACCAATCTTCAGTGAGACTGAAAACCAGTATTCTATGAGACTGGAAACACGATTTGTACCACAGTGGAAATCAGAATTTTATGATACTTGAAAGCAATCTTCTAGGAGACTGGAAACCATTTTTGCGAATTTGCCCCGCCCTGACGTTTATTGTCTGGTGACAAAAGGTACGATCCTTGTCCGGCCTTGTTGTCTGGCACCGGGACCCAAAGTTCAGTTATAAAACTGAAACTGGAGACCAAGCTCAAGATTTCCACCGGCCATCGGTGTGTGATCTAATATGAAATATATACCATCGCTGAGTAAAATGCTGTGCACCGAAATATTGTTTAAGTGAAAAAAAAATGTTCTTCATATTTTTAAGATCGCCGACGAAACCAGCAGCAGCAACAGCAACAACAACAATTGACTCGAGAGCAGCTGACAGAAAAACTAAGTACTAATAATATCTTCTATATCTTTGCTGCTATGCACTAAACCGGTAACATGTAGAGTACGTTATTGATAATTAGACAGTCATGTGACATACAGTCACATATTCGCTTCGTACTAATTCTCGCGGATTCCCTGGGCAGACCGGTGCATGAATTTAACTCCCCGACAAAATTTAGAATTGTACAGACACGTGACTTCAGAAACTGAAACCATCGCAAATCGAAAAACCCACGAAATGCCTTTATGTCGAAACCACGGAATTTTATTACCATGAATATAGATGTATATACAGTATTTGGAAATTAACTATTATACAGGGTTGCTTCTGGAGCGAGCTGAGAAGCTCAAGGCAAGGGGTCAAGCTTCTAGTGATGGTGACGTAAAGAAAGCATCTGACGAACACGATCAAACGAAAACAGCCAACACACTATCTGAACTGTTCAAGAGACTCGGACTTAACCAGGCTGCAACTCATGTCGCGGGTGGGTGCCATATTGTAAACTGAAACTCTTCGTTATAATGATATCATTTAAAAATGATTGCGGTTGTTTCTGGTTTCACAACGTTATAAATTTTACGTGCCCACCGTTGGTACAGTTGACGTTAAGAATCAATCTCCACGCATGGGATTTTTTACGCCTCTCACCGTTCGCCGACAAATACGTGAATGACGCAGGAGTGGCCTCTGGTGATGATTGGTTAAAATGAGTTATAGAAAATCAATGTGTTGGTCTCAAAGGAAATGTCAACGCCGTAATTAATTGGCAACGGGATTTTTTAATAAAAATACTTGTGAATAAACTTATGAAAGTTCGCGAAATCAAGTTCGCGAAATCAAGCCCCAACCCAGCATGCAATTGCTTAACATAGAAGGATATTACAACTGCACGATTTTTGTATTCCGCGAAAAAAAATCATCTATACATACTATAAAACGCTTTAATTTCGCGAGGTCAAATTTTCGCGATTATTGTCAAAATCGGTTAATCGTTTATATGTTTGCCAAACTTATTTAAAGGACTTAATTAAATAAATAAATTGAGGCCAAAACGATATTATAATTATGTGGCGTTTGAAGTGATTAAAAGTTCTATATTAAGTTGCTTATTTTCGGGTATACGTATTGTCGGATATATGGAAACTCATCATAATTTTATTCGGGGTATTTGTGAATTCGCTTGGTGAGCGATTCGCGAATATAAGCGAAAATAAAACTAACGCGAATAAAACCAGTTCTACAGTATCTCGATAAATACGAACAAACATACCTGCATGAAATTTTATTAATAATATTACTTTAAATTCCAATTGGATTATGTACTCTTGTTGTCTTTGTTTGTACTTTTACGCAGCTGAAAGTATCGTGTTGTTATAAATACACGAATCTAACTTTAAGTGAGCTGAGACCTGATGTATTTGCAGGAAGGAAGGCCAGTATCGCAGGGACGTATAGAAGACGATTTCGTGAACGTCTTAGTAACAGTCTGAATCAGGAACAGCTGGAGAAGCCTTGGCAACAGCGAATTATGCAAGGTTTAAACAATGACAGGCGAAGTCATGCCAGAAAAAGTCCTCTCCGTAGCACTGTAAATCAGCGAGCCCAAAATAGCAAGACTCGTTCGGCCAGTGGGTTACGCAAACGGTATTTAACACAAGACTACTGCTATTCTGTTGTATTTGGCGCTCCATATAACAACTGGAATACATGGTCCTCGTACAACGACTATGGCAGCGGTTACGACTGGAATACCTGGTCCTCGTATAACGATTACGGCAGCGGTTACAACAACTGGAATACCTGGTTTTCGTATAATGACTACGGCAGCGGTAACAACGACTGGAATACCTGGTCCTCGTACAACGACTACGGAAGCGGTTACGGCAGCGGTAACAACTGGAATACATGGTCTTCGTACAACGACTACGGCAGCGGTTACAACGACTGGAATACTTGGTCCTCGTACAACGACTACGGCAGCGGTAACAACTGGAATGCATGGTCCTCGTACAACGACTACGGCAGCGGTTACAACGACTGGAATACTTGGTCATCGTACAACGACTATGGCAGCGGTTACGGCAGCGGTAACAACTGGAATACATGGTCCTCGTACAACGACTACGGCAGCGGTTACAACGACTGGAATACTTGGTCCTCGTACAACGACTACGGCAGCGGTTACAACGACTGGAATACCTGGTCCTCGTACAACGACTATGGCAGCGGGTACGACAATTGGAATTCCTGGTCCTCGTATTACCCGTATTACGACTATGGCAGCGGGTACGACAATTGGAATAGCTGGTCCTCGTATTACGACTACGGCAGCGGTTACCCGTATAATTATGACACAAGCGATTTTGATATGTGTATTGCCATGTACTTCTCTGGCGGGGCTTATTCACCATCGTTCAATTACAGCTGTGAAGTACCGTGCTCTGACAAATTCGGCGACGGTAGGTTTATTCGCCTTTCCAATATTTCGATTATTTTTTTCGGTTATCTCCCCTGAAAAATCACATGACTCATATACGGGAAACGATGTCGGATAGTCAATTGCTGTAAACCATAAAGGTTTCGCTTTTCAAGTCTTACATATTTACTTACGATTACGTTTTTAAAACCTCTCCGGAAACATGGCTACAAAAAAGACGCAATCTCCACACAGAGTTGTCATTCCTTAATGCAATTTAAGGAGCGACAACTCTGGATAGAGATTCTAAAGGCCGCATACAACTGTTGGACTGTGCAAATGGTTTAAGTGCAAGAACGTTAGCTACGAGTGTGGCGTTAATCACTTTGTGATCAGTTCGGCTTAAAAATAACACTTTTAATTATCAATACTCTAGATAAGAACTAAAAATATTTAGAAATGAAAGTATAAGAAAATCGTGATAACCCCTTAATAGTGGTCCAAGCTCATAATTTGTATCGTGTGGGCAGTATGTTTAGCAATTACAAGAGGGTAGTTTGGCATGTCAAAACTCTAATGCCAACATGTTGCGAAAAAAATGTTGGATGACACAAAGCGTGCAATTTTGACATTGTCTCACAATAATGATGCTTATTTTATGATGTAGCAGATTTCGTACCAGCGGCCTCGGTACCTCAATTGGTAGAGCGACGTCACGGTAAGGCCAGAGGTCCGAGGTTCTAATCCTGGCCGAGTTTACTCTTTCAATCATAAATCTGCCACAATTTAGACCGCTAAATTTCATAATGCGAGCCCAAATATTATACTAAATCATAGTTATTATTTCTTTGAAATTGCCAGTGACTTTCTTATAATTATTTGATTTCAGAGTTTGTCCAGTGTGTGTATGTAAAAGGTACTCAGCTCGAGGACGCACTACTGGACCTTTACAACAGTAAGTCAAGAACATTCCGAGACAAACTTCATCTTTACACAAATTTGACTTTTACTTCCAATGTCGTCTCCGTACTTCTATATTTTATATTTTCTTTCCAACAACAAAATAATGACAAAATACGTTGCCGAATACAGCTATCGTCGTGATGTGCCCTGTAAATAATTCACTTTACATCGATTGTTCTTGCCTTTTGGAATGCATATAATGTGAGTCTGTCTTCTGTAGGACCTGGATCTGACGAGATTGTGCCTGTCGACCTGAAGGAAGGAGTTCATCAGTGTAAGTAATGCTAATTGTTGTACTGCCGACATTTTCACGACCCGCCCCCTCCCTCACTGCCCATCCCGCCCGCCCCATCCTCAGTCCTAGCCGACATGAAGGAAGGAGTTCATCAGTGTAAGTAATGCTAATTGTTGTACTGCCGACATTTTCACGACCCGCCCCCTCCCTCACTGCCCCTCCCGCCCACCCCATCCTCTGTCCTAGCCGACCTGAAGGAAGGAGTACATCAGAGTAAGTAATGATAATTGTTGTACTGTCGAAATTTTCACGACCCCACACCCCAATCCCTTCCCCACACGCACACAAACAAAAGAAACAGCATGAGTTCTGTTTCCAACCCAGAAAGCAGCTGTTTCTCAACCGCTGTTTACTTAGTACAGTGGAATTGCGAAACTCGAAACAAGATTTTTTCTTGTTTGGTGAAAAAAAGTTTTCATACACGTTATTGACGAAGCCAAAGTTTTACCCTGTTTCATTCCTCCGATCTGCAACGTCTTCTTGTTATTATCAGTGCATGAAAGGAAACTAAATTGAACTACCAGAAAAACACAAATCTTAACTTACGATAAATTCAGAACCTCTTAACCTACGGTAAATTCAGAACCACAAAACCAAGTGAAAAAATAAACATTAACATGAACCAGCAAAACTTCCACCTTAGAACCGTTGTTTAATTCTACTGTAAAAAATGGCGAAACGTATGTCTGACGATACCTATGTTCTAAGTTTGCAAAATATTTAACGACATTATAGAATATGTTAGTCAAAAATCTAAATCCTTCTTCAGAAATGTACTTTATTGACAGGCAAGTGTAGGCACATACTTTGCTTGGAGCATCTCCGTGCATTATTGCACATATCTCGAGATGTCCTCTGCAAAAAATGTAGGCCTAGTGGCTAAAGCCAATATTGTTTAACCATTTCCTCATTTCTACATCTCGTCCTATTTGTGACTTGTTTTTTTTGTTAACCATGAGTGTTCTTTTGTTATTTCGTCTTTTCGCTTGGCGCTATTTCGCGGCGAAATGACGAAAAACGAAATGGCATAAATCAGCCACCATACACGAGTGAATAGTTTTATACCATACGTTGCATACTCGTGTACCAAAGTCTATATGGTTGGAACGAATAAAGAAATGTTTTATTCTGTTCTGTTTCGTTATTGTAAACAAAGATTTCAAATATAAACGTTTTCTTCACAGTAATGGCATCGAATGGGTACCCAACTGAGATCGTTCTTGACATTTACAAACTCTACATCCAACTTCTGTTCCAACGCGTACATGGTAAGTATTAATCAAAACAGAGTACTAATATTGCGCAGAAGAAGTGTGGGTAAAATCGAATTATCACAAAACGATTAAAGCATGTCCCAAGATGATAAAACTGAGAATGGAACCAGTCTGAAATCTCAAGTATCTGATTGGCTGAAATTGCGGCTGGTTGTAATTCGAGACTGGTTTCCATTCCCAGTTTTATAGTCTTGGGACGTGTTTTTGTCGTTTTGTGATAATTCGATTTTCCCCAGATTTCTTATACACGCACTCAGTTTTATAATATTAAGCTCACGTGTATTGCAACACTCAACACTCTACCGTTTTGGGGATTTCTTAAAATAGTTATAGGATATTTTCGCTTACACATTACGATTTAATGTTTTAACTTAATAAAAGATTCTTGTTTTTATTGCCAAGGATCAATTGGGCAAAAGATAAATATCTAATTTACTTTAATTCCAAGCTTGACAAATATGGTTTTGTTGGGTTGTTGCAGAAATGAATTTATGTAAATATCGGCGGTGGTTTTGGTGCGAATAGCCGATAAATAACTTATTTTGTACCATTTGTAGTTAGTTGTATTAAGTTTTGCATGTAAAGTATATATTGTACTTATAATGTTGCATATTATGATCTTTACAGAGCCGACGTATTCTGAGGAACCGAGCGGTGAGTCATGTTTCAAATTCGTTAACAGTTCTGTTTTTATATAGTGACGGTTTTTCTCTTAAAGATTAAATAAAAATTAAGCATTCAATACACATTCAATACAGATAAGTGTAAAGAAATTTAAATTTCTAGTAACAAATGATGTCATAAATTGTTTAAGTCACTGATAAAAAGTGTTGTTGTTTTTTGTTTTTCATTTCAGACCTCAAGTGCAAGTTTTATAATCTTATGCAAGGTAGATTTTTGATTAACTTATATCCCACTTCTAAATCTTATTAAAAGAGGTAGCTTAACCGGTAAGGTGTTTGGCGTGATGTGGCTAGGCTCAGTCACCGTACTGGTTCGATTTCCAGCGTAGACCTACAATGTTATGGATCATGATGGACTTGCATTTCTCATATCAGTAAACCTGAAAATTAACTAAACACATCCGAACTTCTGATTATTTTTTCCGTCGGAACAATCATTTTTCAATAGTCGAAAAGCCATGGGTTGCACGCGTGATTTTTGACTTGGTACCAGTAAATCCATTGCAAAATAAATTTACTTATATCTGTACATGTACGAGTAATGTAAACTATTTCAGATATGATATACTGATGTACTGATATGCCCAAAAGGCAACTCGATCTCAAACAAAAAGGT
This sequence comes from Corbicula japonica, assembly GCA_038501625.1. NCBI lineage: Eukaryota > Metazoa > Mollusca > Bivalvia > Venerida > Cyrenidae > Corbicula > Corbicula japonica. The sequence continues at coordinate 151,146 of JAZAYU010000381.1, read as the reverse complement.
AACCTGTAAAAATAATGATAAAATTTTGGTCTTAAATTTATTTAAACGTTTGTATCAGTTTATATTCATTTCTTTGGCCGAACGTATTTGTGTACGTTGTGACATTCCAGAATATGCAACTATATTAGATTTTACGTTTTAGTCGCGTCTGATACGATGGGCTTACACAAAAGAAGTAATGCAGCACACAAGAGAGCTCAAGGAGTGGTCATCACAGCACCAGACGACAAAGGAGCCAAGGTTCAAAGACCATACACCCAAGCAAAGACAATTGAATAGTGCTCTTGTTTTCTTAGAGCGGATGCAATTAATATCAGCAGACGTTCTCAGAATAATGCTGTGATCTTTACTTGGTGATACCCATTCTCTTACTCTATCCAGAGTTGTCTCTCCTTAACTCGCTTAAAAGAGACTGCAAGGAACGACCACTCGGTGTGAAGATTTGGTGATACTATTCCCTTTTTTGACAGTTGGAGATTAACGTCAATATAATTATATTATTTTATACTAGTATTACATTACATTACATTACACTTCTCTACACTACACTACACTTTTTATACTAGTATTACATTACATTACATCACATTACACTTCACTACACTACACTACACTTTTTATACTAGTATTAAATTACATTACATAACATTACACTACACTACACTACATTACATTTATACTTCACTACACTACACTACACGATTACACTACTATATACTAGTATTACATTACATTACACTATATACAATACTACACTACACTACATTACACTTGACTACATTACATATCATTAGGCACATATTTTGTTTTGGTGATCGATTACATTACATTATTATATTAATATATTAATTTGCACGAGTTTTACTGTTACAGTTCGTTATCACAAAATAGATAGTCACATGATATACACGTGATTTACAGATTAATTTGACTATGTCAAATTACCTGAACAAAAATGATAATTTTAATATATTTACTCTTAAAGGGGTAGGGCCTATTATTGTCATTGTTGGTCCCATTTCAAAAATGTTGCACTTATTCATAAATAGAAAGACACAAATTAGTTATATCATAAAACTACATTTTTATTGTATTCTTTTATGAACTGTTACCATGGAATCCATTTGAATAAAATCTTATTTTTTCCTATGAGCATTTACATTGTGAACAACTCAAACATTATTTCATATTGATACCTGTAACAATTGAAAGCAACATGCTTTAAGAAAAGCTGATTACCTTACAATTGCTATGGAAGCGGGTCAAGCGTAGCATAAATATAGTGATTTAATCATCTGTCGTCATTAATCTCAAGTTACGCACAGCTTTTTGAGCGTACCGACGCCTCTCATCCGCCCAGAACTAATGTCCCGCTTAGAACTGATGCCCTGCCCAGAAATAAAGTCGCCACTCAGAATTCATGCCACGCCCAGAACTAAACGCCCCTCCCAGAGACGGTGTTCCGCTTGGAAGCGACGCCCCGCCCAGAACCGATTTTCCGCCCAAAAATGATGCCCTGCCCAGAACTAATGCCCAGTCCAGAACTGATATTCCGCTCAGAAATAATGCCCCGCCTAGAACTATGTCCCGCATTTGTGTCGTAGCCTAGTAATTTACTTCATCACGGAGATAGGATTCGAAAGAGCGGGCAATAGATTATGCTGTTTCTCAGTAAACACAGGAGCACACAGTCGGTTTCGTATGGCAACTGGCACTAAGCACTATGACAAATAACGTCGTTAAGGTAAGAAGCATATAAAACGAGTCACTACACCGTAAACACGGATCCACCTGGTAAGTAAATCGCATATTACTCATCAAAAAACCTTTTTTGAAATTATGTAAAGTTTAACGCGTAAACTTACAGATACGGGGTTCAATGGCACCGAAATCAGATGTGCGGTCTTTTTGTACATTCAATGTGATATTATAATATTTTCTCGATTTTTTTTCGATTTCAGGCCCCTAACCCCATTTATCAATATACATGCATACATTCAATTAAACGACATATAATTTCCAAATATAAACTGTAATAAATTGCAGAAGTCCGCTACTTCTACTACTGCTACTACTGCTGCTACTACTACTACTACTACTTCTACTACTACTACTACTACTACTACCAGCCGCCATTTAAGCCAATCAGATGCTTGAGATTTGAGGCTGGTCTCCAATTTTACAGTGACGCTGTGCAGCTAGACCAGTTTATCTTCTACGATAAAAACAACAACAAGGTCATGAGTACTACGATAAGATATTTTGAAATTTCCAGCATTTTGTGATAATTTTATTCCCATTCGAATCTCTCCTTCGATAACATTCAGAATTCATTATTTGATATTTGGAGCTATGTCTGCCAAACAGTCAATACTGATTTGTTTAGGACTAGCAGGTAAGAAATGTTTGACTGAAGTCTTTGCACTCAACGAATGACACCGTATGACGTATTCTGGCGTTGTTTTCTGTGGCATAAACGATATCGATACAGTATGAATTGCAAATATTCATGCAACGTATAAATTTTAATGCGATGAATAAATTTAAAAGTGCAACAGGGGTGCACTTTTAAACTTGTAATATATGTTTTATAATCAGTAGCATAAATTAGCGACGCATAGTTATTTTTTTTCATTTTTACCTGTGCAACGTTTTTTTTTTGGATGCCACGAGCGTACATATACGTAATTTACACGTTGAACGTATAACAAGATGGTGCATCGGTATTAATAATGTACCGCGTTTTTAAATGTGCACCTTCAAATTGATGCATATACGTCCGTGGAAAGTCCTACGTTGAACCGACCGATTATATGTGCATCTTCAATTTACTTTAAAAAAAGAAAATGTAGATCAGGAATTGCCACATTCTGAAGACACAGCCTCCCCATAGAAAGAGAAAATGAGAGCATGGTTAATAAAATGATAAGTTTCAAAACAGGCACCACAAACAATTAACAAAATGAGAACCCGATCGTCGCTTGAATCTTATAGTGAGCTATCTACCATTTTAAAGATTTGAGATTTTTACATCGTTGGAATCGTCTTGGAGAGAGCTATCTCCTGGTACCCTTGTTTAAGCAATTGGAGCCCCCTTAAAAAGTTTTTTAACATTTTGCGCTATCTCACTGTTTCTCGAGAGTATGTGAGTGTTACACGGTGGTATGTCCTGTAGTTAGCTCAGTGTAACGCTAAAAATGAATAATATTGTTGATCTTTTAGTATTATACTGTGCTATGAGCCATACCTTTTTAGATTCAGACTGGGATATCTCCGATCTTGTTGATTTTATACTGAGATATCTCGAACTAATTTCAGCTGACTTACTATTACTCACTATGATAGTGAACAACATTTAACTAGTTTGAGCTATCTCCAAATCAAAAAATATTAAATATAATCATTACTATGACATCTATCGTTCGGTGCTTCAATATACATTAATTATGGACAATAATGTACACCTTTTTTTTGCAAAATGACCAACCACAACCGAAATAATTGACTTTAATGTTTGTTTGCCGTTTTCTCAAAATAGTAAAAAATAGTTTATTATTATTCGATTCGATAATTTACCGCAAAAAATTGCCACATTGGGTTTAAACCAGGTCCTGGGGTACACCCACCTCGCACTCTAATTGGAGATGTTTCGTCCGTCAGTATCCCATCATCGATTCCCGACTGCGATAATGTTAAAGCATTTTTTAAGTTTCTTATATTCTCGTCTTCGTGGGACGAAACTAGGAAAAAAAAACATTTTACACAAAATACACAACATTTTGGAGCGTATATGTACGTAACGAAAGATTCTTTTCTCAATATATGAACATATCACACTGATGTTTCTTATTTGATGTTTTTTGCCAAAAAGGCATGCCATAGTTCTTTCTTTTGCAAGAGAATCTGAATCATTATGAGATGACTGATTTTGAATTTATATCAATATCGTATACTGCTAGTATGAAATTACACCGTTGTTATGTTTACATTACAGCTGCGGTGTTCTGCGAGTTCTGTGCACACACCTCCGACTGTGGTCTTATAGCCTGCACAGCTGGATTTGTGCCAGAATGTGACAGGCATATAAACATCTGCACGTGTGTACCACAAAGTACGTGTAAATCTGTTTTTGTGAAATCGCTTATTAATAATTGTAAAGCGGGCGAACGAATAATTTGTTTTATTCGTCTCTGTTCGCTAGCTTACTTTCTGGATTTCATCCAAGGTCTCACAGAGACTCACCAGGTTTTCGACAAAGCGAATTATGGCACGCTTATTCGCAGCATCTTGTGGTCGTCGAAGTCCAATTGTGAGCAGCTTTAACTGTAACCAAGCCTCAAGTAATATTTCACACTGCGTATCATCAGTAATAATGATTCGTTGGGTTAGACTGTAGCCACGCCTCAAGTAATATTTCACACTGCGTAACATCAGTAAGTATGATTCGTTGGCTTTGATTGTAGCCACGCCTCAAGTAATATGTCACGGTGCGTAACATCAGTAATTATGATTCGTTGGCTTCGACTGTAGCCACGCCTCAAGTAATATGTCACGGTGCGTAACATCAGTAATTATGATTCGTTGGCTTTGACTGTAGCCACGCCTCAAGTAATATGTCACGGTGCGTAACATCAGTAATTATGATTAGTTGGCTTCGACTGTAGCCACGCCTCAAGTAATATGTCACGGTGCGTAACATCAGTAATTATGATTCGTTGGCTTTGACTGTAGCCACGCCTCAAGTAATATGTCACGGTGCGTAACATTAGTAATTATGATTCGTTGGCTTCGACCGTAGCCACGCCTCAAGTAATATTTCACACTGCGTACCATCAGTAATTATGATTCGTTGGCTTTGACCGTAGCCACGCCTCAAGTAATATGTCATGCTGCGTACCATCAGTAATTATGATTCGTTGGCAGTAGAGTGCAAAGAGTGTCTAATTATAAATAATATAGATAACGGTATTAAAAAATTTATACCGTGCCACAGAAATGTAAAGTAGTCTCAATACCGGGTTAAGTAAAATTTCATTTACCTGTCTTTTGTCCCTGTTATTATGTTGTAGCTGATTTGAATCCAGGTGCTCTTGTCTAGGTAATATTACTGAGTACCCGCCCTTTTGCTTTGCAATTCTATAAACTTCTTATGTTTTATATGTTTGTATGCTTTTGCATGCAGCATTGTTGAGCTGATGGTTGGGTTGGAGTTATTTCACCAAGAGAGCATGTTATTGTCTGTCCATATGAGAACCTATTGGGACAAGTGTGAGGTGGTGCACTTTAGAACCTGAATGAAACCCCCAACCGTTCCAAGGCCGTAACCCCAACGGTTATTTATTGCGTTAAACTAATTGGTTGTGGTGTCTTATTTGAAATTGATATTCTTGTTAACACATGCTCTCTTTTCTGAAAGTGGCAATTCCTGATATGCTTATGTTTTACTTTTTTACAGATAACCACGTGATAGATCGTTACAACTGTACCACACACAACGAGTGCTGGTCATTGTTTGAGCCCTGCCACGGCATTGCCAAGTGGCATTGTATGGACAACCGATGCGTTTGTACCATTATCGACAAGTAGATTTCACAAACAATATACCATGAGATTGATTGAAAATATTATATTAAAATACAGAAACACTGATATTATTACAACAGACCTTATGTGTTTTTTTTATAAATATTTGTTAATAGTGACCTCCATAAAAATGTTAATGGAGAGTAAGTTTTTAAAATTAAGTTTTAAATTGTTAGAATTTAGACACAAAACACAAAAAAAGGTTTAAGGAATCCAACTCATTTACTTATTTTATACGGATAGAGTCACCGCGAGAGATGCAAACGAGGCTGACTAATTATGTGTGAACATGCGAAGGCGAGGGGTTTTGAAACAAATAACTCTAGGAATAGCTCATGGCACTGCAACATTTATTCAATATTCAAGCTATAAGATTTTTGCTGAACTGATGTTCCACCAAGAACTGATGCCCACCCCGGCTAGAACTGTCGCCCCGCCCAGAACTGGCCCTGCCCAGAGCTGATGCCCCGCCCAGAACTGATCACCCACCAGAACTGTTGACACGCATAGTACAGTCGTCCCGCCCAGTACCGATATTCCGTCCAGAAATGATGCCCGTCCAGAACCGATGTCCGCCCAGAACCGTTCCCCCGCCCGGAACAGATGTTCCGCCAAGAACCGATATTCCGCCCAGATCTGATTCCCCGCCCAGAACCTATTCCCCGCCCAGAACCGATGTTCACCCAGAACTGATGCTCTGTCCAGAACTGATGTTGCGCCCAGAAGGGGTGTTCCGTCCACGCCCACACTTGCCTATGCAGAAACACTGAACGTTCTCTTATGGCAAATAGCTGTCGTTTTAGTTGAAACAAATACGCAAGAAAGCATTTTAAAAACGAATTATTACACCGCAAACACGGGTCCACTCAATGACTTAAATGTACTTTAAAAATCAAATAACCCTTTCTGAACTAATCTGGAAATAAAGTAGTACATCAACAGATAAGTGGTTCAATGGCCCTGAGATCAACTGCATCGGTGACGCTGTGCAGCTATTTCTATGATAAAACAACAATAAGGTCATGAGAAAACTTATATGGTGACGAAGATAAGATATTTTGAAATTGCTAACATTTGGTAAGAGTTTTATTACTATTCGATTTCCTCCTCCGACAACATTCAGAATTTACTCTTTGATATTTGGAGCTATGTCTGCGAAACTGTCTGTACTGATTTGTTTAGGATTATCTGGTAAGAAATGTTAAACTCGAATGTATGCATTGGAGAATTTGTTACACATGTGACAATATAATGTTACTTTTTCCGCGAAGTACATAATTAAGTAATGTCTTCTGCTTAACTTTATGATGTCGTTTTTGAATTAACGTCAACTGTCCAAATTTGCCTTTTCCCGTGACGCGGCCAAATTGATGTTAACAACATTTTTATTCCCATAGTTGCATATCCGTTTCAGAACAAATCCTAAAAGGCGTTTGCCCGATAAACTTAAAATATTTTGTAATGAGTTAAGAAACGTGCAAAACTATAGTATTAAAAGTCTTAATTTGACGTCACTGCTCACCGTAAAAATGTATGCATTCAACGTATTTATTAATTTTTGCCAAAACGACCTGACACTATCTCACTCGCCTTAGTTCTTTTTTTGCAAGAGAATCGAAATCAGTATGCTATCAATATGATATAACTTATTTTAAAATAGTTTAATATCATATACTGCTACTATGAAATTTGTAGACTGCTGTTCTGTTTACATTACAGCTGTGGTTTTCTGCGAGTTTTGTGCACACACAACCGACTGTGCTCTCCAAGCCTGCAAAGTGGGATTTGTGCCAGATTGTGACAAACATACAAACATCTGCACGTGTGTACCACAAAGTACGTGCAAACATGTTTTTTGTCATAAAGTATGTAAAGTCTTGGTGTTTAGCAAAATCTGAGTAGTATATAAACGGAGTATCAGCTAGGTGGCTGTCTACTTATCTATTATTAGTTATAAACAATATAGGTACCGGAAATGCGGCGCCATAAAAATGTAAAGAAATCTGAACTCCAGTTATGTAACAATGCGCTTTACATGTCTTACAGATAACCACGTGGTAGATCGTTACAACTGTTCCACACACAACGAATGCTGGGGATTGTTCGAGCCCTGCCACGGCAGTGCCCAGTGGCACTGTATGGACAACCGATGTGTTTGTACCCATATCAACACGTAGATGTCACAAGAAAACATTGAGACTGATTGAAGAAATATGATATTAATTACTGTAGACAAATATTTTGACAACGGACCCTATATATTTGTTATGTATATTTCTTTAAACGATCGTCTCTAATTAGGAACGCTTAAATAGAAAAATAACACCCAAAATAGCTCCTGATGCTGCGACATGTGGTGCATTGTAATCTTTATCCAATTCTGTGTACGTTAAGATTTATTCTAACACGACTCCACGTTTTCCCATTGAATTTACTGTGATTTATCACACGATAAATCACCGCGCGTGGGCATGGCTATTCCGTAAATACCGGTCGGTATGAAATCATCACGTGACAATTGTATTTAATTTCGCGCATTTAAGATAGCACATAATACGCGACGTATTATAAAACGTCGTGTCGCGTTAGAATCTCCGATACAAATATGACTTCAGAAACCTTTCGTGACGTGTAACGATAAATCGCAAGGATAATAGTGAAATATAAAAAAATGAAACAAATACAGGTTTATTAGGTAAAGATTATTTACAAAAGTATAAATGACTGTAAAGTTTAATGATGTGCGCATACGCAGACGTTGTCAAACCCATTCATACCGACCTCGCAGATCGGATGTTCCCCATGATTACAAGAAAGAAATTCGCAATCACTTTCCAATACGCAGTAGCCCGGTTGCCGACGAACTAAAACAGAAGTTCACAAATTTTACCTTTGATGTTTTAATGAATATTTATAGGACACACTTTAATTTTGTATGTTTTAGTCTAACGTGGTTATTTTAAAGGGGAGCATATTTACACATCATCGTTTTAATTTACAGGACACACTTACGGGTTTACTACACTCCTCCCCAGCAAGTTCATCGATAAAAAGAAAATTGTCAAAATCTTAATAACGGCGTTTGTGCAAAGTTTCATTGAACGGCATTTTGCCGTTATTGAGATTTTGATTATTTTCTTTTTGTCGATGAACGTGCTTGGGAGGAGTGTAGTAAGCCCTTAACTAAAGAAAGTTTTCCGAGTGCATGTCAAGATGGTCTTAAAAATTATCATTCGTTTAATATTTTCTGCTATTGACTGTGATCAGCAAGTAACTAAAATGGCAAACTTACTTTTGTGGCAATGGCATACACCGTGATGGTCGCAGAATGGTAACCCGTGGTCACATGGTGGGCAAGTAGCTGGATTGCATTCTTGGGCTACAGTCAAAACTGTCAATACAGACATTGTGTAAAATATCTTAAATTTAACAAGTAGATAAAATGAAAGCTTTGAAAGACATCAAACACGTCAATAATGCAGGCTCGGTTTAATTGAGCGTGTTCATTGGCAGAAATGGAAATGCATATTACTGTCAATGCGCCTAGCCCTGTGTAGAGCGCAACTTTATAATTGCACCAGTAAACAGTACACTTTTGATCCATCCTAAACGAAGGTACATACATGTACATGTATGCATATAGCGGTGAACATAGAACCTTCATGGAGATATTTTTAGATTATGGTCCGCAGACAAACGGATGGGTTTACATGACAAGTGACGCAAAGTATAATGACAAAACCTAGTCACACAAACAAAAAAGAAATTTTAAATTACTTAAGTGAAGAGATCAGTAACTGTTATATTTCGCAAATAGTTAGGAGTAACGCGAATTGGAATAATATTTTGTAATGAAGAGTTCAGGCGCAATGTGCTTACCATATCATTCTCAATAGCATTCTTTAAAAAAAATTCCAATGCACTCATGCTAATTTCAATATATTCATTTTTGTTCAAATTAAATTATAACTCTTACCTGCCACTAAACCAAATATAAATACTTGCAGAAGATACATAATGCAGTGCCTTGTTACATTAAATGTATTGTTGATGTCCTAAATATACGTTTGTACATACAGTAAGCGTGACTTATTCTGAAGGTTTCTATACATGATGTAAACAAGATAACGAGGAATTTAGAGCAAGGATTCCATTTGCCAATGTTGTTAAAAGTCGAATTCTCAAAACATACAGCCGTATTAGCTAATAACCATCAGATTGCCTGCTAGAAATAGACAGAAGGTAAAGCGGGGACAGTAAAGTCTTCCTTATAATATTAAATTATACCCGTGCTTGATCTGAATAAAATATTAGAAGAGATCATGACGTAAACACTTTAACTTGCTATATATCATTTCAAACATTAGCATCACAATAGCCTCGTCATTAAATTGTTTCTTGATAACATTCACACCGTTCTAAATAGAAATAGTTATAAATTATTTGCTTCCTTTATTATATATTGTCCTTTTACAGTACCAAAAGGCCAGTCGGTGAAAGTATGGAAGGTTGATAAACAATGTCACTGCTTTCAAGTCTTTTAGACGAAACAACCGAAATTTCCGAATCACTGTCACAACGCATTTATTATTTTCTAGTTGCATTTCTCGGTTCATCGTTTTATTGAGCACTCGGTTTTGTCGACGTTATGTTGTCGCAATATCACCATCGAATAGCATGGAGAAGTAATGTGATGCGATCTCCTAATGGCACCGTGAATAACAATTTCCATATAACACATTTTTATCTCAGAAATTGGATTAACTTTGATGATAACAAAAGATGTCTGTAAAACATAATATTATATGCCTCTCCCGACAATGATAACTGGATATTAATCAGCTGTTATTGGTTTTCCGATGGTTCTGACCTCAAAATCAATAGGGGTTATGTACATGTGATAGCAAAGTCTAGTTATTTGTCAGACAATGTTTTTGTTTTGAAAGTCACCGATCACCTACAATCAATAGTGGTTATATACCTTTGAATACTAAGCTCCTGTTGGTTTAAGGATTCTGACAAGTTTTAGCTTTCCAAAAAGCTAGTCGGTCATTAGCAGATAAATTAACAGAATACGTATGTATTCGTGCTTGCATTTACTTTTTGACCAATGGAAGTCAAGGCTATGTCCAGCTTTCTGTCGATCAATGTCACGTAGATTGTATCTGAACAACGATTTGTGAATTTAGATGTCCATTGCTGTTACTCTAAAGCTTGCAAACAAAAGTTGTACGGCTGATGTTTGATTTTTTGAAAAATGAACAAGACGTGTACCGGCAAAAGACATTTATGTAAAAAAATGTTTCTAGTAGACGTTATTTATTACTGTTAAATTATTTTATTTCGCGCGGGTTTAATTTACGCGTATTTCGCGCTACGGCAAGATCGCGAAATTCAACCCCAGCGAAATAAAACTCTTTAACAGTGTTTCTTATAGGAAAACACAGTTACGCTAATTCATATCGCCGCGAAGTTGTTTATCCCCCCGCTAAAGGCGTGGGGGAAATTAGAAATGCCCTTCGTCCGTGCGTCCGTGCGTCTGTGCGTCCGTGCGTCCGTGCGAAACAAATTTGTCCGGAGCATAAGTCCAAAACTACAGAAGGGATTTTATTCAAACTTCATACACTGACAGAGCACATTGGTAGGTAGTGCAGTGTGCAAGAACAATAACTCTACCTTGCCTATTTTTAGAGTTATTCCCCTTTATCATATTTACTTGATAAATTTTGTCCGGAGCATAAGTCCAAAACTACTGGAGGGATTTTATTCAAACTTCATACACTGACAGAGCACATAGGTAGGTAGTGCAGTGTGCAAGAACAATAACTCTACCTTTCCTATTTTAGAGTTATTCCCCTTTATCATATTTACCTGATAAATTTTGTCCGGCGCATAAGTCCAAAACTACGTGAGGGATTTTAATTCAAACTTCTTACACTGACAGAGCACATTGGTAGGTAGTGCAGTGTGCAAGAACAATAACTCTTCCTTGCGTATTTTTAGAGTAATTCCCCTTTATCATATTTACTTGATAAATTTTGTCCGGAGCATAACTCCAAAACTACTTGAGGGATTTTATTCAAACTTCATACACTGACAGAGCACATTGGTAGGTAGTGCAGTGTGCAAGAACAATAACTCTACCTTGCCTATTTTTAGAGTTATTCTCCTTTATCAGAATTACTTGATAAATTTTGTTCGGAGCATAACTCCAAAACTTCTCGAGGGATTTTGTTCAAACTTCATACACTGACAGAGCATATTGGTAGGTAGTGCAATGTGCAAGAACAATAACTCTACCTTGCCTATTTTTAGAGTTTTTCCCCTTTATCATATTGACTTGATAAATTTTGTCCGGAGCATAACTCCAAAACTACTGGAAGGATTTTATTCAAACTTCATACACTGACAGAGCACATTGGTAGGTAGTGCAGTGTGCAAGAACAATAACTCTACCTTGCGTATTTTTAGAGTTATTCCCTTTTATCATATTGACTTGATAAATTTTGTCCGGAGCATAACTCCAAAACAACTGGAGGGATTTTATTCAAACTTCATACACTGACAGAGCACATTGGTAGGTAGTGCAGTGTGCAAGAACAATAACTCTACCTTCCGTATTTTTAGAGTAATTCCCCTTTATCATATTTACTTGATAAATTTTGTTCGGAGGATAACTCCAAAACTACTTGAGGGATTTTATTCAAACTTCATACACTGACAGAGCACATTGGTAGGTAGTGCAGTGTGCAAGAACAATAACTCTACCTTGCGTATTTTTAGAGTAATTCCCCTTTATCATATTTACTTGATAAATTTTGTCCGGAGCATAACTCCAAAACTACTTGTGGGATTTTATTCAAACTTCATACACTGACAGAGCACATTGGTAGGTTGTGAAGAGTGCAAGAACAATAACTCTACCTTGCCTATTTTTAGAGTTATTCCTCTTTATCATATTTACTTGATAATTTTTTGTCCGGAGCATAACTCCAAAACTACTTGGAGGGATTTTAATTCAAACTTCATACACTGACAGAGCACATAGGTATGTAGTGCAGTGTGCAAAAACATTAACTCTACCTTGCCTATTTTTAGAGTTATTCCCCTTTATCTTATTTACTTGATAAATTTTGTCCGGAGCATAACTCCAAAACTACTTGTGGGATTTTATTCAAACTTCATACACTGACAGAGCACATTGATAGGTAGTGCAGAGTGCAAGAACAATAACTCTACCTTGCCTATTTTTAGAGTTATTCCTCTTTATCATATTTACTTGATAATTTTTTTGTCCGGAGCATAACTCCAAAACTACTTGAGGGATTTTAATCAAACTTCATACACTGACAGAGCACATTGGTAGGAAGTGCAGTGTGCAAAAACAATAACTCTACCTTGCCTATTTTTAGAGTTATTCCCCTTTATCAGAATTACTTGATAAATTTTGTCCAGAGCATAACTCCAAAACTACTTGAGGGATTTTATTCAAACTTCATACATTGACAGAGCACATTGATAGGTAGTGCAGTGTGCAAGGACAATAACTCTACCTTGCCTATTTTAGAGTTATTCCTCTTTATCAGATTTACTTGATAAATTTTGTCCGGAGCATAACTCCAAAACTACTTGAGGGATTTTATTCAAACTTCATACACTGACAGAGCACATTGATAGGTAGTGCAGTGTGCAAGGACAATAACTCTACCTTGCCTATTTTAGAGTTATTCCTCTTTATCAGATTTACTTGATAAATTTTGTCCGGAGCATAACTCCATTAAACTAGTTGAGGGATTTTATTCAAATTTCATACACTAACAGAGCACATTGGTAGGTAGTGCAGTGTGCAAGTGCAATAACTCTACCTTGCCTTTTTAGAGTTATTCCTCTTTATCAGATTTACTTGATAAGTTTTGTCTGGAGTATAACTCCAAAACTACTTGAGGGATTTTATTCAAACTTCATACACTGACAGAGCACATTGGTAGGTAGTGCAGTGTGCAAGAACAATAACTCTACCTTGCCGTATTTTTAGAGTTATTCCACTTTATCAGAATTACTTGATTAATTTTGTCCGGAGCATAACTCAAAAACAACTTGAGGAATTTTATTCAAATTTCATATACTGACAGAGCACATTGGTAGGTAGTGCAGTGTGCAAGCCCAATAACTCTACCTAAGTTGCCTATTTTTTAGTGGTATTCCGCTTTATCAGATTTACTTGATAAATTTTGTCCGTAGCTTAACTCCAAAACTTAAAAGGATTTCCTCTCCAGGTAAATTATACGAAAGTACAACCTTCAGGTAACTTTTTTCCGGCGGGGGGATTAACCATGTGTAACATGGCTCTTGTTATTTACTTGTTTTGTGCGTAAATTCGTCCCCGCGAAATAAAATGATACGACATTTTTTTATTTATATATTTTATGTAGAAATAATGACGTTGTTTAAGCACCAGCGAGTTGGAATTAAATATGTTATATTAACACGAATGCTCACAGAGGTACCATAGAACTTTCCACAGTCGATGCTTATTTGTACAGTGAGCACTATTCGTTACCAACATTCATAAAGTGTAGTTTTAGTTGAGTCTGCAGATCTGGTCAAACTTGAAGTTGATGAGCGTTAGAAGAAGTAAACAATAAATTAAGATGTTGAGGCATTTATTATTTTCACTCAAGCTTAATGCTGCTCATATTTTTTGTTTGTGTTATAACGATTTTCTCTGAAACTATTACAGAAACTCGAGAAGCACTATTTGTATTTAAATTAATTTATGAAATTCTCGTTATGCCTATGTTCTGAAAATTTTTCACAATTATTTCTTTTTCTTTTAAGGATGGTTTTGCATTGCTTGCAGTATGTTCTACTAGATCGCCCTTACATTGTAATGAGTGCATGAGTTGTCTACCTTACTGTACCGAAACCAGATCCGTTATATTGCATGTGTATGTGGTAGCAGACATCGGGGTCAGGGGTATCCGCGGAAATCTTTTAAAAGTTAAACTCAATTTGGATTGCAACTGCGGCGAGTCCAATCGTTCACTATTATTTTGACGAATTGGCACTAAACATTGAAGACCAGAATATACTTATTTCAGATATGAGTTGCTTTGGTATATTGTTCACGAATTTCAGAGTTCTCATGCAAACGGTTTTTCTTTTGTTTTAGTATGTGCTTGGTAATTTGAACATGAATTAGACTAAATTGAGCTTAGTACATCCTCGGCTAAATACATTTCTTCACTAAAATCTAGGAGACAATAAGTATTCCCCCTTAAATTCATTTTTGAAATTTTAGCCAGTTTTCGCCTTTTGCAATGTTTGCGACCCCTTATTAATTAAATAAAACGACGGTTCGCAGGTTTATCGGTTGTGAGAAAATAATATATAATAATTGTGTGTTCGTTCCAAATACATTAATACATGTTACTGCCATGTTAAAAATATGACCAAAACACCATTTTACTGTGACGTTTCCCGATTATTATGATAGGCAAAACATACAGATATAAGTAAATAATAAAATAATGAAACTCAATACAGATTATGAGGGTTTATTTTATTAACAAATATAAATCTAATGGTGTTTGCATATGCATACGTGGTACCCATTACTCACGTCACAGATCGGATATTCGCCATGATTACAAACAAGAAATGCACAATCGCTGTCTGATACACAGTAGTTGAGCTGCCGACGAATGTATGGAACTTAAAGAAGAAATATGAAAAAAACTACATGTTGATGATTTTCTGGACGGATGAAGGTGCATGCATTATATTTACAGATGATAAGTTACATTTATATCTACTCCGACCCAAAAGAGATAAGTGGATTCCTCAGAAAGTATAGTTTCAAAATATCTGTATATGAAAAACGATTTTTTTATAGAATATTAAAAGCTGGTGGCTTAGCAGTGGAAATATATCTTTATGGAAATTCAGTGTGCTAAAGATTAACAAATTGTGCATTAAGTAGCATACATGGTCAGACTTACTTTTTTGGCAATGGCATACACCGTGATGGTCGCAGACTGAGAACCCTTTGTCACATGGTGGGCAGTTAGCAGGATTGCATTCTTGGGCTATAGCCATAACTGAATATAAATACAGTGTAAAATATTTTAAACTTTAAAAGTAAAACAAATTACATACTACGGCCGCTCTAGGCTTTGTCGCGCACTTAAGATGTGTAGTCGAAGGTACATACTTGTAACAATGCAGAAGCGTAAGTTTTTCTGTCTCTTTAGACTTTTTAACAGAACATATAGAGGAAAAATGGTTAGCGCCATCATACTTTCTAAACTCCATAGTTAGACAATGCCACTTGGAAATATGGAAAACAATACATGGTGCTAAATAAAAACACTACATAACTGGCGCACCTCACAGCAGAGCGCTCAGATAAAAGCAGATCCGAGTCTGTTACGAACAGTGTCAAGCGAAGAATGCTTTCAAATAGCATTTTACCAATCACAATTATTTTTATCAATCAATTAAACAAATTTAAAAAAAAGTTTTTTCAATGAACTCATTTTTATCAAATTAAATTAATACGCTTACCTGCCGCTAAACAAAATAGACATAGTTGCAGAAGATACATAATGATGCGTCTTGATTGCATTAAATGTGTATGTTGTTGTCGTTACTACGTTTGCTTTATTATTTAGTAAACGTGACAAACTTTGTTGCCATCTGCTTCACAGGTAATCAAGATAACGATGTGGAATATAGGACAAATATTTTAATTGTTTTTGTTGCAAAATTTAGGCTTCTCACGTTCAGTCATGTTACGTTGGTTCCATACCAGGGCTAAAACATCCCCATTCCTCACACCTTAGAATGCTTCCATACAACACTAAAAGTACAGCCCCCAGAAAATTACGTATTCACGCAATTCCAACATATTTTAGAAGTGACTGATACATATTGCATCTAATCTACTGACCAAGCCATTTACAGTGTGGCCATACCACGTGGTTTGTGACGTCATTTTTCGGAATTATGGCACCCTCCCACCCCATGATTCTAATAGTCTTCGAAGCCATGTAAGTATTTTACACAACCCACGGTTGTCAATACATTCGTCGCATTGTGTCTACTTTCGTCTGTGATTAGGGGCAAATACTGAAATTGAATGATAAAAAATTTATCAGTATTTGTCCAAAATCAAAGACAAAAGTAGGCATAGAATCACAATAAAGTACTTCATAGTGGTGTTCAAATCAACAAAAAGTGTCGATTTTAGTTTTATTTGTTCTAGCATCAAATCTGTGTCAGAGCACTATAAATGTAAAACGACAAAGCAAAGTGGTGGATTTAACATTGTTGATGATGAGAGAAGACAATACAAATAATACTAATAACGGATTGGAATAAGTTACCTGTACCCTATCCCTGATTAGAACAAAAATCATTAAAATGCATGACAGAGGAATGAAAATAAAAAAAAATTCTTCATTTACTAGGTGTGAAATGTGCAGAAAATATTCACAGCCTGTATGAGACGCCAAAACCTCTTAAATTCTCACAGCTTTTGATAACATAGTACAGTTCAAGCGTTAAAGACGATAATGGTATTTTCGTTTTCACACGGATGTGAATTTTATGTGTCCACCGTTTACATGGCACATTTAAAGTCGTTGAACATAGTTTATTCACAAGTATCATTTAAGAAAGAAACACTTTCCCTTGCAAATAGATTACACAATAAAATGACAGTGCCTCTATCTGGGAGCTAACCCACAACGTCACGGCGACAGCCCCTAGCCCTGCAATTCCTGCGACGCAACCGACTGAGCTAGACGGGACACCACCACCCGCCCCCCCCCCCCCCCCCAAAAAAAAAGGTTGATCGGACAGGACGTAAAATATTTAAACGGTGCTCATGTAAAATTCATAATATGTGAAATCAGAAACTACCACAATTTTCTTTAAATTACCTGGATTGTTTACACTGGAACTGAGCGCAAATGTATTTCCTTCGCACTTGATTGTCAAATTTTACCTTAGATAGGTATTTGTTATTACCAACATCAAAAGCTGATATCACAGAGTTACATAGGCCTGATACACTTCAATCTTTTGTATTTACGAAAATTGTCACTGGCGACAAGTTTTCTCATATTTAAGGATAAAAAAAAAAAGATGTCAATTAAATTTGGCTAATAATTTAAATTCATGACCTATTTCTTTCTGATTTGATATGAACGTAAAAAGCTTTATTTTCTTAAAGTTTACGAAATTACATGGAAAGTCTGAAAATTTAAGAAACCTTGGCATTAAAAAGTCCAGTTTTAGAAAACAATTAATCAGAGATTTTACATCAGGATGAATCAATATTTTATTGTGTTCATCAGGGTATGAAAAACATTTGGGTTGTAAAGTTTTTGAAGCCGAAGAATGAAATGAACTACATGTATTAATTATTCAATTTCGATATTTACACTAATAAATATCTTTATTCTTACTAACAAAGACGAATTTTTATATAAAACAGCCTTAAGAATAGATTATAAAAAAACAGCAAATTTCCAGACAATGAATTACAGCCACTTTTACAACAGCAACATGTGGAAAATGTGTGTCTGCTTCACAAGGTCACTTTAGTTTAAGAAAACATTGTACACACTCCCTAATCAGATATCCAATAGTTAGTAAGCAGCATTGTTGTACCCATGCCCTTGAGCAAATGTGTTTCATCATACAATGAAAACACTTTAAAGAAAGATCTTCATTTCAGCAAAGTGTAAGAAGGGTGTAAATATTTTTTGAATGAAAAAAGTATATATGAAAAAAGTATATCTACATGTGTATAGAATAAATGCACACTTTTAGATATGCATGTAATAGTTATTTCCTCAAGCATTATTTACAAATATTGCAAAAAAACATTCATAAGTAAAAATTAAAACAACAACAAAACATTTAACAACAAAAATAAACAATACACACATTATATATAATTATATAACAATAAAGATCTTTAATAGTAAAACAATAGGAAATGAATGTTAAATACCTATATGCTATTTTTATACTTTGCATATAATATATATAGTATAATAAATAATTTCTGCTTACTGGTAACAGTTATTAAAAATAGCTAAATGGCACATGGCCCAGTGGTAGAAATCTTAAACAATGTATCAGTATACAGTTATTTCATATGTGATTTGGGAACAGTTAATCTGTTGGCCCGAGGTGGAGGGGATAGCGTTTTGAACTGTTGCCCGAGGCCGTAGGCCGAGGGCAACAGTTTAAAACACTATCCCCAACAGCGAGGGACAACTGTTTGATTGTTCCCCGATCACATATGAAATAACTGTTTTATTACCTGATCAATTCAATGGGGAATCCTCTATGACTTTAGAGCGTGCGAGGGAAACAGTCGAAACTATTGACCGGTCAACAGTTCGCTCAACAAACCGCACCCTCAAAGGGGGAATCCTCTATGACGTCAGAGCACGCGAGGGAAACAGTCGAAACTATTGACCGGTCAACAGTTTGCGAACATGGACGTTTTAAGAATTTCAGAAAACAGTAAGAAATACCAAATTACATTTATATAAGGTTTCAGGTAATAAGATGTTATATAAGTATTATTAAATGCATGAACTTTTTATCATGCAAAACTCTCATTTGCCACTCCTGGGCCCAAAACCATAAAACTGAGATTGGAACCAGTCTCAACTCTCAGTCATCCGATTGGTTGAAAAAGAGACTTGTCTCCATTTAACCCTTTCCTTCATATAAATACACGCATTTTTACACATGTGTGACCAGTGTAGATCCAGATCAGCCAGCACATCACAAATAAATTTTAAAAAATCTGCACTAAACAAAAGAGATATAATCTGCACCAAACAACATGAACAATACCCCAAAAGAAAACTTTTAATTTTATTAGGAAAGATCAGTAAGGGAATTGTACGTTCAAAAAGCTACGCTCCTCCATATATACGCATTTTTTTTCGCATGTGCCACCAGTGTAGATCCAGATCAGCCATCACATCCGTGCCATCTGATCAGGATCTGCACTGGTTGCATTTTGGTCAGAAATAAACTAACAAATAAAAAAGCAAACAGTGCAGATCCTGATCAGACAGCACCGATGTGCTGGCTGATCTGGATCTACACTGTTTTCCCACACAATTGAGGTGTGTCTATGGAGGGAATGGGTTTAACCTGTTACACGTCAAAACTTCATGAGAAGAACATTAAATCCTTAAAACGTACACCCATTCACTAAAAAAAAAAACAACAAAAAAAACATCACAAATAAATTTTCAAAATCTGCACCAAACAAAACAGATATAATCTGCACCAAACAATATGCACAATTGCCCAAAAGAAAACTTCGTCATCAGCTTTTGCTAGAGTATATTCCACCCTTTATTTCATGCAAATGGCTTATATTCCATATGCTACCAGTGTAAATCCAGAAGTGTGGTCAAAATCTACACTGTTCACTTCTTAATCATAAGAAGTCTTTAAATCTAAAACAGTGTAGATTGTGATCAAACTGCACAGAGTTACACACTGATCTGAATCTACAATTTTCACACATGAGACACGTTGTATAGTATCAAAGGTTAAAGAGGTTCTTGTGTTTTATAGGGGAATACTTAGAGCAAGTAATGAACGGCTCTGGTCCTCATTTACATATAATTTTAAACTGCAGTGTCCAGAGAGAGAGCTTTTATCCCATCTGCCACCAGTTTAGATCCATATCACCATGCAAATCCATACAGTTTGACCAGGATTTACACTTCTCATCTTTAGATACATTGGGTTCTTCCTGACAAAGAAGGGCAGCATGTAGACCTTGATCAAACTACACAGATTTACATGCTGATCTGGATCAGCACTGGTTGCACATCGGATTTAAGCCATATCTAATGTATCTAGGGTTATTTAGCCTTGATTGTATTATCAGTCTATTGCAATGATTTGGCAAGTACAGGCTCTCACATCAGAGCTATTGCAAACTATGGAATGATTCTGAACAAAATTTATTATGTAATTAAGAAACAAGAATATTGTGTTCCGCAGAACACATGGTTCGCCTACATGAAAAAAGTTGAAATGTGGGCCTATGTTTAATCATATATAATAAAAATATTTTATTTTATTTAAGTTGATTTCAATACTACACCACAGAACACATGTGTCATCTAAATTGCATTTGAAAGGGGAATAACTAAAATAATGGTGAAACCTGAGTTATCATCTTCGAAAATTGGTTTGTAAATGCAGATGAGTTATTCAAAGTATTAAGTGAATTAACTGAACAAGTACTTTCTGTTTTACAGGCAACACTAAGTTTTATGTTAAAGTTGCATTTGAAAGGGACATAACTCATAAAATATTGAAACTGGAGTTATCATTCTTGTCGTCACAGATGGCAT
>JAZAYU010000381.1:0-129650 GCA_038501625.1 Corbicula japonica | reverse complement strand
GGCAACATTAAGTTTCAGGTTAAAGTTGCATTTGAAATGGGCATAACTCAAAAAATATTGGAACTGGAGTTATCATTCTTGTTGTCACAGATGGCATTGTTCGTGCTGATGATATATTCCAAGTATGAAGTGAAAAGGACAAGTACTTTCAAAGTTATAGGCAACATTAAGTTTCAGGTTAAAGTTGGGGGACTACCGGACGACGGCACCGACGACGACGACAACGAAGACGACGACGCTGCCAGACAATAGGATCCCTATGTGTCTACCTGCTATCGCAGGAGATACAAAAATTATATACTTCTAACAAACTAGCTATAAATAACAAGATAATGTATAGGTGATAGTCTAAGCAATATCTAACCATTTTATCCCCTGTGCAACCAGTGCAGAATCAGATCAGCCTACACATCCAAGCAGTCTAATCAGGACCTTCACGATTTACATACAAATTATACATTTTTCCATGAAGCAATCAGATCTCATCAAGATCACACTGCATAAATGTGCAGTCTAAACTGGTCACAAATAGGATGAAATAGAGGATATAAATTTTGTTTTTACCAGTGTAAGATAGAAATATATTTCACCGAGTGAGCTCTGGAATTCGTATTTTCACGAGTGGCTTCGCCACTCGTGAAAATACATAATTCCGGAGTTCACAAGTGAAATATATTTCTATCTTTCACTGGTCAAAACAAATGTTCTTTTTATTTTATGCTTTTAGTGAACAATTTGCGTGAATTTGACAGAAAAACTCCATGAAATGGCGCCAAAAACGTTCGTTATGACATGACGTCATATACGCAAACTTGAGCCCGTTTTCTAAACATTCTTATTCGGAATGTTATATAAGTTTGAGTACCAAAGTGAAAAAATCAGTGAAAATATAAATGATATTCCACTGTTTAAAAACAGTGAAATACCACTTTTATTTCACCGGGAAAATGCTATAATTTACTGAAAAGCATAAAATAAAGCCATATACTCTAGAGTAAAGAATAAGAGAACAAGATTTGAGCTGCAATGATCCAATCTATCAAAATTGACTTAAAGTTGGAATTATCATCATGTAACTACCTAAACCCTTTCCTCCATAGATACACCTTTACTGCATGGGTGAACAGTTTAGATCCAGATCAGCCAGTACATCTGTGTCGTCTGATCAGGATCTAAACTGTTCAATTTTTTATTTCATTAGGTTATTTCTGACCAAAATGGGACCAGTGCAGATCCTGATCAGATGGCACAGATGAGCCAGTTGATCTGGATCTACACTGGTCGCACATGCGTAAAAATGATATATATGGATGAAAGGGTTAAGACTGCCCCAAACAATCCCCCTTTCCAGAAATCTTCCATCTGACACTGGATTTGCAGGCTGAGCCGGACTGGGTCTATTCTGGCTAATGTGCTTTAACCCTATCCATGGAGTGGTTAAATCTACTGCTGTTGTATCATTGTATTTTGCATGATTTTAATGTGTATTTCATGATAGGAAAGGTATAGGAAATCAAATCTGTGCAAAATTAAACTGTGTAAAAGCTTTTCTTGTGAGAAAAAATACATCTCCATGAATTTATGCCCACATTAAAAAGTAATTTGCTCCATCTGTGTTAAATTCATCCCCGCAAAATTAAATGATACTACAGCAATAAAACAATTCTAATGGGCTTTAAGCCCTAAGCATTCAACAACATCTACCTATAAGGAAATTTAAACTTTAAACTAAAGTGATGCAAAATTCAACTATGAAACACACTTTTAATGATAAAAAAAAATAATAAAAAAATTGTTGGTCAACTTAAAAAAATCTAGCAAAATGACACACTAATTGCACATTACCGGTAAATAATTGTGATTTCTACCACTAGAATGATGTCATTATCCACAAAGGCACATTTTTGCACAGCACAGCACATTTGGCTTTTATTTTTTGTGCATTATTTGGTAATGTGAACACACAATTAAACCGGCAAACAATAGGTTTGTTAAAAAGTAACTGTTTACCCTTGTTTGGCTACATCCCTGTGGATCATGGCTAGACCCCAGAGAATCAGCATCAACAGAGTACATGTATATCAATGCACACTGATTTTGGTCTCTACAAGTAACCCTTAACTCCATAAATATAAATTTTAGGGCATGGGCAGTGTAGATCCAGACCATTCATGCCAGATGATAGCACATGCAACACTGTTCACACATAGGTAGAACCTCTATGTAATAAAACCATTATATTTCACAACAAACACAATACCCTTTATATAAAAATAGACTAGGTCCTTACTGATCTCCTTTCAGTATAATTGTACAATTGTATCACACATATATCTGGTCAGGTTGTACACAGTTCACTTTAAGATTTACTACCTTCATTTCTGACCAAGGTGATTAGTGTAGATCTAGATATGACTGCACAGAGGTGTAGGCTGATCTGGATCTACACTGGTCACACATGAGATGTCTTGACATCCAGGAATAAGAAAGAACATGAATGTTTCAGATTTAACCCTTTACTAAACGGGAGATTGCTGTTCTTCATGGGAAAACATTGTTTATCCAGATCAGCTGGCACATCCATGCTGTCTGATCAGCTGGCACATCCATGCTGTCTGATCAGCTGGCACATCCATGCTGTCTGATCAGGATTTACACTGTTCACCATCAGAATCATCAGATGGCACAGATGTGCTTGCTGATCTAAATCTTCAATTGTCACATACATCTAATAAAACCAGTTTATATGGAGTAATGGGTTAAATCTTGATAGCCAAGAATGATAAAAAGGATGATAATGTCATATGTATATTGACTTTGTCGCAGGTTTATTGTATAATAAAGTTTTGATATCCAAAACACTGACAGTGACATGTGATTAGATATAAACAATATGACTATGTCACCAATTTTACTGTAAGATGAAGTCTTGTTATCCAAGAAAGTTGAACAATATGGCTGTATCACCGGATTACTGACTGTGTCACTGGTTTAGGTATACACAATGTGACTGTGTAAATTTTATTGCATCACAGGTTAAGATGTATACTATATGACTGTGTCACTCGTTTACTGTACAAGGAAGTCTTTGTATCCTTTGAGTTTCTTTAACTGTTTCTTGAGCTCCTTGATAAAGTCAGAAGGTTGTACAACAATGGAAATGTCTCGCCCTACAGCCAACAGCCGGTGCTCAATCTGAAAATTGAGATAAAAGCTTAGATACCATTCATACAATTCTATTCATATGCATAATTATTAGGGTCATATTAACAGCATCAGGCTGTCAACCAGGTCATCTCCAAAATATAGGAAAAATATAGGAATATTTTTGCAACAAATATAGGAGTTTTTGGATGATTTTGAGGCAAAATATAGGAGTTTGGAACTGATAATAGTTTTATTTACTTGCACTTATACAAATGATTTTCACATGTGCATTTACTGTTTCTACAATTATCAATGTCAAAAATGTCCGCTGTAAAAATGATGAAAACCATTAACTTTAAGATCAGCACCATCAAGCACATCGCCAGCAAATGAATGACCATTCAAACAAGGGGAAATGCAGAAAATGCATTAACAAAGCCGGTTTTTTCAGTTTTAGTTTGTCTTCTATGATATATAGTACTGTACACAGCATCGATCCATCCACTCATAGTCATATTGCTTTGTGTGTAAAAATCTGGGTTACAATGTCAAAAAGGGTTCAGTCAAAAGTGACCCCATGGCCTTACTTTGGTCAAACTCTATTGAGAACCTGTAGGCAATACATCATACAAAATTATATGCCCTTCACTACTCTAGAAGTTCTGGAATATGATTCCATTTATTTATTTAATCTGCATGGAACAGTATTGCATTCAAATAAGTTAGTTAACCTAAATACAAAGAATATTGCTAAAAGTTTCAAGAGAAATGATAAAATCTTATCAAGTTATAACCATAACTGAACTCTAATTCAAACTGCCATTAAATTTCTATACAAAAGCAATAATTTTCAAAAGCCAAAGTCTTCTTGGGAATAGATGGACATTATACCTTTCAGTTTCATTGAAGTTTAAGAGTAATTTAACTTTTATCCATTAAGTGGTTCCATAAAAAACAATAATTTTAGAAAACTATGCAAATATTTTGCAGATTATCCTAATAAAAAAATTCTTAAGTTATCTCAATTTATTTAACAACCAGTAGTTGCAAATTATCAAATAATATTGTTTTTATTACCTCCCTTTATTTGACTTTGCCTTTTGAAAATTATTGCTTTTGTAAAGACACCTTCTTTTGCATACATTCTTTTCCAACAGAGTTTGATAACACTCTATATTTTGGATCAGAATCAGCTGAAGAATTCTTGTTCACAGTCAAGCATGTTTTTTCCCAGGGGTCCATCTTGACGTTTTAGACAACCACATACACCATACCAAATATAAGCTCTCTAGTCCTTGCAGTTGGTGAATAAAATTTAATGATCTTTAACATTTTTTGCATTTGGTTGCAACTGCAACAAGAATTCTGCATAGAAGTGAAAATTTGTTTTTGTTAGGTAAGCCTTAATACACAGAAACCTGCTACAAAGTTGTTAGAGAATCAGATAAAAACTTAAGAAAATGCCACCCCCCAAATTTTCACCAATCTAAAAGTTGAGTTTTGTTCTCGAGAAAAAAGAAAAAAGCAAAAGCAGTATCAAAGCAATATTTACTCTCTTCATTAATCGGCGAAAACAAATGCTCAAAAATATAGGAATATACATAAAAATATAGGAGAAATATAGGAATATAGGAGGCTTTTCAGAATATAGGATTCTGATCCAAAATATAGGAGAAATATAGGAATATAGGGATCTGTTGACAGCCTGCAGCATATAAAACAACTCTAGTCTAACATAATTTCAGTCCTATGCATAACAACTCCAGTAATATTTAAAATGATTTCGGTCATATCCATAACAGCTAACTCATATTCATAACGCACAAATAAATCACTGCATTAAATTTTGTGCATCTAAATTATTCTGTGCTTGAAAATAGGAATAAGTTTGAGGATGTTCACCTGGTTTTTTTTAATAACTAACATCTCACCATTAGTTAATCAAAAGCTAAACTGAAACCGGAAATTACTTTTTGCAAAATCTGTACATGCTGTACCAAAACAGAAAAAAATATACCCCCCAAACTTTGTTTCCGGGGGTATAAAAAGATAGTGTAATCATGTTATTTATTCCATAGTTATTCCACAACATTAATAAACTTCATAATAAACTGAAAACATTGATATAGCAGTATAAAAAGTTAGTGAAAATTGTTTGTTACAATGGGCACTTATTCATTTGCAAGTGAAACACATGCTGAGCAGTTAAAGGAGCATTGGAGCTAGTTGAGACAAATATGGTATAACAACTTTAGTGTAATTAAATAGATTGTGTTATGTAAACTTCTGGAGAAAACTGCATGTTTTTAAACCTTACAGTACTGAAAATCTTGAAACTGACAATCAGATCGAAAGCTGATCGGAAGTGGACCGCAATGGAAGCGCAATCGATTTGGAAACAAAATGGAATCGTAACGAATTGCTTTGAGCGTTTGGATTGCTAGGAGTAAAAAGACCGGATCGTTTGGACAGGATCATATCGGATGGCTCCTATTTATAGTTTTTCAGTTATATATAGTAGCAATCCGAATCGCTTCCACATTCTTTTTACAACTTAAAACGAAACAATTTCTGACAACATTTTAGTTGCGTTTTCTGATATCAAACACTATTCAAAACTAATTAAACAATAATTATGTGGATAATAAACTGAGTGCAAGATTATAAGTAATGACCAATGAAAAATAAGGAGCGAAAAGATCGGAATCAGAAGAATCGGTTTGAGCGAAAAAAATCATTTATAGAGCGCATTGTCTGGAGCGAAAAAATTGGAGTGCAATTGAAAAGGAATTGGATCGTAATTGGAATGGAATCAGATCGGTTATAGATGACATTAGGATCGGAAGATGACTGGATCAGATTCGGAAAAATTGTCAATTTCATAATTTTCAGTACTGTATGTCATACAATTATATGCCTTTTAGAGCATTGGTAAACAGTAATGATCAAGATCAGCCAGCACATTTATGCCATCTAATCAGGATCTACACTGTTCGATTCTTGGTCAGAATAATCTGATGAATCTAAAGGCAAACAGTGTAAATCCTGATCAGATTCAGATTGCATGGATGTGCCAGCTGATTCAGATCTCCAATGTTTGCTAAGGTAATGAAAGTTGTATCTATGAAGGTAAGGGATTATGAAGACATTTTGGAAGGAGAAGGCAACTGCTAATAGCCCCAGCTAAAAAAGGATTGACAGATGTCTTGTTTATGATAGATATACTCTTACCTCATTATCCTTAAAGAAGAGGTTGAGGGGTCTCATGTTGATCTCTGTCAATGTCCAGTTACACGTTCCACTCCCATCTATTGTTGGCGCTTTGCTCATCAGTCCATTGCGGTACACCAGGCCTAGTGGGTCGATATACACAACCTACAACACATATTGGGTAATAAAAGTAATGTATCAAAATTATAAATGATGATAAGAGAACTCTGAAAGCCACTGAACAAGACAAATACAGTCCAAACTCGTTGTGTAGAAGTCGCCGGGACCGTACATTTTAATTCGAGATATCTGAAGTTCGACACATCCGAATTGGCACAAAAGCACGAATATCATACCTATGGGTTTCTATTGCTGACATGATTGTGAGTGCTAGTACTCGTTTATGAACATTTCAATGGATCAATAAGTTTATCAAAACAGAACAGAAAAAAATATATTAACTTGATTATATTTATTACATGTTAAAAAATCATCATCGTTAAGTTTCGATGTTTGTGTTACTATTTAACATCGTCGTCGTCTTCACTCTGAGTGTTAAAGTTGTCTTTCGTTATTTTTTTATAATGTAAACTAATTCAAATTAATAATCATCCCATAATCGTTAATTTGGAGCTTTTTTGTGCTTCAGTCTTGTTGGGGGAGAATTGATTACGTTTGGATCATGTTTTTGCATTTGTTGTCCTAAACGGATGAACTAATATTTTATTGGGCTAGTTGTCACAATGTCATGATTATTGTAATTTAAATGTTGTTTTTTGAAAACTGAAATTAATTGCATTTACAAATCCAAATATTTTACATCCGAATGCATTAAATAAGCGAATATTTTACTGAACAGGTGATAATCGTTTATTATTATTTAATAATGGTATCTTGTTTGCCGACAAGTTCTCTCTTTGAAGAAGCCGCGCGCATTATCTGACCGCGGCAAGTTTAACACTTCGACTTATCCGATGATTTTATATAGCATATTTTAGCCGGCGGGTTCTAAATTTACTTCGACATATAAAAACATTGTTTAAGTCGAATTCGAGTTAAGCGGCATAATATTATATGTAATAAGAACACATTTTGACGGAACCGTAAAATTAATTCGAGATAACTGATGTTTCGACTTAAGCCAGTTTGACACAATGAGTGTGGACTGTATGTAAATATTGCAGGCTTGGTTTGTTTTAGTCCATCCATGGGCAGTAGCAGAAATGCATGTAACCACTGTAGATCAAGATCAGCTGGCACATCCTAGCTGTCTATGGTCTGCAAGGGTCACAATCTTGGTCAGAAAAAAACTAATTAATCTAAAAGAAAACAATGAAGATCCTGGGTTGAAGGTTATAAAGCTGAGATTGGAAACCAGTCTTAAATCTCAAGCATCTGATTGGCTGAAATGGCGACCAGTCGCCATTTCAGCCAATCAGATGCTTGAGATTTGAGACTGGTTTCCATGCTCAGTTTTATAACCTTGGGCACTGATCAGATGGCAAGGATGTTCAGGATAATCTGGATCTTCACTGTTTTATACATGCTATAAATCCCATATAATATGGAGTAAAGTGTTAAGATTCATTAGGTTTTTCTGACCAAGAAGAAACCTGTGTAGATCCTGATCAGACTGCACATATATCAGCGACATTCATGAGTATGATTGTGTTAACCCTTTCCTCCATAGACACACCTTTTTTGCATGGGAGAACACTGTAGATCCAGATCAGCCAGCACATCCGTGCTGTCTGATGTCTGATCAGGATTGAACTGTTCGCTTTTTATTTGTTCGGTTATTTCTGACCAAAACGCGACCAGTGCGGATCTACACTGGTCACACACACGTAAAAGTGTGTTTGTATGGAGGAAAGGGTTAAATTACACTCATAAATAATTAATCTGAGATCTTACCTCGGCTGTACCACCGTCTCGTTTGATCCCCAGACTCTCTCCCTCGGCTGACCTCTGTATGGCAAACACCCGAGCATGTGGCAAGCGGCGTATAGTTATCTCTATATTCTCAGCTTCAAAATAAACAATGTATTCATTGTTAACAACTTTATTTCATGGAATATAGCTCATATCCCATGTGCAACCAGTGTCTACAACTGTATCCAGATCAGCCGGCACATCCCTGCAGTCTAATCTGGATCTACACTATTTAATTTGAGATTTATTAGGTTATTTCTGACCATGGAGCAAACACTGTAGATCCTGATCTGACTGCAATTATGTGCAGGCTGATCTGGTTCTATAGTGATTGCAAATGTGATGTATTATGTGAACCTATTAAAGACGTAAATTTTTGTGGGACAGTTACTAATTAAGTGAAGTCAAGGGACACTTCACACACAACATAACACTTTGTAGCATTCCTTAATTAAATTTAAAGCATTTTAAACAAAACACAGATAGATTGACGGCCTACAGCCTACAGATACCCTCTGCAAGAAAGTGTCTATTTAACAGTTAAGTGCATTTAAGTTACCAGTGTAAATCCTGATCAGTGACAAACAGCATGGATCTGCAGGCTGATCTGGATCAATAATGGTAAGTATATGGGAAGTTAGCCATAACCATTGGAGTAAAATGTTAAAAAATGTTTATATCCATTTACAAACATTTAAGTGTAAGTAAAACTGAAACAAAGAACAGTTATTCTGAAAAAAACCTTCAGTTTGCAATACAGATTATCTCCCTTTGTCCATCATAAGTAAATATGAATACAAGTAATTTAAATACATGTAATTTACATTTTGATGTGACATGTAAACTCTTCTTTAACAAATTAAATCAATTATTTGAATTTACTGAAATTAAAATGTAAATTTTAAATGCATGCATTTCTGCAAATAAATTAACTGCATAAGTTTGACATTTGTAGGGTAAATAAGCTTTTATGTGTTGTATATGATATCACCTATCTTAAACAGTATGGTACAGAATTTTGTTTAATACAACTAAATGTTACACACCTGTGAACTGACTATAAAGCAAATTGGCGTTAAAGGCACTCACAACTTAATGACACAAGCAAACCAAGTATGGAAGATAAATGAAGGTCATTTGTGGTAACAAGAACATGCTATTTGATCTACTAGATGGCAAATGATATGTTCACAAAGAAACTAAATAATTGCAGCTTTAAACCTTTCCTCCATATATACGCATGTTCGACCAGTAAAGATCTGTGCCGTCTGATCAGGATCTGCACTGGTCACATTTTGGTCAGAAATAACTTAATGAATCAAAAAGCGAACAGTTAAGATCCTGATCAGATGGCACAGGCACAACATCAACACTGAATACTGTCCTGATAAAGCAACAGTTTCTACAGATAACAGTAAATAATCATATACCTTTGACATTTTTGACAAGTTTGTTAGCGAACGACACTTCTGACACCTGTACGTCATTTATCGCCTGAAGTTGATCTCCGATGTGGAACTTGTCGTATAACCGTGGATACTTCTTAACATCCCAGCCAGCTATCCTGCAGTAAATAATTCACATACAGTTGTGTGGGGCAAGTCTGCTCATTGCCCAACTCTGTGCACCTGATTTGCATATTAACAAAAACACTGATGTCATATGAACCGGCTGCAAAACATGATTTTAACAAGAAATAAGGCAGTTTTTGATAATTCTGATGGGTACATCTGGCTAGAAACTGTCTGTAAGCAACAACTTCTTGAAAGTAACAAAATAATCAAATTAATTTACTATATATACCTACTCACTCCAAAACTTCCTCATTTTGACAGTTGTGACCCAAATAAATGTTAGGTATTTATACTGAACTTTCACTAAATTTTCTTTTGAAAAAAAAATGCAGCTTGTGAGACTGGTGCATTTTAATAGAAATAGAAAATTTACAGTCAACATAGGCATGAGCAGAGTTGGGAAACATTTTTGACGTCATGTTAACATATCTGTGATTTCAATATGACATCATTTTAAAGCCTTAAAAGCAAATTCATGCATGTAAATGACAACAAACCAATTCCTGAATGGATACAGTTTCTTTCTGGTAGGTACCTGTCTTCAGCTACCGAACAAGTTATACACCAGAGTTAAGCTTTTATGAAAGGTGCGCAGACTTGCCCCGCACCACTGTACATTAAACAACTGTACACCATGGAATCTGATTGGTCGTAGGCAGTCACATGATAGTTACTACAATTTTAATACTGACGGCATGCTTGCGATGACAACATTAACTATTAACCCTTTTCTCCATAGATATGTCTTATACCACATGGGCAAACAGTGTAGATCCTGATCAAATGTTATGGATGTGCCAGCTGATCTGGATCAACACTGTTCTCCTATGGATAACAGCCATATCCCATGGAGTCAAGGATTAAGAAACAGAATGAAAAATGTCAAAGTAACCAATCTCTTAAAACTTTGGAATGAGATGCTATTTAGCATAAAAACATTCAAAATCTGAAGCTCTGCCAAGGTTTCTCCACCAGGGATTCATACTCAAACTGACAAAAGCCCTCACCATATTTTATCGTAACACTCCACAAGAGCTAGGCCATTCTGGAAGTGGACCTTGGAGATGGTCTTGACGAGTCCACCACTGGATGAGATCTCAGACCGAAGAATGTCCACCTGGTTCTGTTTTAGGTTCACCACATTCACAGTGTTTGATTGGTTGATTGACTGCTGCCGTGATGTCAGGTGCATGGATTGCGGCCTTGCTCCACCTGCTAATAGAAATTTATCCCAAACATAGATTGCTTTGTTAGGAAACAAAGACTGCTATGTGTGCTTTCAAACATTTTTATCAAAAGAATGGTTTACAATTTTAATCTTTTTTAGTTTCAACAAGGGTCTGTGTGATCTGTTTGCTCTGAATCTTGGACCACATGTAAAGAAGTAATATTTGTTCTACCATCTTTTCTTCAGGCATTATACTATGCTCTAATTCAAAGCTGGTACAGTGAAATTTTAAGTCTCCATGAAATAAGTTTCCTACTTCAAATTCTTCACTTTGAATGTAATGCGAATTTATGGTCAGATGAATATGTAGTTTTCAAAATTGTAATTTGTGTATTCCACGTAAAAATCTGTCCAAGAAAAATTGAATAATACCACAGTACATGTATAACATAAATCATTGATACCTTCTTACATTATTAATAAAAGCCATTCAACAATAAGCAAATGTGATAATATGGTGTTTAAGGCCTATGCCACCAGTATAGATCCAGATCAGCCTGGGCACTTGAAGGGTCTACACTGTTAGCCACTCAGTCATCATCATCAATATCATCATCAACATCATCATCAAAAGATCCCAAAGTACACTTTGATGATCATCATCACATCATCATCATCATCCTTATTAAAAAAGTCATAAGTATCAGTATGATCATCATCATCAAAATTGTCATACTCATCAAAAACAGTCTTACCACTCAGATCTGAGGCTGCCCTGGATATGGGTTTTGGCCGTGGTGGAGGAGGTAGAGGGGGTAGAGCTGGTTTCTCATTGTCTGTGGGTGAGGGGACATGTCTAGGTGGCAAAGCTGGCTCCCTGGCTGAGGCGCTGAGAGCCTTTAATACTGACTGCCTCTTCTTTGGTATAGGCGGAGAACCTGTCACCTTCCTCTCCATCTCTGGGGAGCTGGTGCCATCTGGCTTGGATTTGTCACTTTTGCGATTTCTTCTAGGGGGAGCCACAGGTACATCTTCTTCACTTGGGAATTCATTGAATTTCGATCCCTGATTTTGCACTCCATTGGTGAGACTGCCAGGGGTGTGAGCACTGCGGGACATGTCAATAGGTTCGTAAGCATCCTGACTGAATCCCTGTATAGGATTATATAGTGAGCTTGACATATTCTGTTTCAGTTTCGTGTTTTCATTAGTGGGTTTTTTCAATGGGTGCTGAACAAAGTCTCTCTTAGGGAGTTCAATGGGTGAGGAGGGATCTGACACTGGTCCGTTCTCCAGGGACATTTTGAGAATGTCCGAGTCCAGGTGAACAAACGTTTTTTTCTGAACTGGAGACGGAAAATCTGAATACAGATTCCCAGCTTCCTCCTGACCCTCACTGCCACACCCACCCTCGGAATTCTGGGGCGGTAAAGATACGACTAAACTCTCCGGTAGCTCCCGGTCCTTAGACTTCCTGTTGAATATTTTTGACAAAACACCTCCTTTGGACTTTGTGGATTGGGATTCGGATGAATGTGGTCTCATTGGTGCCTGTTCTTTTGCTGCTGTATTATGTTTTTTCCCATTTTTCTCGCAGCTTGCCTCTGGCAGATCTACAACAAAACTTTCGGAATTCCGTTTAGCACAACAATCATCGTAGTCGTCATCAAAGTCAGCAGTGGTTTTACTCTGGGCATGAGCACTAGATTCACTTACATGAGCACCTTCTGATTTTAGTTTACTACAACAGTCATCATCGTCATCAATTAAACTACGCCTTCTAGCACTGGAACAATTCCAAGTGGCTTCATACGTATCGTCAATAATTTCTCCATTCACTGACTTCCCGCTGTCTGGTATCCTGACTGGAGATCGAGGTTTCTCCGCCAGGAACTCATATTCTCCTGGATCGTTCTCGCCATTAGATGGCAATTTTTTATCACTGGAAGATTTTCTTAGAGGTGGAATTTTTTTATTTCTTGGAACAGCATACCAATTACTGTCATTGTCAAGTAGCACTATTTGATCGTCAGTTTTAGGCTCAGTTTTTGGAATGTTACTGACATTTATTACAGTAATGTTCGTGTCTCTGGTAGGAAGTGCTGGTGCCTCACCTAGCACAGCTAGAGTGGGACTAACGCTCCTTGGCTTAAGATAGTCTACATACATGGATTTACAGTTTCTTGAGATGACACTAGGTTTATTAGAGTCCAATCTGCGGGGTACTGGTGGACCACCATCTTCACCATTGTCCATTCGGTTCCGTAACCAAAAAGAAGTGGGCACAAAATCAGAATCCTCGGAAGTATCCGATTCTAGTGGAAGGTTATGCAGTGTTGTGGGTAAACTTGTGCATCGATCGTTACTGTCTTCATTCGTATCATCTTCATCATCAAATTTAATAAGTTCATCCTCTTTTCTATCCTGATGACCAAACACAGTTGGTTTTGTGCTGCCATCTATAATTTGTTTCCGGTCATCATGATCCTCATCGGCTGAATCTGTTCCGGAACCAAACAGCTGTTCTTCATTAAGATTTACGTCATGGTCATGATCTTGGAAGTTGCTGTACATGTCCTCACGCCGGCATGTAGAAAGGGAGACAAACACTTCCTCTTGCTCGTTCAGTTTCCTTGGTTTCCGCGGTGGGGGACGAAGCGGTAAAGTTGGCTCACCATCAATGCTCATCTTGTCGTCCTCAAGGACGAAAGCCAAGGCATCCTGATAGTCATGGTCATGGTCCTGTAAACAATAACACAAATATTTCAGTACCCCTTTGAATCAAAGTCCAGTAAACAACAACAACAACAACACTGTGATGTGCTTCAAATATATTACACTAAATTGGGATATTTTGGTATAATGATATTTTTGCCACTTTTTCCTATATCAACTTTGTTTTAGTTTGGCCAGTATTATTTTTTTACTACTTATCATCATGTGGGGAAAAATAAACACAGATACTTTATTATGTACATGTATGCTGATTTGCTGGTACACTCATTAGATTTTTTCGTAGACATAATGATGACCGGTACATAAAAAGAGACAAAAGACACCCAAAACAATTCATATTATTCAATTAATATTCCATGTGTGACTAGTGTTATGATCATGATCGGCCTTCTCATCCATGCAGTATTTACACTTAGGCTTTTAGATTTGATGGATTATTTCTAATCAAGTGATCAATATAGATCCAGATCACATCTACACACACATCTGGATCTACACTGGTCATCTTTGTGATTAAAAGATTATCCATGAGGTTGAGATTTATATAACTGCTAATTTAATAACCTCGTCATCCAATTCGCTCTTTAATTCGGTGTCATGCACCATCTTATCCTCGAGGGACATTTCCTCGTCATCCAGTCCTGTATGTCGCGGCGTGTAGTTACTCTTCACAGGAAACTCCGTGTACTGATGATCGTCCTTCTGATTCTTGCTCTGTACCAATGAACAAATAGCTACTGTTAGAACCGTATTGTTCAAAATTTGGCGATAAATGTTACATGGCAGAGTATGCATATGTGATATTATGATGTCATTTCCACCTTGTTAACATTGTTTATTATTAAATGCTAGCTGAAGGAAGTTGAAAATTACATGAGCATTTCATTATAATTTCAACATCATTATTTTCATACAAAAAGTTTATCATATTTATTATTTTTCTGACTTCAGTGTTTATATATGAAATTTTTCATTATTTTGGTGCTTTGGCAGTTGTAATTGCACTGTCATTGATAAATTTCTCTTTATCAAAGTCTCTAATAGCAAAATACTGTTCAATAAAATTTTGCCAAATGTTATTAATGTATGTTTTTTTACATAAGTTAAGACAAGTTAGAACAGTAAAGAAAAATAGTTAAACCTAAATAATCCTTTTTTTTGACATAGCAATGTCGAAAGGAGCTGTGCCTTAAAACGCAAATTACAGACTGTGATTTTTTCAGCGATGTTTGGGTAAAATCTTCCTTTCCAACAGGCCACAAATTAAAAACACCTCGAATCATACTTTTGGCATAAAGTTGCAAAAATTTTGGTCTGTGCATTTAACCTGACATAAGTATGTCTAAAACAGTTACAATAGCCCTAGCTACAGATGTTTCTATCCCCACAGTACATAACATTATTAATTTTTGAGTTAATTCATGAATTTTTGTTGTATCATTTAATTTTCACCATTCAATGATATGCCTTATATCCCATGGGCGACCATGTAGATCCAGATCAAAGAACAATGTAAATCGGGACCAGAGTTCACTGATGTGCAGGCTGATCTGGATTTTCAATTGTAGCATATGGAATATAAGACGTAACGTAACCATTATGCAAAAGGTAAATCTTTAACAAAACATTCAAATTTCCAAATTCATAATATGGCACCAATCTAGATGGTTCTATTTTTTAATTATTTTCAATACAAATTTTTATATATTTAAGTGTTTCATTTCAGTTCTTATTTTTTTATTCTGATTTCTGTCAAACCATCCAATGTTCTGAGAGCTTATACATGTATAAGGGAAAACAGAAAAAAATGAAGAGCCTGTCAGAATAAATTTTTTGGTGTAAGTTTTAGATGACAGGGGAACATAGAACATAGGGATTAAAGACAGTCTACCAAATTCAATAACTCAGAAAAGTTGCCGGCGGCAGCTTACTCTCAATCCAAGATTCCTAAGGTTTCGTTCGAGACATCGGCACCAATCAACCATGTGAGCTCTGTAAACAAAACAAACAAACATCTTTATATTGTAACTCAGTGCTATCCTGAATTCAGAACTGTAAACTTTTTAAGAGCTAAACAGTAGTCTCATTTGGAGCGATCAAAGGTAACAAAGTCTTCAGACACCTGATATCAATCATTGTAATGATGTAATAAAGTTGAGCAGACGACATTGCTCACTTTGCATTTCATGTTAAAATTTACATTTCATAGTTCAAATGTTTAACTTAATTACCAGTTACATGTAATTAGAAGACAAAACATAAATGAAAGTTGTTTAGTAACTAATAAAAAGCCAAAAAAAAATCACTGATGTCTCCTTGGTAAAGTGTGTCTCATTTGCGATCAGAGTGGACCAGAATTTCACTCTGTTTGCCCATAAGTTTGTTGGTAAAGGCATGGTTTGACTTCTGTGACAGAGTGCAATTTGAATTGCTTTTTGCAGATATAATTCCATTTCAAAACATCATTAGAAAAAAAAACAGATGGCTAGACCTTACAATTTAAGTATATGGAAAATGATTAAGTTGTCTATGACCTATAACAAAAGATACAAGTTGTATGTAACATGTTTTGTACCTGCTAGGGGCTGTCAATTCTATGGTGCTTTCTGCCAGAAAGATACAGAATGAGTAATTGGTGTTTGTACGTCCCATGGTGTAAGAGAGGTTCTGGAATGTTGACAGATCATAGGACTGTATAGGTGGCCCTGTAAAAATGCTCTCCTCCTTCTCAAAGAACTCGAGGTAGGGCCTCCGGTTACGCACACCAAACACGTACCATCTGCTTGGCTCAAGTTTCTAAAAATAAATCATCAATTCAATGAAAATATCAGAGATATATTGTCATGTTCATTCAGAAACAGTATGACTCCTTCTCATTTCAATGGAACTTATACCTTGTTTGCACTAAGGAGACGATTATCTATCCCTTTCCTCCGTAGATAAACCTCAACTGCAAGGGGGAACAGTTTAGATCCAGATCAGCTGGCACATCCTTGCCATCTGATCAGGATCTAAACTGTTTGCTTTATGATTTGTTAGATTATTTCTGACCAAAATGCTACCAGTGCAGATCCTGATCAGACAGCACAGATGTGCCGGCTGATCAGGATCTACACTGGTCACACATGCGTAAAAAGGAGTTTATATTATGGAGGAAAGGGTTAACACATGTGCAATAGGTCACGGGTGTAGATCCAGAGCAGCGGGCACATCCATGATGTCTGATCGGGATCAACACTGGTCACATCTTGGTCAGAAACAACCTAATGAATCTTAAAGTGAACAGTGTAGATCCTGATCAGGTGGCATCAGTTAACAAGCTGATCTGGATCTACACTATTCACAGATGCAATAAAGGTGTATCTTTAGAGTAAATGGCTATCTGAAAAAAATACAATGTAAATCATTAATACTCATGAGGTACACATTTTCATGAATTTTCATGGACAGATCAATCCACAAATTTAAAACAGTCATGAAATAAGGAATTGAACATGACCATACTTTAAAAAATCAAGATCCCCAAATTTTAGAAACCACTAAATTGGTTCTAACGGAAACCATGAAATTTTATGCCCACGAATAAATGTGCATTAACAGAAGCAGACATAAAGGATTTATGTTACGCATAGCTGTGTTATTACCTATAACTTTGAAAACAAACACAATCAAAGTTGAGTCAGAGAAAAATAAGGGGAATATTTAGACCTTTGCATACACTTTGGACTGAATTTCAATCAATAAACAATATTTAAAAACTCTATATTTCCATGGTATTTCATGCCGACATGCCATAGTGAATAATGTTATCATAAATTTTAACCCCTTACTCCATAATTTATATACACGTATTATTGCAAGTGTGAAAGTGTAGGTTCTGGTGACCCGACACATTCATGGTGTCTGATCATTATTTACACTGTTCATTTCTTGCTCAGAAATAACCTAATAAATTAAAAAGCAAAAGTGTAGATTCTGTCCAGACAGCCCAAAATTGATCTAATTCTCCAATGGATATCAGCCATAATCTCAAGGAGTAATGGGTTAACCCTTTCCTCCATATATATGCCTTTTTACGCATGTGCATGTGCAACCAGTGTAGATCCAGATAAGATGGCACGGATTTGGATCTGCACTGGTCGCATTTTGATTAGAAAAAACCTAATGAATCAAAAAGCGAACAGTTTAGATCCTGATCAGCCGGCACACATGTGCCGGCTGATCTGGACCCAAACTGTTCGCCAACGCAATAAAGGTGTGTTTATGTAGGTAAGGATTAAGGATACTTACTTATTTGATTTTCTCAGCAGTTATCAATTTTAAGAATTGTTTTCATGACAATCAAACATGCTCACCTGTTTAATGTTTTTAGCAATTTGCTTTGAGGCAGAAGGTATAATGTCATTAGTCTGAACACATTTCTTCAGATAGCCCTGTTTGAGGACATTTTCCGGAACTCTGGGAACATTTGCTGTTGCCATGGTTACATGGATCCTTGGATATGGTGAAGGTTACATAGTCTCAAAACTCATTTCATCTGAAAATGTATAAAACACATACTATTATGTTAAAATTATTTTTATTGCCTGAATTAAATTAGGCAGGTCATGCGAAAAGGTGTCTTACACCTGACGTCAATTCTTAAAGTAAAATCAGACTCTGAGAATGTGAAAGATAATCTTCATTTTCAGAGACACTGCAAAAAAATCTACGATAGTAAGGGGTGTTAGCATTTAGTTTATTGACCAAAACAGTGTAGACCCTGGGCCATAGATCATAAAACAAAGACTGGAGACCAGTCTCAAATCTCAAGCATCTGATTTGATGAAATCTGATCAGAAGCCAACCTTTTTGCAAGAAGTGACAAATGTAGATCCAGGATGTGCCAGCTGATATGGATCTACAATGGTCATTCATGAGAATGACCATGAGATATAAGACATTTCACATGGAATGTAAGGTTAAAGTATTGTGCACATTAAAAAACATCCTGAAAACTGCAGCAGCATGTGAATCTGCCTTAGAGCAAAATCAATATACAGTGAACCCCACTATTAAGACAACCATTGGGACTCGGAAAAATGGTCTAAATAGTCCGGTGGTCATCATATAGGGGCAGAAAATAGTGCATAACTGTAAAATGGGACATCAGAATAGCGGTCTTATTAGCGAGCTGGTCTTAATGACGGGTTTTACTGTAACTCTTTTATAATATTAATTACTTGTTAATTATAAAATTATTTATTAGTGGATAAAATTTCTATTATCAAGTCACTGCAGATACTTGTTATGTTCCTGAAGTACATGTATTAATGTACTTCAATTTATTTACACATCACAACTAGGAAGGAACGGACAAAAGTCAAGGGAGACACTGTTCGGATTTTCGATAACAGACACAAAAGTTTTCACCATTCAAGTGCTACTAGTTTCACTAGCTCTTCTCACTTCCGTTTTATCTAGTCGTACAACAAACACACTTTTGAAGTGTTCATATATGAAACGTTTCTTAAGAAGCACTTATAGTCTGTTGTTGAGAAATAGGAGATAATTAAATCTCATAATTGTTTAACTTGTTCTTCCATACATATGCATTTCATACTTTTATTATTTCATATTAAACCCATCATTGGGTACCACAGCCAATTATATTATGTTACTGGAGAGTTCAGTAATGTAATACAATTAACTGTGGGTATCCGGTGATGTATACAAATAAAACTGTTGAAATCGTGTTTGATATATAATATTATCGTGACTGTTCACACTGTCATAAGAACTGTTTAGTCATGTCTTTTTTATGTACCATTTATAAAGATAAATGTTCAAAAAAATTTTTATAAATAAATACATGTATTGAAGTTTAGGACCAGACAAATGTACAATGTTTTTTATAAGTATCAACTGAAGTTTAGGCCAAAGAAAATTTGAATTTTTTTTAATAGTAACCATAGAAGTTACGACCCAGACAAATGACTGTACAAAGTTTTTTTAAGAACCATAGAAGTTTAGGCCCAGACAAAATTTTAATGTACAAAGTTTTTTGTTTGAAACCATTGAAGTTAAGGCCCAAACTAATGACTTTACAAAGTTTTTATTAAGAACCATAGAAGTTTAGGCCCAGACAAATATACTAAGTTTTAAATTTTCATAACCTTTAAAGTTTTGGCCCAGACAAAAATCGGCAAAGTATTTCACAAGTGACCATTAAAGTCTTGGCAAAATAAACAAAGATTTCGTTAAAAAAACATGAAAGTGTCGACCAAGACAAATTCAGAGTTTGAATGAGTGACACTTAAGTTTATGCCCAGGCAAATAAAGTTGTTCACAAGTAACCTTTGAAGTTTATGCCTAGGCAAATATAAGTGATAAATTTATCATGAATGGCAATCATTTCTTTGCAGAGATGCCTGTTATATATCTCCAAACAATATCTGCAGGCTATCTAAAGGATGAGAAATTCAATAATGTTATTAATCAAGTGAATTCATATTGGCCTTGTTACTGGGTCGAGGGTATTTATATTAGTCCGAGGCTGAAAGCCGAGGGCTAATGTGACTGCCCGAGGCCCAATTACATGGCCAATGTGAATTTACTAGAATAATTACATTTTTATTAATTAACACAATAAAAACATCGAATTTGTATGAAGACTAAACTGGTGCAATATGAGATTTGCCGGGCCAATATGAGATAGTTAATTAATAAAAAAGGATATAAATTTATCACAATTTATTAACTGACCTGATAATTCATTAAATTCAAATACAGTAAAGATCACCTCTTGTAAACTTGTTTACTTTGTGTTTTGGTAAACCAAATGTCCAATGATGAATTTATATTTGATATCTTGTGGTTTTAAGTTTACTTGAAGCTAAAAACAAAATCTTGTATCAACAAAAATTATTAAAACTTATACAATTAAAATTCAGAAAATTACAGTGAAATATTTAAGAAAATTATGATATACATGGTCAACTGAGGTTTAAATCTGAAAGTGTAGATCCAGATCTACCGGCACTGTAATGTCAATTTAGAAACTGCAATGTTGACTATGATTTATAAAGTTATCTCTGAACAAGATCCTTCCAGTGTAGATTCAGATCATTTGGAATAGATGTGATGGTTGACCTGGATCTTCACTGTTTGCTCATGATAAAACTGTATATATATGGAGAAACGGGTATAAAAAGATGTATTTTTTGAAGCAATATACATGTACATGAAAATTCATAAAATTCGTGATTTTTACAGTAAAAATGTAATCATTATACATGCCTTGTACATCCTTAACTTTGTTATAAATCAATTTTATGTAGGACATTCATGAATTTTTAACAACAATTTTGTTACTGAGAGTATGGTTATAGATAATATGTAGCATTCAATGCATAGATGTATAAATTTGCAATGTTTGCTACTTAGTGTAAGTTTGATCTCCAAATGAATGGTTTTACCATTAACTGCATATAATATGGCTGTTATCCTTGGGCAAATAGTGTAGATCTAGATCAGTCAGTGCATTAAATGCAGTCTACTCTGTATTTACACTTTTTGCTTTTAGATTCATTATAGATTTCTGACTAAGAAATGAACAGTGTAGATCCTGATCAAATGGCACAGAATGATGTGCCAGCTGATCTTTATCTACACGGTTCCCACATGCTATAATACCTATAAATACAGAAAGTAGATGCTGAAAAAACATTAATGCAATATCATTATCTTTTCACTGTTTCTACAAAATCTCATTTAATCTGTTCACCTCATGAAAATTAATGAATTTCAAAAAGTATAATATATATGCACATGCCTTATCTCTATCTGGGTCTCAAACTTTTCATTGGCATGGCATGCGATTAAACTGCCAGCAACTGTAACATAGGTAGATAGGTATGTTTAGGGTCTACACTGGCGACATTTTAAGGTCTACAATATCATTCAAACATACAGAAAAACCCACATAAAGGGCATATTGAAATTAAGACCACCTCATTAATAAGACCACTATTCAAAAGTGCCATTTTTAGTTATGCACTATTTTCTAACCTGAAATAGAGAGATCACCTCACTATTTAGATCACTTTTACCCAGTCCCAAAGGTGACATCTGATCAGGATCTGCACTGTATGCCTTTTGGTCAGAAATAACTTAATAAATCAAAAAGCAAACAGTGTAGATCCTGATCAGGTGGCACAGATGTGCTGGCTGATCTGGATCCACACTGTTTGCTCACGCCATCAAGGCATAAATAAGGAAGGAAAGGGTTATAACACACCAGAAATCCCAATGTACGAGCCAAGCAGATTTTATTCAATAGAAAAATCGAAAATGGTCACCCTTGAATTGTAATAATAAAAATGAAAGGTGATATTTTTGAGGAAATTGGAAATTCTTTACACACTAGAGTAGATCTATCACTGTATGTGATTAATACCCCTGTGATACTGCTTTGTCATAGTTCACAATGTCATAAAGGTTCTGTCATAATTATCTTTACTTGATTCAAATGAAATTTGAAAATATTTACATGGTGAGTCTGTATCTGAAGGCTGATCTGGGTCTACACCGGTCAGATAGGCCACGATCTCCATTTACCTTGACCCATCACCTTTTTGCATTAAACAACACATTATTTAACCTTTTAGAATGAAACTGTAGAAAGTTTTGTCATTAATGTCATTTACACACTTAATGTCACCTGAACGGCTGAACCTATGTTATTAATGTATAGAATATGAAATAGCAATAGACTGTGTTATTACAAATTCTTTACTTGATATTAAATGTGTTTTAATGCATGGGCAAACAGTGTAGATCCATGCTATCAGATCAGGATCTCCTCTGTTCGCTTCTTGGAAAGGAAAAAGTTAATGAATAAAAAAAGCGAACAGTGTATATCTAGATGGAAAACAGCCATATCTCATGGAGTAAAGAGTTAACTTAACTCCACATACACATATTATCGTATGTGTGGCCAGTGTAGATCAAGATCAGCCAGCACATTTGTGCCAAATGATCAGGATTTACACGGTTCACTTTTTGGTAAGAAATAACCTAATAAATCAAAAAGCAAACAGCAGATGTCAGGGATGTGCCACAAGGATAGGGTTAAACAAATATGAAAATTTCAATGACTAATGAATACATTGATTTATTTAAATTTTAATAAATGTATTATTCAACACTTACAGGAAGCATACACTTCCTGGTTGGTGATAAGAATAACCTGTTATCATATTGTAAAGTAGCATGCCTTGCTATCAGCTGTAGCCAGTGTATACGCCTTTCCAATAATTCGATGAATTTATTTGGTTACCTCCCCTGTCCAGTCACGTGACTGCTCTACAGGAAAAATGATTGCTCGCTGTAATAACGTAATAGGGAATATGTACCTACAACTTTCTTTTTTATAATAAAATTCTTTTTTGGAAAATATATTTTCTCTTTGAATTAGTAATCATACATCAGTGTCATGATATTTTTGAAAATAATTTATAAAACAATCAGGTTTCTGACTAAAAGTGTCAATTCATTATTCCTCGCATTAAACACTAAACGACTTGAACTAACAGACAGTCGCAGTGTTCTCTTCACGGCTTAATTGAGTCTTGTTTCCGGATTAGCGTGTCTATTCAACTACTGACATCATGTTGTGATAATGTCGGCGGCGATTGATTTTGAAGGCGGCATGCCATAAACATGTCAAACTGTCTCGCACACGGGGTCATCTGTCAATTACTTAAAGGGGCAGATATCATTGACCAATAGAGATCGTGTAATTTCTATTTGCAATGTATCTACACCTCCCAATTTTTAAGTATTTCGGAGTCCTTTAACTACTGGATGTGCCAGCAAATGTATTTGATTTAGCACTTAAATGGATTCTTAATCAACATTACGACACGTTTTAAAATCAAAAGCCGTCAATAAGAAACAAATCTTGTCAAAACATTTTATATATGTTTAATTAAGAGTTTGGGCTTTTATGCCAAAATTTCAATCTGTCAAACCTAAGAAATCTAAATTGGATATGCAACCATATTGTGATATAAATATTCCCATCTTTTTGGAAGCCGGCATCTAAATCCTTGGATTTTATTCTACGAATGATACTTCTACAACAAACAATCAGATTATCGATCCTGTTTTATTTCAAGACAGAATCAATCATATTTGCGTGTGAAGTATACGTAACATTTTAAATATTCAAATTATTTATTCGTTGACC
Source organism: Corbicula japonica (assembly GCA_038501625.1). Classification (NCBI taxonomy): domain Eukaryota; kingdom Metazoa; phylum Mollusca; class Bivalvia; order Venerida; family Cyrenidae; genus Corbicula; species Corbicula japonica. The sequence goes on along the minus strand of JAZAYU010000381.1, from coordinate 105,652 downwards.
ATAAACGCCTTAATTTTTTAGGACAATTCTGTATGTGTAAGTATCAACAAATTCAGATTGTATTTTTTTGTCTTCAGATCATGTAACCAGATGTTGACATATCACGATTTCAGGATAATAGTGCATTTCTAGCCTTAGCAATTTGCAACATTTACACCAGTAAAATATATTTTCAGCAGAAAAGATATTAAGAAGAAATTATTGTACATAATTGGTAAAATTAATGCTTATGTTTGTCCAAATTGCGTTTCATACTGCCTACTATCAACAAGAATGGTACATGTTCTTAAATCATTAAAAATCTAAATATCTAACAAATAGTAAACATACAAAAAGTCTGGCTAGAATAACAGACCAGCAACTTATTTTTTTTACCGCCGGCGACGAACGCAGACCTGCAATATAGCGGATAAGGTTAGCTATTATGTGCTTAAACCATTAGCCCGATTGTTCAGCTATCCTGCAGAGCCTCGTTTTGGATTGATTTTCGGTCGCGGGAAGTAACTCATACAGGACTGCGAAACTGTTTATTGGAAAGGCGTATATTCATTGTATTTTTTGGGGGGCGTTTACCTTTTACTCCATATTAATTGTATGCAGGTTTTATGGCATATGCAAACAGTGTAGACAGATTAGCTGGCACATCCGTTCCTATATTGGTCACATCTCACTCAGAAATAACCTAATGAATCAAAAGTGGAACAGTGTAAATCCAGATCTGATTGCAAAACAGTGCCAGCTGATCTGGATCAACACTGTTTGCCCATGTATAACAGCCATAATTATCCTGTCAAGTAAAGGGAAAACTGAAGAGCAAGTAAAGGGAAATCTGAAGAGCAAGTAAAGGGAAAACTGAAGAGCAAGTAAAGGGAAAACTGAAGAGCAAGTAAAGGGAAAACTGAAGAGCAAGTAAAGGGAAAACTGAAGAGCAAGTAAAGGGAAAACTGAAGAGCAAGTAAAGGGAAAACTGAAGAGCAAGTAAAGGGAAAACTGAAGAGCAAGTAAAGGGAAAACTGAAGAGCAAGTAAAGGGAAAACTGGAGAGCAAGTAAAGGGAAAACTGAAGAGCAAGTAAAGGGAAAACTGAAGAGCAAACAGTACAGATTTTTAACAGATTGCATGGATATTCAGTGTGATTGGTCTACACTAGTAGAAAATGTTGTGCATTGCATATCCCTGTACTCTAATTGGGATATGGCTGTTATCAACAGCAAACAGAAAAGATCCAGATCAGTCAAAATAAACCCGCCAACTGATCATAATCTAAACTGTTTGCTTTTATTATCATTAGGTTATTTCTGTTCAGATTAAAGCAAGCAGTGATATTTCTGATAAAAAAGCAATCATTTTAGACTCAGATCAGATTGCATAGATGTGCCAAATGGTCTGGATCTACACTGGTCACACATCCGAAAAGAAAATGAATATAATTTATAATATTGAGTGAAGGGTTGAAGGTTTTGATATATCCTGTATCTTCATCTAATTACAGAGAAAACTAATCTTTTAGGTTATCAAATGCACAAAATTGCAAAGATGTGTAGAGCATCTTTAATGTTTGGTTGATAAGTACACCTATAAGTATTATACAACTGAAACAATCCTTAAAGCTGCCTAATCACAGTTCAGATTTGATTATGTCAATGTCTAAGTTGAGGTTTATAACCCTTTCCTCCATTGATAAACCTTTAATGCGTGGGCCGGCTGATCTCGGTCTACACTGTTCGCATTTTGATTTGTTGGGTTATTTCTGTTTGGTATACATGTATAGATAGACACATGGGTTATTTCTGACCAAAATGCAACCAGTGCATATCCCGATCAGACGGCAAGGATGTATCAGCTGATCTGGATCTACAGTGGGCGCACATGCGTAAAAATGCATATTTATGGAGGAAATGTTTAAAGATGTATTCAGTTATGCTGCAAAATATCACAATAATTATAATGTCTGAAGATGAACTTAATACTGAATCATTAAAATGATAGTCTGGTACCCGACGCACTATCAAACAGTACATCTGGCATGGGCTAAAAACCACAGCGGCCAGTGTAAGTAGTAAATTTATATTAAAATGATAGATTATGGACCATTTGGATCAAATTACAAAATAATATGTCTCCCACTGTAGATCTACTACAGCACAACAACAACTTTTTCCCGAAAACCATACAATTTAATAATAACCAATTTTCACTTGACATAGCATGGACTAGCATTTAAGGGTCGGTATCAATATATGCAAACAAAAGAAAGATACTAATAGTGTTTGAAAAGTTTGTTCCAACAAATATATTTTTACTGTAGGACTCTGTTTACACAGGGCGCAGCCATTATTGGTGTATGCCTGACCCAATAATGTAATGACAGATGCAGGTAACCAGACTATTAAAATGACATCTCGTTAAGAAGCAAATGCTAAACAACATGAACTAAATTATCCGGGTTCCAAGGGTTGTCATCGCCGGGGGTGGCAATGTTGGATAAGCTCCCATTGCTTAAAAAGTGCTCCCAAATGGCTTGCTAAAATATAGCCTCTGACTACCAAGTCCAGCTCCTGGCCTGCACGCGTGGCTTGCAACTAGCCCGGCGGACCTGCTACTACTAACAGGAGAAGGGGCGAAGGCCTACCTGTGGTGCCATAACCACTGCTTCGGGTAGATGGAGCTCGTTAGCCAGGGAAGGCGGTCTGTCTAGGAGAAGGAAAACTCTTATTCCAAACCAAGGGAGACAACCCTTCCAAAAAAACCACTGCCTTGTGGTCAGTCGTTGGGTCGACAAAGGCTTTGGGAGAGGTAACCCTAATCAACCTAGAGAGTTAAAATCGGAGATGCTGGGCCATTGGCACTCTCTAACAAACCATGGCATCACGTAACTACGCTATGACTACACGATCATATGGTATTCATCGATGTGGTGCTGGATCTTTGGAATCCCTCCAGGGAGATACAGTGCCCGGCTCTGACTCTTAACAGAGTCCACCCAAAGCTACTGGGGTCACTCCTTCTATCATACCAAGAGGAGAACAAAGGGCTACAACAAGCCAAGGAGGAGGAAAGTCCAACAGCAACACTTCAAAGTGATGCATTGGAACGCAGAAGGAGTCTTCAACAAAAAGACTGAACTACAGCACTTCCTTCATGAGAATGACATCAATGTCTGTTGCATTCAGGAAACACACCTACAACCAGCGAAATCCTTTAAGGTCACAGGATACCAGTGTTTCCGAAGCAACAGGGCTGGTAGAAAGAAAGGAGGCATCATGACATTAGTCAGGAACAACATCAATGCTATCCAGACTTAAACGCATATGGATGACTCGGAATTCCAAGTACTGAGCCTCAGAAAGAATGACTTCGAACTGACTCTTGTGAACATGTACTCTCCAAACGACAAAGCTCTATCCCTAGACCATATTCCAACAGAGGCAACAAACTTCATGGTTGTTGGAGACTTCAATTGTCACTCACAAAGCTGGGGATATGACCACTTGGACAGCCGTGGAGAGGAAGTGGAGACCTGGCAGGATGACAACAGGCTGAACCTCATCAATCAGCCGGAGGATCCCCCAATTTTTTACTCCAGAAGATGGCACACAACATCAACGCCTGACCTTGCCTTCTGTACTGACGACATACATGGACATGTCCAGAGGGAAGTCTCTGAACAGCTCGGAGGCAGTGATCATCGCCCAGTCCACCTCATATTGGACCACACTGTCTCTACGTCATCTAGCCTACCCAGATGGAACTACAAGAAGGCCGATTGGTCCCTTTTCCAGTCTGTGAGTGATGAACTCTGCAAAGACATCAGAGTTGAAGGCAGAGACATAAACAACATAGTCAGAGACTTCAATCAATGTATCCTCAAGTCAGCACAGCAGTCCATCCCTAGAGGTGCGAGGGAAGACTACAAGCCATACTGGAGTGAGCAGTTAGAGGAGCTGCAAAACAAGTTGTCCGAAGCCAGACTGGAAGCCGAAAACAATCCCTCACAGGAGGCAAACCTCAACCTACAGCATGCCAAGGCCAAATTCCTCAGGCATAAGCTAGAGGCCCAAAGAAAGAGCTGGAGAAACAAGACAGCCTCACTTAACCTCGAGAGAGATGGCCGTAAGTTGTGGAGGTTAACGAAACAACTGAACGACGACCAAGACAAAGTGAGAGGCCCAGTCACCTTGGAAGAGGAAGGAGAGCTGTTAATGGGCAAACAAGCAGCAAATGTCTTTGCCCAAAACTACAGAGATGTCAGTGACATCCCCATCAACAGAGAACGACAGAGAGAAACCAGAAGAGAACAAAGGGACGGCAAAACAGCTAAGGGTAAGTCAGAGTGTATGGACTCGCGCCTGACACTACATGAGCTACAGACAGCTCTCAGACAGCTGAAGACCAAAAAATCTCCAGGTCCAGACGGTATCACCAACGAGATGCTGTCACACTTGGGCAATACAGCAATGTGCAAACTCCTGGACATCTACAACTACAGCTGGAAACAACGGCAGCTACCTCAGATCTGGAGAGAGGCGACAATGATCCCTATACTCAAGAAGGGAAAGACCCAAAGAAGGCAGCCAGCTACCGTCCGATCAGCCTCACCAGCTGTGTAGTAAAGACAATGGAGAGGATTGTGAATGCACGCCTGAAGTGGTACCTGGAGACCAACGACCTGCTGGCATCTGAACAGGCTGGTTTCCGACAATTTCGTTCCACAGAAGACCAGACTACATACCTAGCACAGGAAGTCGAAGATGCCTTTCAAGAAAACAAGGTGGTCCTTACAGCATGGATCGACCTACAGAGAGCATTCGACAAAGTCTGGACAGAAGGGCTACAAGTGAAGCTCATGAGGAATGGAGTTGGTGGGGCTATGCTGCAATGGATCAACTCGTATCTATTCAACAGAAGAGCCAGAGTCAGCCTGAGCCAAGCCAACAGTAGGAAGTTCCTGCTACGCCATGGTGTCCTACAGGGTTACACCCGGCTGTAGATCTTCCATGGACATGTGCAATTTCACATGGAAAATGCATGGATTTCCATGGACATAGCATGGAATTCCATGGAAAATTGATATTTTCCATGGAAAGTGAGATTCCATGCACTATGTCCATGGAAAAGAAAGCTATTTTCCATGGACATTAATAAAGTTGTCCATGGAAAGCAAGTTAGTTTCCATGGAAAGTAAAGGCCAGCATGGAAAGTTGCAGTCTGGGATTACATAATGTCCAGAAATCTAAATAGATGTTGCCATGGATACATTACAGGAAGCAATAAAACCCAAGCATTATTTGAAAACTTAAAGGATTCATACAGTATATAGTGTAGTAACTGCATGCTTCAATCAGGATTATAAAGTTAGTAAATCAGTTAATTTAAGAGTGATTTTGACTAGTGTTTACATTTCACTGGATTTAAAGTGTTTTATGGACTACTGAATAATAAGTCACTTGTTATCCTAACTGCAAAAGGTGAGAATTACATAAAATATGCAATATACATGTATAACATTTAAAAAAAAACTGTGTTAACTTTCTGCAGCATTTGAATAACTTATATTCATTTTTCTACATTGTTCATATAATAATAATAACAACAATAATAATAATAATATTTCAAGAGGAAACACAGCTGGGAAAGCCCAATCTTCCCTGTGGTCCTCTATTATTTACATTTATAACTATGAACTAAAAATGCAATGTATCTCATAAGAGAAACAAACAAATACAGGCATACAACAGGTTATGCTAAAAGTTTTTGTAATTTGGCATAAACAATCCATAACTATGATTTCCTGAGTTTTTAAAAATTGTTATGATTCAGAAAATGAGTGATCCCCAGATCCACAGGTATTTTCTCTGTCCATGGACAACAGCAGGCAGCTTCCATGGACAGCAGCGTAATGTCCATGGACCAATCTTGAGCAAATCTGTCCATGGACAAAGTAAATATGTCCATGGAAACCATGGACAGTGTCCATGGAATCCATGGACAGTGTCCATGGAAAGAGGTGGTAAAGTCCATGGACAATTTCCCTCCCCCCTTCAAATTTTTCCATGGAATTTGGTTCCAATACTCCATGGACAAATTTTCCATGCAAATTTTGCATGGAATCCATGGACAATCTACAGCCGGAATTTGAGTCCTGTCCCCGACACCCTTCCTGGTCTTCATCAATGACCTGATGTCTGAACTGCCAAAGGGAGTTTATGCTGCTCTCTATGCTGCTGACCTGGTGCTATGGTGCAAAGAAGAACACGCCTCTACAGCCACGTACAGAATGCAAGGAGCTATGGACACACTTCCAGCATGGGCCGAAGACTGGTGCGTTACGATCAACAAGGAGAAGTCGTCTACCACACTGTTCACCTTGTCAACAAAACAGAACTAAATTATCCGGTAGTACTCATTAACATTTGAACTTTATTTTCTATGTTATTATCCATGATGATTCACTTTCATATTTCCTTTATTCATGACTGGTAAATATTGTCAATATATAAAATAGAGGAAAACACCGTTTTACAGGGAAGAATGGACTTTGTTCCAACTGTGTCTACTCTTTAAATAGTTATTATTACTATTATTTATTGAAAGATTTATATCCAGGGTTTTCAATAGATGCAGATTCTTGCATTCTGATGCAAGCAAATTTGAATTTTTAACCTTTGACTCCATCTGATTCTAAGCTTGGGGTCATTTTGATGCAGGAGAATTTAGAAAAAGTGGTTAAATTTTGCAAGTATAAAGATGAATATTGTGTCTATTGCATTTTAATTAAGAAGTATATACTTATTTGACTTATATTAAAATAATGTTAAAGCATTTTTATAAGTAGTTAAGTTCAATGAACAATTATGAACACCAGATATGACAATCTGATTATGACCACTTGAAAATTCTCATATTGGTTTTCAAAAGCTTATGAAATCCCTGTATATCTGAATTTACCTGTTAATATTAACATGTCCTTTAACATAACTGATCAACATTAAGATGGTTATTCAATGGTCTAGACTCTTCCTTGGCTTTTAAACATGTACCAGTATTAAAATCTCACTGTATTACGTTTGAATGAAACTCTAATCACATACATTAAAAAGCATATTTTTTTTTGCATTTTTATGTCAATATAATTTTATGTAAATCCTAAGTTGTTTTTAAATTATTTTATCTTACTGAACTGTTTTAATAGATGCAGTTATTATTTTCATAAGAATATGACACAATGATAAACTTTCGCATGTTAATAAGTGAGAGGTTTATAAGAACTTCTTAATCTCTGGTAGGGCTGTGCATCGAATATATAATTCTGTGTATCTAGAGGCCACCTGTGATCAAAACTGATGGCAGACAAAATGGTTATTCTCATCACAGCTTTACCAAATCAGTCTACACTTTACTAAATTCAGATTGTACTGTAGTTAGCCTCTCACTATGAAGCTGGGCCCAAAAGATTTCAGCTAATCAGATGCTTGAGATTTGAGACTGGTTTCTGGACTCAGTTTGATGATCTTAGGCCCTGGAAGTTTTTAAATCAATCTACTAAGACCATGGAAGAATTTTGAAACTGTCTGTATTTTGTTGCAGTTTCTACTGATTATTCATGTCCTTACAATTTTGAAACCCAGAGTCATTTAGTTCAAGATAAATGTCACAAAAGCACGTCCTACTGACTCACTGAGTCAAGAATATCAAAGTCAGCATAAAAATCTTGCAGACTGTGTATAGTGACATTGAAACTCTTAAACAGTTAGTCTTAAACACAGTGTCCATGAAGTTGAAGGATAGTTACATGTAAATATAAAATCTTTCAACTTTTGCATAATAATACCAGTATATTTGGTACGAGTTATGTGTTCAAAATAAATTACTTTATGTTGAAATGCTAAAGGATTTACTCTAGGCAATCTTGTATTAATTTAAACTTGCTTTATGAATTATCCATACACTTCGTCATGTGTTTGTAATTCTTTGTGGGTTTTGTAATCCTCACATGTTCATTTTCTTAATACAATAATATATGTGAGACACATAAAGATTTTTATGAATTAAGGGAAGGGTGTTTAAAATAAAGGGTAATCAGATGCATCCTTTTGCAGGATAAAGGAGGATATAAACTCTTAATTTATACAGGTTTCCAAGAAACACCACTTATAAAATCATAAACTGATATTCATTTTAAATAAACCCTTAAAACAACATGATATTCCTTTCCTTTGGCTTGTTTTATAAACATTAAAAAATATATACAACTTGCATTCCAGTGTCAAAAAATGAATCATGTCAGCAGGCATATCAGTTCTACACTGTTCACTTATAGATTTACGAGGTAAATTCTGACCAATAAGCACCATCGAAGATCACAAATACATGGCACAAATGTTTCACATAAATCATTTTACAGTTATATGAAGCTGCATGCAAAGTGCACTGTGAGCCCATAAAATATATCTGAAAATCTTACCCATTACCCCTGTTAAGTCAACCAAATTATAATAAACTGATAAAAGCATCTTCGAAAATCAACAGCGAGTAAACATTGCTAAAATTTCTAAATCCTACAATCGTAATCGTTTCCCTTTAGGTCCAATTAAACGTTATATGGAAAATACACACCACTATTGTTTATTCAACGAAATAATAAAGGTTATACCAAAACAGTTGACATGAAATTATCTTCCTGGATCGTTTACTTCCTTATTTCATACAAATGGTGTTTCCAATATAAGGGATGTCACTCTCACTTTAAAAGTATATTGTAAAATCAAAGACCCGAAACTTATCGGGTTTTACTAGTAGTGGTGGTGGTAGTGGTAATGGATGATGGCGGTGTAGTAGTAGTAGTAGTAGTAGTAGTAGTAGTAGTAGTAGTAGTAGTAGTAGTAGTAGTAGTAGTAGTAGTAGTAGTAGTAGTAGTAGTAGGCAGCAGTAGCTGTAGTAATAGTAGTAGTGGTAGAAGTATTAGTTGTTGTTGTTGTAGCAGTAGCAGTAGAAGTAGCAGCAGTAGCAACAGCAGTAGCAGTAGCAGCACTAGCAGAAGCAGTAGTAGCAGCAGCAGCAGTAGCTGTGGGACACTTCAGACAGGTATTTCATGCACTGGCAGTACAACGTTGGTAGATAAAGATCTGGAGACATGAAAGGTTCCGACTCGTACCCGAACGGTTAGGATGAGGGCGGGGCTTCGATTGCAAAGGTCTTCAAAGGTCAACGAATCTATAAACACTTCACACTTATTTTCTGACTTCCCTTGTTCAAGGCTGTGAATAATCAAAGCTAATAAACGTTTCTGATCTTTTATATAGTAACATATTTTAATACCGACGAATTCAATATCAGCAACACCCGGTCCAGGAGGCTATACATTACATATACTGTAATCCGACACCAACTCGGACCGTCGGACCTGCTGACTCACTGCGCGTCAGATGCGAAACGGTCTTCCTTAATTAAATGCTGGATTCAAATTCTTTTTATGATGGGCCCTGAGTATCCACTTTTGACTCACATGTTACCCCACGCTCTCCAAACGGGAGTGTTTATTTTCTCTCAAATATCCGGGTCAAATTGTGACTGTAATTGCTTATTTTATTTCTCCTCGACCCTGATGGCTTTGCCGATCTGCAATCAGCCATCTACGTTTCCAGTGAGGCGTCAGAATCGGAATAATCATCAGTAGAGATCAATGGGATACATTTATACTCGTGCACAAGGTTATAAAACTGAGCATGGAAACCAATCACAAATCTCAAGCATCTGAATGGCTGAAATGGCGACCAGTCGCCATTTCAGCCAATCAGATGCTTGAGATTCGAGACTGGTTTCCAATCTCAGCTTTATTACCTTCAATCTCGGAGAACTCTGTCAAGATACGATTGATGCACAGTTTTCATCAATAAGAAGCCCATTGACTTAATTGCTCGGTAATATCTGATCAGTTCAACATATCAGGATTCCCGTTTTGTAGTTATTGATGCTTTTAATTGTCCTCTTTAATTATTGAAATGTCCCACTATTTCCGTATCTATAAAGAAATCATCATTTGAGGTGATTTTCTATTGTGAATTACCGACACTGGATATTGCTACCAATGCAATCACTTCTTCAGTGTTACATGTACCGTTCGCTGGAGGCGACTGTATATTTGTGAAGCAGTAAAATTATTCTATGAAATGTCACACTATTTTCGTATCTATAAAGAAATCTTCACCTGAGGTGTTTTTCTGTTGTAAATTACCGACACTGGATATTGCTACCAATGCATTTGATTCTTCAGTGTTTCCGTACAGTTCGCTGCGGCGACTACATTTGAGGAGCAGTAAGATTATGCTATTAGAAGGGATAATTTCACAAAAATGATCTTCAAATATTTGGCAAACAATTCTTCGTACAATCTTAATACATCATTATATATATTGTAACTTTATTGATACGACTGCTTCAAATTTTGTCTTAGAACGGAATATATATTTTGATTCAAAAGCCACATTTTTAAATCTTACATTTAACTCTTCAGACATATAATAATAACTGCCCTATTTGTGTAATAAGATGCTAATAATAAGCTAGAAGTGTATTAAGACGATGATAATAACAGACCTACATGTGTATTGAACTACAATACTTTTTATATGTACTTGGTGCAATGCCTGTGACTACACAACATATAAATATATACTATACCAAAAAATCACACATGAAATGAAGTGGCGGTCATATTAATATATAAAAATTCGACATTAACAAAGCCTGGAAAAAATCGTAGCAAAAATATCAGATAATATAAATTAAATCAAGTATATCATTTTCAATCTTAAGACTAAACATAAAATAGTTCTATCCTTGGAGAAAAGTGACTGCAGTTAAATGTAACATTTCATTTCGCCGTTCTATTGCTTAAAACGTGTAAATTGCAAGATTCAAATTAATTGATTCGTCCTCGCATGAAAAAGTTCAATAAATTTTGGAATGTTTGGTCTTTTGCAGAAATATTGTTTTATATATCTTATTCTTAGATCTTTATAAAGTTTACAGTCGAGTAAGAAATGAAATTCGTCTTACATAAAATGCACTGGCATTTGCGTTCATTTCGAGGTGTTGCTTGCGGTTTATGCCACCGTCCTGTTTCTATCGCTAGTCTGTGCGAAGATAATCTTAATATTGTCAACACTGATCTATATTTTTGAATTTTAACTTGTACTAAATTCAACATTTCGGCTGTTAGTTTAGTCTTGTTTTCCGTCAAAAAAAAAAAACAACAACAAAAGCTGATTTGTGTCGTGTTTCGTTCAAATTTCGCAGGTTTACGTAGTAACGTACTTGAACGAGTCCTTCCTCATACACCTTAACTGCCCAATCGTTTTCACTCCAAGAACTCGCTGTTTTATTAAGAGTGCACAAATCTAACAATTGCGTTATTCACCGTGAGTATTTTCTAAGTTGATGCCGCCTTGCGGGTCACTTTGAAATTATCGACGGAACTTCTTGGCTATAAACCTTAACATCTTTGATACACGCAAAGCCATTGTTATAGCCGCAAGAATGTGGATGGAAGTATGGATTCTTCTATTGTTTAAGGATCAGTGTACGTATATTGTTGTTAAATAATTATATACTATAACAATCGCATACTTGTTTATTAACTCCTTTTATTTCATAAGAGTCGACATGTAACATTTATTTATTAATCGATTTATTAATACTGTTAATCTTTTTTTGCTTAAGTTAACTTTGAATACAAATAACAAAAAGTTATTACATTGCTTTTTAAAAATATTTTCTTTGAATTAAAATTATAGTATAACAACTTATGCGTTTGTAAAGACTAAAAGTTTGACTTAAAGGTCTTCACAGTCGCAAAAGATCGTTCCATGATATTTCACATTTTAAACAAAAATAAATCAGCGCACTAGCATTACCTAATTAGGTTTACTTTGAAGTTACCAAACAATCGATGCAAAATGTCAAGAATTGTAGAAAATAAATAAAGGTTTCAATTGTAATTTAGTCTCAGCTTCTATTAATGGGAATTTGATGACGGTGAGTTCAGAGTTAAAATAGAGAGATCAATTTTATGGAGATGGGTTTAAGATTTTCTTCATTTCATGTAAAATCTTGAGCTTTCGAGCAATAAAATTAACTTCTGTTATGTTTATCCTGTCATGAGGATGCTAATAACTTTCATTCACTGAAAGTTTTCATGGTTTTCAGCTTACAATTTTTGTTACTTAAGCACTGTAAATTTTGTGTCACATAATTATAAAGCTTTTAACAAAAATATCTAAAGATACGTATTTTCATGTAGCCGTTTTAAATGCCCGGATACCTATAACTTTCTTTAAATTTCTAAAGGATTTAATCCGAATGTGATATATAAGTATTAATCAAACTTCGTTGAAATTATTTAGAAGTTGTGATATTTTAGTATTCTCATGAACAAATGGGTTTGTTTATTTTACATACAACAAACAGAAATATATATAAAATACAAAAATTAAATGTCTTTTAGCATTTTTTAAACGGTCCCATATAAACAATTAGATTATTACTAATGAAAAACTTAAACCATTTAGTAAACCATCTCGATCGTATTTGTTATTTTGCTTATTTTGTCCGTTTGGGCCTTTATAAGAAAATCTAAAGCAAACAAGAACATACATATTATTTTTATAATATCTTATTAAGACTGAATTTTTGCCCAAATTAAATAAAATTGTATATAAATGTTGAAATATTTATACAATGTAGCAGACAGCCTTAAGAATTAAGCTCTTAGTTAAAAGACGCCTAAATTTCAAACAAAAATACTACAGCAATATAAATATTGCTTCTGAAGATTTCACAAGAAACGCAACTGTTCCTACAGCATTTTACCAGGAATGTAGAGTATAAGAAATGAAGAATATTGAATATTCTAATTTCCGGATTTTATAAGTGGGCCAATGAATGATTGTAACAAAGATTGAAATCGTAGAAATGACTTCCGTCACATTTTCATTTGTGAAACTGAAGTACGTTATTTCAGCACAGAAACAGCATATTTAACAATTGATGTAATTGGTCAAATTCTAAAATAGCAGGGCCAAATATCATAAAACTGAGACTGGAGACCAGTCTCAAATCTCAAGAATTCTGATTGGCTGAAATGACGACCAATCAGATGCTTGACATTTTAGACTGGTCTACAAATTAAATTTTATGATCTTGGGTCCAGGTCGAATATGATGGTTAAACTTAAAACAATAGTTCCTTCCTGTTTGTATTCCAGTGTTGTGCTCTGGTGCCTGGTCAGATGTCGCGCACTACTTTGTCGTGCATTTAGAGGCTCGCACCTGGAACGATGCACGGGAAACATGTCGCTTAGAAGGCACACAGCTTCTGTCAATCTCAAATGAAACTGACTGGAATATGTGGACAGAAATTTTGTAATGGTTTATCTATTTTATTATTGTTTTTTTTATGAAATTGGAAATCAAATTCTGAATTTCAGTCAATATATTAATACAGTAAGTGGTGGGTTCGAGACACATTTAGTGCGCATTTAGACAACGGTCTCGATCATAATTAACCATTAAAGCTGCTTGGTCACATATCAGGACTAAATTACAGGACAGCTTCTCTGACAATTCACTGAAGTGTAGCAAAAGTTCTGGCATTGACGAAAATTTAACGTGTTTTTGAATATAAGAATTTATAATTTAAACTGTAGAAAATATATAAATGAAACAAATTTATGTGGTGTAATACGTTTAAAACCAAAGATTTTAAAGCGTTTCTAACGCAGCAAAATTTACTCACAAAAAAATCATAAAACGTACTAATCCGTCCAAAATCTCGGCGAAATTCGATTCTTTTCGGTCATTTATAGGCATTCTATCGTGGCGCACTGATTGTCAATCTCAACCACCCCCGAGACTTTGAAGGTTCTACCCTGAACTCACTCTGCAGGCAACTTTAATTTTGTCTTTACATTATCTGTTATATAGATACTAGTTTAAAAAAAACCCATCTGTTTGCGGTCTTTTTAAAAGTTTTTTTTATATAAAGAAACAGTTAAACGGTGACCTTAAGCCAGGTTGGTGGCATACACTCAAATTAAAGATAATTTCACGCTACATACACTACATAAAAGTTATTTCACCACCACCGTCCTCTGCTAAAATAAAAATAATTCACGTTCACCGTTACAGGAATACCTCGTACCACAAAGACCACCGTTCTCTTGATGGCATATACTGGTTCGGATTACACGCCGCAGACCGGAACCTCACCGACTTATACCTCTGGGCGGACTGTGCCGAAGCAGATTTCATGGCACCCGCTGTGTTCGGCTACCCGGTGACTGACTACCAGTGCGTCAAGATGTGGATCCGACGACAGGTGTTTCTAGGGGCCTATAAGGACATGTGGCTTAAAGGAGTCATGTGCAATGAGACACACCCATTTATCTGCACATGGAACGAAACAGGTTTACTTAGTACTTTGTCTCAGTATTGGTGCACATCGATTGTAAATTCATAACTGTGATTATTAATTATGTCTTTTTTAAAATTAAAGTTAAGATAACATTTCCCAAGATTCTTACAACACAAATCAAAACTTTGAACGTTTACTGGGCCTGATATCATACTGATATCAAAAGGAGACCAATTTCGGCATGAAGCGTCTGGTCCAGTATCTAAATTGACCTATGATCAGCCGGATTTTGTAGTCTGGTTTTCACTCTCTTTATGACTTTCAAAATAAATTTCCACGGTCAACTGACACTTTAAGCATCAAAACATTGTTCTGTATTCAGACATAATTCTCATCGAAAAAGAAACCTTAAACTGCACACATGTATTTGAATTCTCAGACTTAGACCGATGAGCTTTGTTAATTGTGGTTGGAGATAAAAAAAATCGTGTTTTTTGAACTTTGCATTTTGATTTTTCTGTTGGTGTATGTAAAAGGTGTTCTAGCTGTTAGCTTTTATGGGAGGGAGCGAAAATATAGACTTTGTATAAGTATATCACAATTATTTTAAGTTATTAAGTGTCAGATTTCATTTTTTTTGCTGAGAATATGTTGTGTTTAATTTCTTCAGTGAAGGGCTGTGTGCCAACTTGTGACGAACTTATCATCGTTGCTGATCGGGTGACTTGTGACGCACTTTGTGACGGCATATCCTGTAAATCTACATTTTTCAACAAGGTATAGTACAACTACGAGCATTAAGCAGATAAATTATGAATTGTCTGCAAATTGCAAAGTTCAGCTTTTGTTCTAAGCAGCGAACATTCTTGTTACTACTGTTTTGTTAAGTATTCAACTCAACATTTCGGTTTTCGATAATGGTTTCTTAATGATTAAATTATTTCACGTTAAACTTTGTCTTTCATTTTGTTTCAGTCAGAAATATGTCATGTGATACCAAACATTTACAGCAACGTGAACTCTGCTACAATATGTTATCTCCCTTCCGTGTCTGTAACCCCAAACTTCTGTACCTCGCCTATAGGTAAGCTACCTCTTTCCGATTAATAGTGTAATAAGGTCCTATAGCGAAGTATTGATAACTCGGCAGTCATGGGACAGACAAGTAAAGATTAAAATAATACTTAATCAGCCTTAAGTTTTGCAAATTTGATACTCCCCTGTGTTCTTCACGAGTATTGATCACTGGAAAATTTTTTTAAACCCCTCATAGAGAATTGCACTATAACGCCCATTTGACTCATTTATTTGACGATGACAGCATATAGCTGCAAAACACGTTTTACCTGTTGTTTTTAGATTTTGCGATGCCTGTCACCACGGATACAAACATGAATGTTACTAATGAGTCGTGCCTCCGCCAGACGTCCCAAACTACTTCTGCATTAACAATGATCCCCACCAGTACCGCAAGTCCTGCAGACACGACCACCCTAACTAGTACCGCCGGTCCTTCCAGCACAGCGGTTTCAACCAGCACGCCTACCACTGTAGCAACAGCAGAGGCAAAGCAGTGTTTCTGTCCCTGCGACAAGCTTTGGACCTTTCTGTCTACACCATCACCCGAAAAAGCCAATCTCACCGTGGAGGAAAAAGTTGAAATCATCGTGCAAGAGTTAACAGTATGGGTTATTAACTCACGTCTATAGCACAGACACCTGTTAAGAAGTGCTTTTCTGGCCCTATCCGGTCATTAGAATTATACGATCCCTCAGAACACAAAATATTCCTAAAAAAGTTTGTTTATTTGCAAAACTGTGGAATATTTTGTGTTATGATTGATTGTTGTTAATTCTGTGATAGATACCGATCGTCCGTTGATAGCTGAAATTGTCCCTGTTAACAGATGTCTACACGGTTCACAATTTTCAGTCGGTAGTAAATGAACGATCTAGGTTTCATTTATTTCATTTAATCGTTTTTCTAAATCGAAAATTTGTTCTGTACAGCCGTGTCCATGTGAATAATTAGAAAATACACGATTCTTTTACTAACATTAAAACATCAAAAACAATATACCGTAATATACGAGCAAATGCGCGATTACAGCATTGAAATGTTTAAGTTGTTTGTCACTCCACACGAACGTCTGTCTGTGTTTGGGTTCAGGTGGTAAATAAAGTTCTATGGCAACGTTAAGTATGTGATTCAACAACTTAGAAGTGGTACTTTGATATCTTTCAGATGGATAAGAAGAACACGACGGTCAGCCAGCGACGGTATATCAGCGTCATGGATTACCGGCCCAGTCACGTGGGTATCGGCGTCATTTCCGGTATCATAATTTTTTGTATCATGGCAACCATTGTGCTTATTGATCTTTCCACAATCTGGCACGAAATTTCACATATCACGAAGAATATTCTCGGCATTTTAAAAGTGAAGCGTGCTACGAGGCTGAATTCTGGCAAAAGAAAACTAAGTGAAATGTCAACAATTGCATTACATGTTCCCATGACGACGAACAGCAGTTGCGTACCAGACAACTTCCCTGACAACGCAACGAAGAGTGGCAAAAGTTCTGGCATTGATCAAATCGCTATGAGCGGACAGAGCTCTAGGGGATGGTTGCTAAGAGAACGGTCTATGTACCCTGGAATGGCACCAGACTGTACAAGGCTGAACCAAAACCAACTCAAACCGAATGAGTTAAACAGTGTATAATATGCAAGGAGTATACTTAATTAATGTCGGAAAAAGAAAGAACGCTCAATCGCTAATTTACTATCTATTTGTTTGCTTGTTTTCAACTTGTTATACTGATGTCATTTAAGGTGTTCATATGTACAAGTTATCCAGGTAGCCTCTAGTGACCATTTGATCCATGCGGTGACTATTTAAGGGTCACACTTAACAATTTGACAGATTAAACAAATAAAATATTGTTAAGCTTACATAGTATGGAAAATCTTCTGTCAGAAATCTCGCTTTGGAATTTATTGTCTATAAGGTTTAGATGGAAAAGCCGTAGGGACGGGGCTGTTTTTGTTATTTCAAGAGGTTTTTCAATTTCACAGTGAGCTCTTTCTTGCATACACTATATAAAGCCTACAATTTAAGGCATTGCATCATTACTCATTTTACTGTCATCAATAAAAAAGAAAAATCTTTCTAACGGCAAAATGCAGTTCAATAAAACTGTGCACAAATAAATGTTATTAATGTGTCTTTATTTTACATACTGTAAGAAAAATTAGAACAGTAAAAAATAGCTAGACATCACAACTCGTGATTTTGAATGCCCACATGAGTTTTATGCTGACAACAATATCTTGTGTTATTTTAAAGCACTTTCAATTAAGAAATCAACACTTTATTCCTTTGTCACATATTTACGCGACCAGGAAATATAAGGTCTCACACAATTTCACAAATATCTATATTCTATACATTATTTTAGACAAACGGACACTAATATTTCCTATTTTGAGTATTATTTTTATTTCTTAATCTAAATATTAGATTTTCAGTATTATTATTTTTTCTAAATCTAAATATTAGATTTTGAGTATTATTATTGATTTTTAATCTAAATATTAGATTTTGAGTACTATTGTTGTTTCTCAATCTATATATTAGATTGGCCTTGACATAAAGATTGTTTAAATGATAACTCTGCAGCCAAAAGCAACTAAAAAGTACAATGTATAGTTTGATGAATATTCCAAAATAAAAAAATAGTTTAAGTTTTAGATCTGTGACAAAGTATAAGGGGGTATGACTCGGTCAACTTTGACACTGACCTAAGTATTTTGTATACATCACCACTTTTTTTGTTAAAAACAACACAATTTAAAAGTTTAATGACGAAATATTAAGAAATTTCAAAGCGAAAGCAAACGTCAAGACGTTTTCCAGACAAAATATACAAGTACAAAAAGAGACATGACTCTGTCAAATATTACACTATCCTACAGGCTTTGTCTACATCCCGACCCTGTTGTCATTAGCAATATAATTTGAACGTTTAAGGAAATATATAAGGAATATCAAAGTTATCGCCAACATTCAGCTATTAGTTGCTGACTGACAGACAAAGCGTTCTATATGTATCGCTTTTTCTTTGAAAGGGTGACACAAAAATGTGATTTCTATCTTTAAAAGACCCGATATTGCAAAGGAAAATTCCATGGAGGGTTTGAAAAACACATATTCCCTCAGCGTGCAACACATGAAAATTAAACACACGCTAAATTGAGTGTTCTCTCAGTATTTTAGCATTGATTATTAAAATAAAAACATAGTTTACCATTTAAAATTTATAGATTGTTACTGGCTTTAGTTAATGAGATTTTACGGCTTCTGTAAATGCATAAACCGATTTCTGTGTTTCATCACAAAAATAAACCTCCCGATAAGCTTTGATACAGTCTTGCTCTGGCCTCTTCCAGAGGTTGACCGGGGCTACTGGCTTCAGTTGTAATGTACGAATGCTTATCAAAGTGAGATTTTACGGCTGTCGTAAATGCATTAATCGTCTCCTGTGTTTTATCACACAAATAAACCTCCCGTAGACTGCATGCTAGATTATTTTTCAGGAAGTCTGCGATTGTTCCTACTATCGTTGACGTCGCTTGGTCTACCGGAAATCGGAATGTCCCCGTACTAATTGCAGGTAAAGCTATCGACGTCAGTTTCCGCTCTGTCGTATTTTGCAAACAGTTTGTAACCACTTGAGATAACGTCTGGATCTCCCCGTGGTTCCCGTCTTGATACCGGGGTCCCACCGCATGGAGAATGATTGTACATTGTAGAGTACCTGCTGAGGAACAGAAAACTTGACCTTCAGGGACCACGCCCCTCGCCTGCACATGGAGGGTACACTCCTCTTGTATGATTCGACCTCCTGTTAGATTAAATATATTAAACTTGATAGATTGTATAGTAGTACACAACTTATAAAATGAATTACCTCCCTTCAACCTATAAAAGTTTGGAAAAAGCCATATTATTAAACTTGCGGTAGGAAATATACGTTGAATAAACTATCATTAAGGATTAAAATAATTCTTACAGGTAACGTAGCAAAAAGGAGTATGTAAGCAAATATGCAAGTGGACAACCTTTTTCAACAATGATTTTGGCTAGTCCGCCGTTGTGTTTGAGTTTTGTGTCTGCCGGATTCGTCAGTGCTTCTACCGGAAGCTGCGTGATATCCCCCGCTACAACGTACAACAGACGGTCATTCTCCAAGAAAACAAGTGCTCTCACATCGATCTGTGACGTACCAGATGACATCATCAGACGGACACCTGCTAACGATCCAGTCGATGATGATTCGTCTTCGTCCGAGAACCGCATTTCATCGTCATCGTCCGTGTCATCGGAATCAAAGCGGTCTGTCTCGTCTTGATTTTTCATTTTTGAAGCGATTATGTGCAGCGTTCTCACAGCCTGGCCAACACCAACTCCGGTACCTGTTACAGTTATCCTGGTCGCGTCTTGCTCAGAGATTTCAACAGAGACACTGGACCATTTGATTTGAATCCTTTCCAAAGCTCTCTTGTGCCTCATGATGAATTTGA
Organism: Corbicula japonica; assembly: GCA_038501625.1. Taxonomy (NCBI): domain Eukaryota; kingdom Metazoa; phylum Mollusca; class Bivalvia; order Venerida; family Cyrenidae; genus Corbicula; species Corbicula japonica. Next base: position 85,656 of record JAZAYU010000381.1, on the reverse strand, counting down.
CAACGGACTCAGGGTACTGCATCGTGATTGTTCTCAACTGATTGTCACGTAGGTATATACGGATTAAATCGCGTGCATCCTTTAGAACCACCGAACACGTGGCATACATGAAAATCTTGTTTTGTTCGTCTGCTATTTCCATTTGAACCTGAAACAATGAATCATAGTTACGTCAGCGGGCAACCTGTAATTAAACTCTGTTATATTACCTTAAAAATAGCGACAATAGTAATATTATTGTAATAAATACGTGTTTCGTCAACCCTCAGTGTTTCTTTTGCAACTGATCGTTCAAGGCAAGGCGTTACCCTTTGGGTATTGTGACGTCCAAGTTTTGTCTACCTCTAGCTTCTAAATTGGCCACGGAGATGCAAACAGCTGTGCTTTGTGAACCTGACATTTCATAAGTAGTATCACTTTTAAGTTTAATAAAATTATTCTAAAACTTCAAGAACATTTACAATCATATGTACATGTACACCAGTTTTAAAGTGTTCTTGTTACAATGTTGCCAATTTGATGTTTGGTGTGATGTGTTCTTTGTATTCTCTTTGGGTGTAGTTTACCCTTAGAATGCTTTCATTCTTTTGTTCTCTTACACTAAAGCATAAAAACGATGTCATTCCTAAAGTATTTTCGCTAAGTGTGTTTACAGTTTTACGCTAATCTACAAGTTACATCTATTCCAACTTAACATTTCAGTTTAGTTTCATGAAAGTTCGATTCGATTTTCTACGCAGTGCTATGGACTTACCGACATTCAAAATATTAAAGACTTTTGAAAAACCAATCTTACATTTGAGTTAAGTTTGACTTTACCTCTTTAGGATACTTTTGCTTTAGTTGTGAAGTTATAGTCTGCCATTGATACTTCGATCCCCTGCTGAAAGATATCACATCTTCGTGTATCGTATCCTTCAATATCTGTCTGGCTTTCTGGCAATCCTCTTTCGTCGGACCTGTCACCGTAATTTTACCTCTTTCGACTAGATAACTACAATCAAGACTCCATGTCTCAAAACGCCTTTTAACAATGGTTCTAGCATAGTCTGAATCAACGAGAAGCAGCTGACCCATGCCAAACGTTTCATCAAGCGTCTGGAATGCTGTGACTGTTTCCGGTATTTCTCGCCCATTGCCGAGATTTCTACCGACGCTTATTTCTCCTCGAACTTTGAGATTCGTGTTTACAGACACTGGCAATGCCTTCAAACTGTTCATTTTCAAATTATCATTGACACGTTCTTCTTTTATATGTGTTTTAACATTGTCAGGCGAAGCTGAAACTGATGTCAGTTGTCCAGTCTTCATTTCCGCCTGTTCAACGCTTTCTCGTGAACTAGTACTTTGTGCAAATGACGGACATGGTTCAGCGAGATTCTTGAATGAGGTTGGGGATTTCAGAATGTCCATATGGTGGGACCTGACAGACGATAGATCATCTTGGGACATGTGGGAAACACTTTCCCTGTTATCTGAAAGTTGAAGAAAATTTTTCAATAGCTAATTTAATTGGTTCTATATCGTTATCCTGGCGAATCCTGGGCTGAAGGTTATAAAGCTAAGATTGGAAACCAGTCTCAAATCTCAAGCATCTGATTGGCTGAAATGGCGACTGGTCGGCATTTCAGCCAATTAGATGATTGAGATTTGAGACTGGTTTCCATGCTCAGTTTTATAACCTTGGGCACTGGAATCTCTGGCTTAAAGTGTCACAGCTTCTCCATACTGTACAGGGAAAGAAAAGTAATGTTGCTTTATTGATAAATTTCAACTGTTTGAGAAACAAAATAGTATACAACGCTATTCAACTATAGAACTACAACGACAGAGGGTATCACTGACAGAGGGTATGCAAAAGGTTGCATGGCCAATAACTTAAAATTTTAATTTTTCTTATAAACAGACAATCACCACATGCCTTGGTAAATTACATCCAATATACCCACGCACTCAAATGTTATTTGTATCGTTAAAACTTATAATATCATGTATCACAATTAACGTTTTCTTTCTCCATGTGAATTAAAAAATAATCCAGATATTTGGAGTTTGAATATATTGTTTACCTTTACCAGAAGCTTGATCTTGTATGGAACCAAGCTGAGCCAGTCTAGCTGTGAAGTCCCCCAACGAACAGCCCTCTGTATATGCCAAGTTGAGAGCACGTGGTTCTGGAATCTTTTCCTTTAACTGCTGAAGATGGGCTGTTAGTTCTGAAGATAACTTTACAAACGTTACCCTGTTAGTCTCCCGGAGCAGGTTTGTTGCCTCCCCTACTTTGCTGGTACATTCTTTCTGTAGGTCTTCACTGGTCACGTGGTTTATCATCTGTTCCACCTGTTTCACGTACATTTCAGTTACATTATCAACATCTTTCAGCAAAGTATTTTGTCGGTTGTGTAAAACTGTATATAAAGCATCAACATGTTGATCAATAGTGGTTCGTAAAGTCGTTTTATTTTGCTGTGCATCCGAAATGTTTTGGCTTAATTTTGCTTTCAAATCTTGGAAGTCAGTTTTTTGTAATTCTGTACACAATGCTGACATTGAGTCAAATTTTTCCTTATAAACTATCTCAATCGGTTTCGCTTTGTGACTATTGTGACGTTCATTTCGGCAAATTTCGCAGATTGGTTTGCCACAGTTAACACAATACTGTGTTATTTCTAAATTGGCGTGTTTCTCTTCGTCACAGTGCGTCGAAATACTGTTCAAATTGTTTCCAAATTCGCTCCCACTTTCCTTAAAGCCGCTTGAAAGTTTTTCTAAAAGATGGTCTTTGGTAACTTTAGTCCTGCGGTGTGCCTTCGTGCACTCTTCACACAAATATTCCTGACAGGTCTTACACAAGTTTTCTGCCTCCACGTCCTCATTACACTGTGTGCATACCTGTATATTGTTTGCGGTCTTCATTTTCACAAAATAAGAAAAATGTAACGCCGAACTGGTTCAATCACAATCTAGAATGAAAAGAATATCAAGTTATGTTAAGTCCTCATTACACTGTGTGCAATCTCATACAATGAAGTCCTCATTTTCACCAAGTCGGAGATCTGGTATGTCGAACGGATAATAATAATAATAATAATAATAATAATAATAATAATAATAATGCATTCATAATTTTTTTAGGATAACATATTATTATGATGTTATCATATGGATAACAGATCAAAGTTAAGTGAAAAGTATAAATACATACATAGACTTCATACGAGTATGGTCCACTCGATCTCCAATCGAGTAAGTTTAGTGAGTTCATTGGGTTACCACACATATATAGGTCACACGTGCACATGTATAATGTTATTATATTCTAAGTTTTAAAATCGTTCTCCTAACTCATTTATAGTGATATCATGAAGTTGCGCATGTCAGGATAAAATGTGTCTTCGGTATTTTGTTTACATCTTAGTTGTATCTATATTTGAAATAAATATACACCTATCTATATTTTTCTCATGACCAATACGTGATTTTGATAAATATTAACTACAGAATGAAGTTTTTACCGCGAAATGCATAATATGTAAGGCAATGTCGTCTAAGGAACCTTTCCTCGTGACATGTCCAATTATTCTGAAAAGGAATGAAACTTATTTTTTGATTTTTTTTTAAATTGCAGTATTAAATGGGTTTTATGCATATTTACTGAGAATAATGCGACCTCGTATTGACGAAACAGAAATATTAGTATCGCGAAATATAATTATGAACATAAAGGACTCTCATCTGAAAAGAATGAGGAATACCACGGGAGCACGATAACTTAATCTGAGTAAATAAAATATCTGAAGGGTAGATTTTTGGAAAGAGAGAAATTATTAGAAAACAATTAAATTAAAAAGACTGCAATGAAATAAATCGACGGAAGGCCGCAAAGACGCAATCCTGACTCTCAGAAAGACTTCAGTTTAATAACTATCTGTGTAAAGAAATGAATAATCGTACCGTCCAGCATCAAGTAGAATAGCCTATAAGTGAGAAATGTTTAACCCGATTGAGGATAAGCGCTTCTGCGAAGGAAAATACGACGAAATACTCAACCTGTTCTCCGTTTTTTTATCTTTAAGCGAACTGCTGTTTTAAACATAAAAAATTCCCATCATATCCACTGTCTTGAGTTAGATGAAAGCGAGTTGACACTGAGAAAATTTGTATGCAGTGAACGCTTAAATCAAAACCGAAAGTAGGATCTGAACATCCAGTTTATTTATTGCTATGACTGTATTTCGGGGAAAAGTTACATCACCTATCTTTAAATAGAATAACAGAGCATTAAGTTAAAAAAGTGAGGTAGGCAGAAAAATCGATTTGTTTATTTTAAATGATTTTTATTCAGCACTGTTTTCGTTTACTAACTTTTAAGGCCGTTGAGAACGATACATAAGTTTGTGTAAATAATGAGTAGCGCTCAAGCCGGACTAAGCGGCATGGACAAATAATACATTCCCATTATTGCCCATGAACAGGCTCTAACCAAACATGCAATATTGTTCGATGGCTTTCAAAGTATACATTTACTGTCTATCTGTCTTCTTTAAAACTCTATTTCAATAAGTAATAAAAATAATCTAACACTGGCTCTAACACGTCCGATACTGATAAACGGTTAATCCTATGGCACATTGTTCATAACCTAGTCTCATCAATTTATTAACCACTTTTATTAAATGTAATGATATATTCTTTTTATCTCCTTTTAAGTATATAATTTGAATGTCTTTACAACAATTTTTATGTTATATTTTACTTGGGTGTCGTTTTTCTTTTGTAACTTTACTTATTCTACATGAAGTCGTGTCAATTTACATGTTCTTTTGTTAATTCGTCGCATCAATATATCGAAGTAGGAATAATTATTCAAAAGCTCAGTTAACCTTATTTAGTAAATGTATTCACATACAGGGTAAATCTTTCTATATTGCGGTACGTACTGGTTTATAGTTTGAAAATAAATGTTCTAACAATTTGAAAAATCCTGCAACTCCAGTATATACTATTAATAAATCCCTTTTTTTAAGGTCAATGCCAATAAAATATAAAAATGTTTTGCAATAGTACTTGTAAATACAATTAATATAATAAGCGAATCGAAAATTTGTGTGCAGTGAACTCTAAAATCAAAACCGAAAGTAGGATCTGAAAATTCAATTGATTTATTGCTATGACTGTATTTCGGAAAAGGTTGCATCATCTATCTTCTTAAATATGATAACAACGCATTACGATAAACAGTGAGGTAGGCAGTAAAATTGATTTGTTTATTTAAACTGATTTTTATTGAGCACTGTTTTCGTTTACTAACTTTGAAGGCCTTTGAGCACGATACACAAGTGTGTAAATTATGATTATCGCTCGGCGGTGGCGGCGTGGACAGTAATTATTGCCCATGAACAGGCTCAATCAATCCGAGCCTGTAATATTTTGGTATTGGTCGTGTTCGGTGACCTTCAAAGTACCTTAACCGTTTATCTATCTTCTTAAAAACCTCTGTTTAAATTAATTATAAACAAGAAATATCTTTAAAAAAGATAAACGGCGTTGATGGAAAAGATTTATATATACATGTATATAAGAAAGAAAGAAATACAGAGAGGCAAAGCAGACACAGTTAAGTTATTTTATTTTATTTGTTATAGCTGTCGACGAACCCTCCCTGCCTTCTTAGTATGACTTAGAGATTAAGCGACCGAATCATGACAACTCATAAATTTATTGAAAGTGTCTCAAAAAAAATGTTGAAGCTGTTGCAACAATTTCATACAGTGATAACAAGTCGATTAAAGATACTGAAGCAAAATATTCAGTTTCAATAAAATACCTCGTGTAGAGTGAGAATTCAAGATGAATAAATGTCCTTGAAATATAATAAATATAAATAATAACAGCCTGTTACAAGAGCGAATTCTACCAACTATAAGTATATTAACTTTAAAAAAAGTGTCCGTCCTGAGTATTGAACCCGGGGCCGCCGCTTGAGAGGCGAGTGTTAGCCACTACACTACAGTAAACTTGTATTTCGTACTTGAAATTAACAATCAGTATCAAAGGAACTAGAAAGGAACCAGTAAGAACTAGGAATATGTACACTTCTCTTTCGTTTTACACTGTGTATTGTATGCAAGTGTTTACCTGACACCCAAGAATATTCCATATAATATTGTATTTAAGCCATCAATATTGACTTAACTGGTTACTTAAATCGTAAATATGTTTTTCCTCCAATACAACACCCACTAACAACCAATCGTATTAATCTATTTGCATAATAATAAAAATCCCACTAGATACCTCTCCACCCTGCTAGATGCCTCTCTGGTGTAAATAGCTACCAATCGAAATAGTTTATTTCATTTTCCCTCAGCATAATAAGAGAATACGAGTATTATTTACAACATTTCATCGGTCGAAAAACTAGGTCAAAAGTGACCTTAGACAGCTAACGCCGAAAAATAATCTAACACTGGCTCTAACACGAATGATACTTATAAACAGTTATCCTGTAATACATTGATATATTGTTTATATCCTAGATATAACTATGAATTAGCCACTTCGTTAGATTTCCTTTCATATAATTTCATTTATTTACTACAGTTTTTATATCAAATATAGAGAAACTGCTTTTTTACTCGTTTTTTTTTCTTTTGTTAATTTAACTCTACATGAAGTCGTATCAATTTACATCTCATCAATATATCAAATAATAAAATCAGTATTGAAAAGATCGGTTTACTAACCCAGTTATGTACTAGTATTTGTCCAACCAGAATTCAGCGGACCAAGTTTTAAGTACATTACATTAATATATACATGTACCAAATTCAGGCCAATGTACTGAATTCATAAAAAGATTATAGTATTACATGTTTTGCATTTTCATGAAGTTCCATTACTTTTTTGTAATCTGAATAAAATCATCTCTTGAAAATCGCCACGCTGTCATTTTGTTAGATCGGACTCTCAGCATGGTCAGTCGCCTTTGTGACGTGGGGATAAACAATCATTAAAAAACTTCCGTTTTATAAACGAAAACGTACATGAATGTTTATTGTACGCATGTTCAATAAAAAATACTCAATCCACACTTGCGGATACCAAAGGTTGAATAAAAGTTCCTACATTAAATGTATGAATAACGAGACTTTGTATCGTACATACTCACATGTAATATTTGTCTCAATTTTCCTCATGTTTGAAGAGCAGTGGGGAAATAAACACTTATAATAAACAATTATTAACTACAAAAACTCATTTTTTATTACTTAACTTTCTCACTGGAGTTTGCTTTGCTGTACAGAGAGGACCATTTTATTTTCATGATATATTTTATGTTCTCTGTCATGGAATATAGGGTTTAAATGAAATAATTATTGTGGAGTCCATTACACATACGGGACTCTAATCTTAAACTGTCGCCTACAAAAAGTGGTTTCACACATCTTATACCTAAGATCATAAAACTAAAACTGGAGACCAGTCTCTAATCTTAAGGATGCGATTGGCGAAACAGGACACAAGTTTCCGTTACAACCAATCAGATGCTTGAGAATCACTATTTCAGCCAATCAGACGCTTGAGATTAGAGACTGATCTCTAATCTTAGTTTTGTGACCTTAGACCTTAGTGTCTCTACACAATCTTCATGTAAAATTTCTTTATTTTGAAACTGATAAAAACTCTAGGTTGTGATTGGTCAGTGTAAAGTTTAAACTTAATTTCAGCCGATCAGCTTCAGTGTTTTAAAAATATTTTACCCAAAATGTTGGCTTAACAGCGCTTAAAAAATAAGCTTAAAAATCTTAATTTAAAGGTGGACAAAACTCCAAGGCTATCAAATATATCAAATATATATGTCAATCTGTAAAATAATGTATATGAAATGCCGATTGAAATAAAGGGTCATATCTTCTTCCGAAACAATATTGTTTCTATAAAGTGTCACGTGACCGTCTACGTATCCAAAGTCAGTTATACTCGTTATAACAAACAGTCTTACATGTTGTATATAACTGATAGTAAAATCAAGCAAGTCACATGATTGTTTAATCTTGGTTAATAACAAACTTTGTAACATAAGAACTGGGTTCAAGATCATCAAACTAAATCTGGAGACAAGGCTCAAATCTCAAGCATCTTATTGGCTGAAATGGTGACTGGTGGGTTTTTTCAGCCAATCAGATGCTCGAGATTTGACACTGGTCAACAATCTTAGTTTTATGATCTTGGGTCCAGCTTGATTATCATATTTTCAGAAAGGAGTCATTAAAATATCAAAATTATACTTATTGTTAAACTAATTTGGAACTGTAAAAATATTAATGTATCACACGACCTTCTACCTTGCAATAATGTACGGAGTAGTAACTTTTTAGGGCGTACAAATTCTGTTGACCTTGGTTTTTCGCATCACTTCAAATATAACAATTTTAACCCGAAATTTCCTCCTTGTTTAATATTTGCATATTTTAGCTAGGCATTTTACCTCAGTGTGGTTACGCCACAGGCGCATGATTCAATATCCGCCACTTAATAACAATAAAATTCGACACAATTAAAAGACAAATACAAAGCCGTACACTACAACAATGTATATACTTCATGTACACAACTACTCCTACATGTACACTCACTGACACCGCTACAAACAATGAATTAATGAACTGAATCGAATGAAATGTTCACAGTTATGTCTATTAATATATTTAAATGTTTAAGGGTTTAAAATGCGTCTTTTGAAAAATGGGCACCATATTGGTTACGTTTCTTATTACTCATTGTTCTCATTGTACTTGAACAATTATAAAAGTCTCATTATTTAAAAATACGACAATGTCGGTTCAATATAAATATCTTACTCTTTTAAACGAATGTACAAATTATTGCCATTTAACAAGTAAACACTAACCTCTTGATTTTTCCTAGAACGGCTGTGGTTTTTCCAGGAATATTGATGATTCATGAATTTTTCACCGTCTGGTCTGTCCAATTTCCATGATTGCTTCCCCTTTTATTAATAACACCGACTTACTATCGCAAAATTCAAAATTACCGACAAGAAATGTGTAAGTCGAGTGCTGTACTCAGTCCAGCGTTAATGACGCGATCTAATTACCAAGCACAAACTAAAACTAATAAAAAACCGTGTGCATGTTGCATTCTAACTGTTTTTCTTTCAGTTTTAAGAGTAAACATTTTGCTGTATTCTTAAAAGACCCGAGGTTAATTTTCATTATGTGTCCAATGTCTGTCATAAAAATGTAGTTTCTCGAGATTGTATCAAGTTATTAGGTGCATACTCAATGTAAAGGATAGGTTAACAAAGTTAAAAAAATCAGTGGTATCAAGAGTTTATCGGGGCCTGGTCAAATCAAGTCAAGTGTCAGTTGAAGCAAAATTGTAGCAGTGCATCGTCAAATGATTGTGCACTCCGTGTTTTGGTGGTCTACCCTAAGCCCTCACGTTGATTATGAAGTTTCTAGAAAATAAATGTCAAAACATCATAATTATCTATTGTATCTCGCCATCGCCGAGAGTCTGATGTCAAGCTGTGGGCCCGTTATCACAGCAGCTGTTGATGGCCGCATACTGATCAAAGTAACAAGAAATATCTTTAAAAAAGATAAACGGCGTTGATGGAAAAGATTTATATATACATGTATATAAGAAAGAAAGAAATACAGAGAGGCAAAGCAGACACAGTTTAGTTATTTTATTTTATTGGTTATAGCTGTTGACGAACCCTCCCTGCCTTCTTAGTATGACTTAGAGATTAAGCGACCGAATCATGACAACTCATAAATTTATTGAAAGTGTCTTTCAAAAAAAAATGTTGAAGCTGTTGCAACAATTTCATACAGTGATAACAAGTCGATTAAAGAAGCAAAATATTCAGTTTCAATAAAATACCTCGTGTAAAGTGAGAATTCAAGATGAATAAATGTCCTTGAAATATAATAAATATAAATAATAACAGCCTGTTACAAGAGCGAAATCTACCAACTTTTACGTATATTAAGTTTAAAAAAAGTGTCCGTCCTGAGTATTGAACCCGGGGTCTCCGCTTGAGAGGCGAGAGTGTTAGCCACTACACTCCAATGAACTTGTCTTGCGAACATGAAATTAACAATCAGTATCAAAGGAACTAGAAAGAAACCAGTAAGAACTAGGAATATCTACACTTCTCTTTCGTTTTACACTGTGTATTGTATGCAAGTGACACCCAAGAATATTCCATATAATATTGTATTTAAGCCATCAATATTGACTTAACTGGTTACTTAAATCGTAAATATGTTTTTCCTCCAATACAACACCCACTAACAACCAATCTAATTAATCTATTTGATTTTTCCGCTGCATAATAATAAAATCCCACTAGATACATCTCCAGCCTGCTAGATGCCTCTCTGGTGTAAATAGCTACCAATCGAAATAGTTTATTTCATTTTCCCTCTGCATAATAAGAGAATATGAGTATTATTTACAACATTTCATTGGTCGAAAAACTATGTCAAAAGTGAGCTTAGACAGCTTACGCCGAAAAAGTACAAAATACTGTTAACAAACATTTCATTAAAATTAAATTTATCAAGAAAGACAACTCAAACATCACACAATAACTCAAACGAATAATGTATTACCTAAGGAGTTGTCTACCGTACATACACTAGTAGCAGCACATTGTTTTAACTGAAGAAAGCTGTGAAGTAAACAACTACACATATCGTTTTTCAGTATTTTCAGATGGAAGGGGGTGGTGGCTGGTTTCTCGCGGACAGATGAACGAAGCCGAGCATGGACGAGAATAAGAAAACAGTATGAAACGCTCTTTCACTGATAAAGAAGCATGTCTCTTATACACTGCGCCAGCACGGGAAAAAAACACAATGTCATATCCCCGGTATCTATCACTGTATTCACCTCCTCCTTGCGAACGATGCAAGTGACCAAAGGTTATGACTTTTGTATAATGAATTGACTGATAGTAAACAGTCAAACCTGTCTTCAAAGAACGTACGGGGAAAAACCCAAAATTGGCCTTTAAATGCAAGAGATCTTTGTTTATATGTATATATGTTATATATATTCTTTAAAACAGCCAGTGAGAAAAATACAAATGTGGTATTTATACAAAGTTAGTCTTTGTTTACAGGTGGTTTTAAGCACAGGTTGGACTGTACTGTATTGTCAGTAATTTATGCTGCAACGCCAAATTTCTTAGTTTTTGCGCTGTTCATCGCTTCTTAACAAGGACATATTAGTATGGGCAAATTTTTAATTTTATGATCAAAAATGTGATAAAACAGAATCTTCGTTGTGAAGACCACGTTTATCGTTTGAGATACACTCCACCAGGCCTGTATCCATATCACGATAGTTTAATGATTCCGTTTCTTCAATACCCATATCTTTAGTCATCGATGAAAGCGCACTAACAGTGGCCTGTGGTACAATGTACCTCCCATCTCTTCTACCAGATTTTGGTAATTTGCAAGAAATGTCATCAAATAAGCCTACCGGATTTCTCTCATGTTTCATTCCTTTATTGTTTTGTACAATGATACAATCATTTGACTTTTGCTCAGCCCTGCAACCAGATTTCTTTAAACCCGATTTCCCTTTCCTGGTACTACAAATATCCATATTTCTAAACACGGATAGTATATCAACCACTATTATAGAACCAAAAACAAGCGCAAGAAATGTTATGGCCACAAATCCAACATATTTGGCGGAGGGTCTTGCGTTTTCGACGCTAATCTTCGTAAGAATTTTCTTTTTCTCTTTGGCGTTTTCGCCCAGCTCGCGAAGTTCTTTGACTGGGTCCTCTGTAACTGTTTTTGATGGTAACACTGTCACAGTCGATGACGTAATGCCGCGCGAGGCTGTCTCGTGCACGGTGACTGTAATGGTGTGCGTAGATGTAATAATTACCTCCCTTGAGACGAGAATCTCGTTGGTGATGTATGTATGATGCGTGAGGAGACTTGTTTCAATGCATTCTGCAAAACATGATCAATTATGGATAAAGAAAGAAGATTTCAATACTTCAAGGCATTCGATCTCAATAAAAGCAAGTTGTAATAAAGAATGTTTTGGGTTATTTGGGACCAAGCTCTATCTCATTCATTTCCTCAATCAAAATAAAGCGTCTTTACGAAAGACGTTAAAGTCTGGGTTAACCAGACATCAGGGCTGAAGGAAATAAAAATGAGTTTGGAAACCAGTCTAAAATCTCAAGCATCTGATTGACTGAAATGGCGAATGGTGGCCATTTCAGCCAATCAGATGCTTGAGATTTGAGACTGGTTTCCATGCTCAGTTTTATAACCTTGGGCACAGTTGTTGCAAAAAGATTGCCCAAGCTTGGCTTTCGAATCTTGCGGTTGAAGCATCCCAGACCGTTGTATGCAATTTAGTTGTGCGTATTTTCAGAGTACTGGACTTCAAGTTTTCCATTTATTGCGATATTCCACTATCTTCTCCACTTTAAACATTTAAGTATGCACTTCATACTTTAGTTTGAGAGATAAAATTCAAATATATTGACAAAACAAAGATAGTGAAAACTTATATAACTTAGTTGAACTGTTCGCTACTACATGCATCTGCTAGAGATAAATTTGATAGTGACTTTAATTTACCGCAGTTTAAAAATTTGTCTTACTGAAAATGAAACGTAACTCACTGTTTAACACTGTTGAAGAATTAATGAGAAATGGTTCATCACTCGCACCTACAAAAAGAAAAAGAAAACAAAAACATTGAGTATACACGTTATTTGGTGATGCAAAAAATAATTGATGTAAAAACTACGAATTCAATTTTTTTTAGCAATCTACAGAAATTAAAACAACCTATCTCGATTTATCAAAGTTTAACTATGTTTAGTTTTAAAAGCACAACAAGCACAACACATATTTTTGTTGAGACAGATTTAACTAATAACAAATTAATTTAACCCTTTCCTCCATATATATAAACGCATTTTTACGCATGTGAGACCAGTATAGATCCAGATCAGCCGGCACATCAGTGCCGTCTGATCAGGATCTGCACTGGTCGCATTTTGGTCAGAAATAACCTTATGAGTCAATAAGCGAATAAAGGTATCTCGATGGAGGAAAGGGTTAATGAAAGAAATAGGCTTAGAGATTATATGGGAACATATTATTGCACGTTCCACGGATAAAAAAAATCTTTCTTGAATTTTATAGTTATATTACATATCACTTGATGAACGTTCCACAAAAGAGCGTATAAAGGGAATTTAACTGTATTGCAGTTCTATGAAATTACATCAGCCCTGAACTACATGGAAATACAATTGTATTATATGTTCTATGAAAATAAATCCTGCCTTGAGTTATACATGGAAGTCCAATCTTTGTTAAACAGCAACCCAAGAGTCACAAAAGGTGGCTTTTTAACACAGGTAGCTGTTGAAGACATGAAAAGAAGAAAATGCCATTTTAGGGTATATTCTAACTGGCTATTTAAGACAGGTGGTTGCTGAATGCAAGTGGCTGCTAAGTCAGGTTCAAATGTATCTTAAAATTTTAAAGAAAATGCAACCTATAGCAGTATGGAAACATCACAAATATACCTGTATTGCACGTTCTATGAAAGTAGATCCAGCCTGGAGCTGCATGGAAATACTGGTCCAGTGTCCACATGTTGCCGTTGTTAAGCTCACATCTGCCGTCCAAGTTGAAGTCGAAGGACTGACACCTGGTTCCCAGGTTCTGCACGCATGCGCGCTGACACTGTTCTGCTGTCATGCCGTTCATGAACATGTATTTATGGGATGCTATCGTTCTGTTGGGATACTGGTCAAATCTGCATTCTCCTGAACAATTACGGGAGGTAAATTATAAGACATGATGTCTTCTTCTCGCCAGTTCGTTCATCTAAGCATCATATTTAATTCATGATCAAGGCAGCCGTAAACATAGATTAGCTCATTCTCGATGACCCTTCTTATTTCTGGCAAATTCATAGAAACTTTTGGACTGATTGCAAAGAAAGTTCTCAAAATCGGAGACAACTGATTCGATATCATTAATTTAGCCTGACGACATGCTGCCACCCTCCTTATGAACACATTGAAAAACGAAAAACCTATGTATAGAGGCTTCCAAAAATTCAGTTTCTTTCCGGAACAACTTCATAAATCAGAACATAATTTCTACCTATACACCTAGAACTGAGTAACAAACTTGTAATTGAGTGTGGACTGTTCAACCGATATCAGGAGTTTAATGATACCCTCTGAATTTATGGAGAGTAACCTGTAGTCATGATAGAGCTTTAGCAAGTATTAAAAAGCGCCCTTAAAGAAATCAATTAAAGAAGCAAAACAGCTCGCTAACCTCCAGGTATCTGGCACAAGAACGGTAGTTTTCTGTCACAGTCGCTACGTATCCATGAGTAGGGTTGGGTACTGTTTGCAGCCACACACACACCCGTATCATTTTCCCAATGCTCGGTTTGCCAGTTATACCACGTGACCTTGTCACCAGAGGACCAGTAGTACTTCAGATCAGAAACATTGTAGTGCATACCAATCCAAAATGTAACAGCAACACTTAAACAGAAAAGTTCAAATGTACCTTATACCATTCTAGTGACAAACCCAACAAAGAAATAATAATACAACAACTTAAGACACGAAACAGAACCGTTGCACATCATTCCTGTTTGCGCATTATTTCTATCACTCTTTAAACAGTATACATATTTTAAGTAAAGTTTGCTTTGTAAAATCAACGAGTAATGCTTTTCTAAAATAGTGTTATATCAAAAGATGTGGGGAACTTTGGAAACTCTACCAATCTTTTCGCGTCCTCTCTAAAATTATTATAAATAAACCGGCTAAAGCAAAAGCGTCGATGGAAAACGATTCTGTGATTATTAAATGACAGGCTCTCTTCACGCACAGAAAAAATACTTTCGTCCTGGGATGATAAAACGTCAAACTTGAATTTTTGTTTTCTTCAGGTAGAAAACAAACTGACAACACTTAAGATATCTCTCTCTAAATGACCTATTGTCATAATCTTTCTATTAATCAGGTGGTTTAATTATTGGTTTCCAATCGATCGCAATGTTAATCAAAAGCAATCAGTTCTTCAAAGAACAAAGTACCCGAGAAGGTTTTCTGTGAGAAAGAAATTAAATGTGTCAACGAACTTTGATGAACAAAATGACAGCTCATTTGAACAAAATATCCAGTATGTATGGTAAATACGTACTTTGACAAATTATTATCCTAAGGTTGAAAAGAGATATAATAATATGTGTACCATTATAATAGATTTCCAAATTTGACTTCGCTTTAATGAATAACTATTGCCATCTTTGAAGTGGAACTTGTTGCCAAAATTCTTCGTAAACTGATTAAAATAAGCACATATTCCTTGTTCCCGCCCCCCCCCCAAAAAAAACAACAACAAACAAACCCAACACGAATCTGATTTACCGTATGTATATTTGTTTTAATTAGTAGAAAACTGAAACTTTTTCTTACTAAACAAACAATAATGATTATTTTGAACAAATAAATTAACTGATTTCTGCGATTTTAACCAACAGATAATTGTAAAATCTTAATAAATTTCAGAAAAAGTGGCAAGTGAAAATCTCGTGCGTTTAACATACGTGAAGCATAATCCCCTACATGACTTACTTTGAACCTTGAAGTCCTAGGTCTGGTATTGTAGATATATCGTATATTGTTGCGATCACACCGCCGTAAGTGACGCATGCAGCAGACGCCTGGTACCAGGTCAAGGTCGTAGTGTTCAGAATATATCTTCTCGGGAATGAGAAGGTTTCTTCACTTTTATACTCTAAAGATAAAAAAGGTATCAAAACAATTGTAACGCATATTACATACTAATTATATCGGTCATTTGCAATTACATTTGAGAATGATAACGAGGTCTTTTTAAATATAAGAATTCAAAACTCGGTTTAAATAAGTCTGTTAACGAGTTTTCATTTATCCGCCGGTAGAACCCAGTTTTGCTGGAATTCAATCTTCAAGGAAAAAAGGAATAGGCTCGCCAATTTAGAACATGTAACACGGGGCTAATTCTTACGACCACAAAGAATCATTTTAAAAAAGCGACATTTCGATTATGCACCCGTGGTTTATTTAATTTTAATTAACTACCATATAATATTGGAAGACTTCATTTCTGTTTTAAATGTTTACTTGTTAATATTGTTCGTCAACGTTATAGTCTTCAGCTAGGTTAATTGGGCATATGCATATTATGTCAAGTACTAATGAGCTATACATGCATATTCTTTGATATTTTAATGTAATAAATTTCATTTTCTGCTTTGCATGCTAAAACATTACGAATACACACCTCAACTGACAAATATGGGCTTCCAAAATATTCCGTATTTCCAGGTTTATATTGTCAGCGAAAGTACTACGATCTCTCTTTTCTTTCTTATTGAGAAAGATGTATTTAATTATGCATATTATTTTATCTGTGGAATTGTCAATCAAAAATTATGAAACACTTAAAGCTTAATTTCGAAAAATTATATTCAACTATTTAATCGAGGAAATTTGATATTTCATTAATAGCTTAATTTTCAAAAACATCATACATACATACATGTATTCTCATATAATTTTTTATGTAAATAATTAAAATATATTTGCTAAAAATCGAAGAAACGTTTACCTGAGAAATGGAACAAGATGAGTACAGCTGCTCTCCATTTTGTCGCCATTGTTCCTTTCTCATACTTTCAATCTTTTAGCTGATTACAAAAATATATCCCATTTCTTAATTGCACTCTTTGAATTCCGTTCAATTCTCTTAATGTGTCTACAGGAAATCATAGGAATCCATTATTTAAAGATGCAAGACATTGCAGCATTTGATTCTAATACAAGTTGTCATGCATACACTTTGTGTTACTGATTAAAAGCTCTTTCCAGGCCGTCTCTTACAAGACTATATAGTTTAATGTGTCTTTGAATCATTAGGTATCAACAAAAACGATGTGCAAGCGGCTTTTCTCCGCGACATTTTGACAATAATGTACAGCATGATCATAATGTAACATCTTCAGCGTATGATTTGATTTAAATTAATTTTGTCGTTTTATTTAACTGTTTACGTTTGGAGTTCTTTTTAAGTTGTTTGCTACAACGATGATACTTTTATTGCTGATATTTAATTGCAGAGTTATACTGCCATATTGTTATTTCATATACTGAAGATGTGCAAATACGGCTTCATATTCGATAAAGCCATATACCATCCGTTAAATATATTTCATCTAAATCTGACACACTAAATAATCATATACCATTTACAAGTAAATAAATAGTAACATTTTTTTTCGCTCTAACAAATCAAAGCAGATTCTGCACGAATTAAGTTCTTATTCCACCGCAGACACGAAACTTCCTTTGAAGTAATAATACCTAATTATTCTCATCATGTACCTGTATACGGCCCATCAACACCACTATATATGTATAAATGTACTATACGCTTCATGCCGAATAAATATTATGTTATGTTATATATGGTTTAGGTGTAATTGATTTATGACTGAGAAAGCTAGAGGTCTTACTTACTTGACCTATTTGCAAGTTCAAAGAAATGGTTAGTGTGCAGGCTTTAACAGCTTTAAGAATACGTGTTAATAAACATCGTCGAATAAGCACGAGGTATTTATTTAACTAATAAAAATTATACTAGACTCCATATAATTCCACATCTGATATAGAGAAGCTCATTAGTCAAGTTATCACTTTTCACGGCCAATTTATAGGATGCATTGAAAAGACTTATTATTGACAGCATTTATTTTATTAGTGCAATCAGTTTACATAATAGGCCTTACAGAGTGGTTTGTTAAAACACGCGTAACATCTTAGAGAAACTGGAATTCTGCATAGGAATAGGGATATATTTTATCCAGGAAATTACTTATTTATTATACTGTTTACTTAGATTTAATGCTTTAAAGTATTTTTTAAATATAAAACTTAATAAACGGAAAATACAGTTCTGTTTTAGATAAGTAGCAAATGTCAATATATGAAAACTGACGAATCTGGTTTTGCAGACCCACAGAACAATATACTCTGTTTATTAATGAATTTACTATAACTTTATTCGCAAAAAAATCTCATTTAAATGTGCGGTTTCCATTTCGGGTTTACGGCGCAATATAATCTATAATTTGGCGGGATGTTGAAAATGTATAAACCTAGATCTCTGTCAATCACCATGACCTGAGTTAAATTATGATAGTATAATGTTTGTTTCTTCCGTGATACATTTTGAATTGAATACGTTTCACAGTTCTATGGCATGTTGTTCGAAGCCCCTAATACCTTCACACTACAACCCTGTCGAAGTATTATAAAGTGCCAGTTGCAAAATAACTCAAAATGTTTTCTTCTTAAAATATAAACATAGTATTAAAAATGATATAAGATATATTTCAAGAAGAAAACCCCAGCGCATAATAAATATATTTGGGCTAGTGTTTTAGGTTTTACTAAGAGATTAATGTAGAAATATGGTAGAAATAAGAGATCACGCGCTTTATGATAAAGATTATCAACCTTTAAGATTATGGTCAAAGTTAGGCATGCGCTCTTGCAAGTTTCGATTTAGAGGAGAAATTCCGACCTATGATGTAAACATTTTTCTTCTGGTAAGAGACCAAGAGGAATTCATGGCTTATTAACAGACAAAAAGTATGTATATTAACGATCAATTGAGTTATTAATCAGGCTACATTGGGTAATATCAGTCAGTAGTTTAACACTCAATTTTAATCCTACTTTCGTAGTAAAGAATTACTAATTAATTCTTATGAAAATTACCAAGAAATACAATTTATGTTTCATATGTATACAGGTTTTCGGATTATCTTTTGAAAAAAAACAACAACATTAAAATACGACCTCTGTGCACAGATCGCCCCGATCGTAATTCCTACTATAGATACTGATCAGAAAAATAAACGAACAAAGAATATCCCAATAATAAATTTGGTATCTTCGAAATCAGCGTGGTTCATTGTTGTTATTTTTTCGGCATTGCTTTTAAACAATTTTTTTACTGCGAAACACTTTTAATCGGTATCAATTTCTGTTATATTTGGGGAGATGCGATGTCTGTTATAGTGTTTGGTGTCGGAGAAATAGCTGACAACAGCGAAATGGGCAATGATAAACCGTATTTTTATAAATTAATCGACTTTTGCAGAATTATATTTTGACGACAAAGTGATAGTTTATACCAAACATGTTAGTACTATAATTTTTTTTATAAATGTTGAACCAGAGAATGTCAGAACAGTAGTGAAGAAGTGGGGTGGGAAATCATCAGGGGCAGGATCATCAGGTCCACGTGTCATCCACGTGACGGGGCAGTCATCAGGGGCAAGGATCATCAGGCCCACGTGTCATATCACGTGTTAAACCACAAGTCATATCGCGTGTATAACTGGCATCATCTCGATTGGAACCGGGATTCCTGCAAGTCTTCGAGGATGTCAGAAACAGTCGCAGACCAATGCAATAGACTCGGGAGTGTTCCTAGTGATCGAAAATGGCGTAATGTTGGCAGACCAATGCAATAGACTCGGGAGTGTTCCTAGTGATCGAAAATGGCATAATGTTGGCATGGGATTTCCTGGAAGTCTGCGACAGTCTTAGAAACAGTCGCAGACTAGTTCGATATACTCAAAAATGTTCCTAATAGTCGAAAACGTCTTAATCTCGATTAGCAACGGAATTTCTGGAAGTCTGCGAGGGTGTCAGAAACAGTCGCAGACTACTTCGATATACTCGGGAATGTTTTTAATAGTAAAAAATGCCATAATCTCGATTTAAACTGGAAATCTTTGAAGTCTGCGAGGGTATCAGAAGCAGTCGCAGACCAGTTCAGTAGACTCGGAAGTATTCCTAGAAGTCAAACATGTCATTATCTCGATTGGCACTATATTCCTGGAAGTCTGCGAGGGTCTCAGAAACAATCGCAGACTAGTTTATTAGTATCGGGAAGACCTTTAGACACGTCTTCATTCCGTAAGACATGAGGAATTAACAAAGAGGCACGTACAAGGAATTAACAAGGAGGCACGAGGAACGAAAGAGGAGGTATGAGGAGTACGCGATGAGGCATGAGGAGTAAAAGAGGAGTGAGAAAAGGTATGAGCGTTAACATAATGGAAGTTGTGTAGGGGAATGGATGTGTGATAAACTTGGGTAATATAATAGATTTTACAAAGAAAATAGTTTCATTGTTTTATTAATATCATAAATTTACCATTAAATATCCAACACTTATAATATTTATTTATTTTTACATTTTTGTGGCTAAATATTAAAGCTGCTAAAGTAAGAATAATTGTCATAATTGCCATGTACAAATTCCTCCATCGCTTTATATAGTTACAATGCAAGATTTCTTATATATACACTCTTGTATACAACTTTAGACACTTGGACATGTCATGTCATGTTTTCACAATCATGATGAACACTTGCTTTCATTGCATTTAAAAGATTATTTCCTAAAATACTCGCGATCGTCCTATAGCAACCGAACTATCTGCATCGGATTTTACACTATCATTCAGAGTCGTCTTGTTCCACGATATCCTCTCCTTCAAGCTCTGGAATTTGGTATGTATCTAGGACATTGTCAATGAGGAACTTCCGCTTGAGTATGCCGTATTTCAAAGCTTCGTCCTTGTCGTACTCATCAGTATCAATAAGACGATTGACTGTCTTCTTTAGAGATTTATAGATAGGATCATTTATCATTGCATCAAACCACACCAGTTTACTGCCAAAACTGTTCATCATTGCTTTCCTGTATGTGCTTTTCATATTTCTGAAAACTTTTTCCTTGGCTTCATATACACTGATGTCCGTATCTTTCTTCATAAGCTCATTTACCTTAGATTCATACTGCGACTGGCACTTTTGAAACGCTTCATCAACAATGTAGCTCCAGGGATCAATCAAAGAGTCCTCTGAAGTGACAGATCTGTCGTCATCGTCGTCACTGTGAGTAGACTCATTGTCATCTATGAGCCCAAAAATATCATCTTTCACTGATACGTCTGAAGTGGCATCTTCATCCGAGTCTATATCTAAATGCGTTGATGTTTTATGTCGCAACATGTTATCCTTTCTTCCAAACGTTTTTAAACAAATATCGCACTGAAACATCTTCTTCGACGTTTTAAACAAGAATGAGGAGGAGTGAGGAAAACATTCAATTTAATACTTGTCCTATAATTGCGACGTTGTCGTGTTCACCTGGGTTCACTTTCCTTCCAGAAGATGGCGGATCATGTCTAGCCGTCTTACTCTTCCTGGTTTTATCACCTGCTTTTGAATTCTGGCGTTTGCGTTTTTCACTGGTGGGTTGTATTTCTTTCTCACCTATAATTGATACATCGTTAGGTTTAGCTTGACGTTCGAGCATACTTTTAGCTATAGCGGTTGTCTGCTCTGCCGGTAGAACCATTCTAATATAAAATTCAGACTGAGGTCTCTGACCTCTTTGAGACTTGCTCCTTTTAATTTTCCTATTACGTATCCACGTTATACCTTTGTTATTAAACAAGTCCATGTTTCTAACACCCGTCTTGACTCTTCGACATCCTAACAGTCACTGACTGTCGTTCAGATGTATTTTGGCACCTTACTCTTTTAGTTCAAGTCATTTGTCACTTGTGGTACATAGGGACCCTCCAGAAACGATGGAACCGTCTGCAACTGTTTCTGACACGCTGCTGCAGCTGTTGCTTAAGCAGTTCGTTCTGAACATAAAAGTGATGATGCGCTCTCACGGTAATGGAGGTACAAATTTCTGTCGTCTAAAAGCACAGAGTCACAATATCTACGAAGAACCATCATGCTATATAAACATAGAATAAAATGTTATAAAAATACAGAAAGTGTTATGATATAATTAGACAGTGCATTTTGTTGTAGATAGTATTACAAGCTATTGTTAAGTATCAATTGCATGATAAGCGCAACTGTTACACAAAAGGTTTTGATGTTTAAATAATAAGCAAAGTCTATTTGACAGTTTCAGTTCTTTATTTTGAAAATATATACATTTAAATAAATGTGACATACAAAGCGTGAATGCAATTACAACATATACACATTAAGTGAATATATCATTATTAATTTTCACAATCATTAACTAGTTATATGTAAATCTGATTGCCATACGGGAGAGTATCAAAGTTTTTAGATAGTATCCTCTTGTCAACAAAGATGTTATAGTCCTTTGATTCAGTTTTAGTTATAATATTTTGCATGTTTCTGTGTTTCGGACAATTGTATAATTATCTGTTATCTTAACACATGTTTTCTGCTTCTGTCCCGTTACCATGTCTTTTAGCGTTTCAAAATTGATTTGTAATGAATTCTTAAAATTAATGTAATGCCTCTGACTTTCACGATTGGCTTTTTTAAACAATACGCATAATTCTTGGGACCCACTCTTGATATTGGATTATTTAAAGTTTGTCTTTTAATTCACCCAAGGGTGTATCCAAATGAGGAGGCGAATACGTCAATAGAATCTGTGTCGAATGCTGATTGCAGAACCCTCTTACTTTATTGTTGCAAATAGCTAATTTTAATGTTTTGTAAAATCACTCACAACATGTCCTTAAATGTACTGATTAGTCCGAAATTTCTGCGAAATTTGCACCTGTTCAGTCATTTATAGGCATTATATACGCCTTTCCAATAACTTGATGAACATGCACCTACAACTTTCGGTTTTGTATAATAAAATTCCTTTTTGAAAATTATTTTATGTCTTGTTTACCGTCAAAAGAAGAAACATTATATCCGTGTTATGATCTTTGTTTTTATTTTAAAGGATCATTATTTTATAAAACAATCCAGCTACTTTGACTAAAAGTGTCAAGTTATCTTTCCTCAATTTGCGTCAACTCAAAACGTCTTTATTTAACATACTCTTACTTTAACAGTATTCTTTCCAGTGCTTAAATGATTCTCGTTTCCGGCTTAGCTGGTCTTTTCAACTAAATACATGTTCCGAAAAGGCCGGCAGCGATTGATTTTGAAGCGACATGCCAAAAAGTGCCAAATTACCGCACACAAGGGGTCATCTTCAATTACATAAGGGACTGATAGGAATTGACCAGTAGAGATCGGTTTAATTAATATATGATAGGTTCCTACTCCTAAGCATTTGGAGTCCTTTAATAACTGGATGCGCAAGCAAATGTATTTGAAATATGGGCTGTTTAAAAAAATGGCTGGAAAAGTGAAAAAATAGTGAAAAATTAAAGTTCATAAAAATTCCAAACTTGTTATTCTGTATTTTTTGCTAATGAAACTGAGTACAGAACCGAAAAGATTTTTGAATTCGGTCAAATGGTTGCTGAGATATTGTCATTTGAAAAATGGCAAGTGAAGTGAAAAAAATGTAAAGAATTTAAGTTCATAAAAAGTCCGAACTGGTTGGTCCATATGTTTTTACAGTCTTTACAGTGATCAAAATCAATCTAGTTATACTCATATGTGGAAGAATAAAAATTCTATGGCCCTTTTCCATCTTAGAATTTAAGGTTAAATTTTGATTGCAAGCACGTGCATGCTCATAACTTTTAAAATACTTACACTACAGTTTTCAAACATTGTACACTTGTTTACTTGTATCCAGCGTATATATGCCAAGAGCCAAAGGGGTCGCACACATTGCAAATGGGGAAATCTGGATAAAATTTCAAACATGACTTTTGGGGAAAAAACTTGTTGCCACCTAGATTTTAGTAAATGAAATGAATTTAGCTAAGGATGTTTGCAAGCTCAATTTAGTCTAATTTATGTTTTAATTACCAATCACATACTAAAACAAAAGAAAAACCGTTGGCATGTGAACTCTGAAATTCGTTGACAATATATCAAAGCAACTCATACCTGAAATAAGTATATGCTGGTCTACAATGTTTAGTGCCAATTCGTCAAAATTATGTTAGGGTTTTCAAGAAATTCAAGGAACACTTGTTCACTATTATATCCCGAGCCAAGAACCATAACTATATCTTTACATTTTGATCAAATTATGTCCCTTTTTCCACTAAGATTTTAAAATTAAAGTTTGCATGCAACAAGTACACACATTAATGTAATACCACTAAAACTACATTTTTCAAACTATGTATACGTCTTCATCACCATATAACAAGTATGTATGCCAAGAACCATAACACTAATATACACAGACTTCCCGAAAGTTTAAAAAATATGTCAGACATTTGGTAAGACAAGATGTGAAAATCTGTCTGACCGAAACAAATTCTGTCAGACCGAAACATGTTAAAAGGCTATTAGCAAGTATAAGGAGCTCAAATTTTTGTCCGACATTCGGTCTGATAACATAAGAAATCTAGTCTGGCCGACTCATATTTTACCAGACAGGTCCTTCGATCAGGCAACTTTCGTGACGTCTGCATACATTTTTAACAAATTTGGTCCCTTTTCAACATAGAATTTCAGGTTAAAGTTTGTATGCAAGCAGTTACAAACTCATAACTTTCATACTACCAATACTACAGCTTTGAAACTTTGTACACTTCTTTACTATCATATCTCATTCAGGTCAATGTATCATGAATCATAATTCTACCTTGCTTTTGGATTTAATTATGATCCTTTTTTCTTGTTGGAATTGAAAATTTTGGTTTAAATTTGCATCCAGACTCATAACTTTTAAATTTATAACATTATCTTTGAAATGTTGTATACTTGTTAACTAAGACAAATCTGTGAAACCATTTATTTTTAAAACCATTAAAGGGAAATAAATGTTACTTGGGATATTGATAAAGGGCAATGAAAGAATTTTCAGTGCACAAGAACCATAACTCTGATTTAGTATTTATAGAAGTATGCCCCTTTCAAGTTGTTATGTAGGAAGCTTGTATTTACCAAATCTTTAAAACTGTAAAAGGTTCTTAGAATATTCATAAGTGAGAGAATATGCAATGCGCAGTAACCATAACTTTATCTTTAGTGTTCATAGAATTGTACCCTTTTAAAGTTTTTGTTATAAAGAAAACTCGTCCAGAACATTCTCTACAACTGTAAAAGGGAACTTTATGATTCTTGGAATATTGATAAAGGATAATTAGAAGATGTGCAATGCACAAGAACCGTAACTCTACCTTAAATATTTATAGAATGATGTAAATAAGTTTTTCATACTTATAAATATAAATATTATAAATATAAAACTTAAGGTTGCCTATAACTTTAAAAGTCCTTGTCTCTGCATGAACAAAGCCCACTGTGACAACAAGAATAATAATTCTTGCTTTGCTATTTTTAGTTATGCCCCTATCAAATGACTTAGTATGCAATGTTTTAATGCCTATAGCTTTAAAGAGTCCTTGTCCTATTAACTTAATAATTTTAATATTTTATCCGCATGAACACAATCATCTGTGACCATATTTGATTAGATTGAAGAAGCCAGTGTTAGGCTGCTGTCATTTCATTGTCAAAATAAAAAAGATGAAAATGGAACTTTGAAAGCCATCGAACACGACACATATGAAAATATTGCAGGCTCGGTTTGTTTGAGCCTGTTCATGGACTGTAATGGAAATGCATTTTACTGCCCGGCCGCCTATCCCCGGGATGAGCGCAACTCAATATTTACAACAATAAACAGTACAATTTTGACGACCATCCCAAACGATGCTGTGCATATGCAATTGGACATGGAACCTTCAATGCTGTATTTTCAGATTAATACCATTCCATGTTCAGCGGCGTATGGTCCCCAGATAAAAGAATGTGTTTGCCCTAAACGAGATAATTTTGCTCTTTGCCATACCAGTTAATGTTCTTCATAACTGATACACTCTCTGCTATCTGTCCTATTGCAAATAATTTGAAATTTACCTGGTTATTTGAAACTGGTTTAAGGATGTGATCTTTGATGGAAGGAACCTTTCATCCATCCAGTTGTGTATCCAAATGCTCGTGATGCCCCTGAAACACCATAATGGGTAATGGACATACATAGATTCAATATTGACAGCTGAAGGGGTTTCCAGTATCGCAAAGGGAATGCTTGTTGTTGATTATAAAGAGCCTGTCTGAATTCGTGCCATAGAACAATGACTTCGAGTATAGGTGGTCGTATTAGTTTCTTACTTTTTCATATTATGATCGCTTTCAAAATACCTAACTTGCCCTGTTTTTAGTATATCAAAACTTTTTTTGTCGCGTGAAGTACCATTGTCCCACCTTAAAAGGTCAATGACACGGTGTTTTATCACTCTGAAATGCTGCTAGTATATATGTAGTCACATTGACAGCTCTTGTTTTTTCATGTGGTCATAGGCTGATCAGTAAAACAATATTTTTAACAAGATGATTTTACACAAAATATGCAGTGACCACTGATTTAAATAATAATATTTCGCATATTATGTAACATAGAATTTTGTTACTGTCCTGACCTTATTTTAATTTCCGTCATTGAGAAGTGATTTATTAATAAGTACGTTTATAGCAAATTTGTATTGACACCTGCTGATAAGAGTTCAATTTTAAACGAAAATAGAATTCAGTTCTTTTACACTGACCCTTTTTTTTTAAAAGAAATATGTTATTAGTGCACAGACAATTTAAGAAATATTTTAAGTTTTAATCAAGTGTTAGGCCCAAAAACAACAACAAAAATCCCTTAATTTTATTGGTTACAAAACATAAGAAAACCTTTTAAAAGCAAGGTTATCTACTACTTAGGTCTTCAGAGCTCCTAGTCTCATGCTTTTCTACCAATAAATAACTTACTGAAGTATTTCTTAAGAGTAATTATTAATATAAACGTCTATTTTTGTATAATTATTAAAACTTGCGTAAAGTTTCAGTGAAATCTAAAACTGGATTTTTTCGGCCATCCGTCATGATATAAATAATTTTCGCATCATTAATAAAAAGACAGGATTTTCCGTCCCGATGATTTTCCGTCCCGATGAAATATTTTTATAAATAAATATAACTTTTAGATTTTATGAAAGTTTATTGGAAATGTTGACTTGATGTAATCAGATTCCGCTTTCTCCATCTCTGTTCCTTTTGGATGTGAGATTGTGGTTTGCATTAATAATCTAGTTTAGCTTAAAACACTTGTGTAGCTTTGAAAATACCTTCTCTCTAATGACATGTTTGATGCGAATTTCTAAGGCATATGTGCGTAATAAGAATGTATAATGTTAGTATTGTCTAACAGTTAGTGATATCTATTTTGGCAAATGCATATTAAATATTTTTGCAGGACAATACAGTTACTGCAGAAGTTAATCAAGGAATCATAACTTTCCTTAAAGAACAAGGACAACTAATCAACTTGGAAAAAATTGTTAAAGAGAGATACAATTTGAGGTCACTTTCAACACGGCATGACAAATTTACCATTGAAGGCTCTCTGAGCTCTGTCTTGGAATTCGAAAAATTTCTTGAAGAAAAGTTTCTTGCCTGCAAAGATAATAATTATATGGAAACCATTACATCAAATAAAACATGCACGTTTCCTCAAAAATCATACAATCAAGACATTGAAAGTAACTCAGAGGCCGAGTGTTATGCCGTAACGCAACAGAAGTCAGCAAGAAAAAGTTCCAACAACGTTTCGATGAATTTATCAAAATATTTGCCAGAGGAAAAACAAAACAAGGATGGTGGTATTTATGTTGCAGATGAAAATGACTGCGCAGAAGTCAGATCTTTCATGATTGATGGACTCAATATTCATCTTTTGGAAGGTGACATTACTAAAGTCAAAGTGGATTGCATAATAGATTCTTGTAGAGAAAAACTTGAATTTGTGGATTTATCTGGAAAAATAGCCGACGCTGCTGGAGAGGCGTATAAAACAGAATGTAAGCAAACTGCAAGAGAGGTCGGGATATTAATGACTGGCGGATGCTACTGGACAGATGCCGGGAACTTGCCTTGTGAGAAAGTGCTACATGTTGTATCACCAGCTTGGGGTGTTGCACAAAGAAATACACTTGAAATTCTTACGGAGATGGAGAGGACCATTATGTGCATTTTGGATAAAGTAAATCTGATGGGTTTCTCGTCGGTTGCTTTGCCAATTTAAGGAACAGGTATTGTGCTTTTATTGCTTTAATGAAGTTTATTATGGTTTTGATACAGTATGAACATGAGTTATTGTTATTTGAAAAAAAAAAACACACAACAGAACCAGTCTTTATAACAAAAGAGGTTAATCACTGTACTGTTTGTACAACAACGGTGGATAAGGCAGGAGCAATAATCCTACTTTTAGTAGGATTTCTTTCTTCTTTCTGGAACTTCATTTTCTTTATATTAACACTGGCAACGGATGCTCGTATACCACACCGTTCAACCCGATAAGATGAATGCCGTGGGTAAGACGACGGCAGTTGCTTGTGTACATGAACGTTTTTCGGCGAAACTGAGTATTGGCCTGATTTTTACATTTTCCGGCAATATCTAAGCAGACAAAAATATACATATTGATTCCCTGTTTGTTAAGGACTCTACTGACGAAATCTTGACGCACACAGGATATTATTTACAAAGAAATTGCAGAAAAAGTGTGCAATTTTTTGACAAAAAATGTCATTTGACGAATCGGTCGCAAATATTCTTTTTCATTACCAAATCTGAAATATTTGAAATATACCATGATAAAGTTCAATTATTTCCCTGTAATTATTTGAAACCACAGCTTCCAATTCGCTTTCTCTAGAAAGATATTTACTTTTAAACTTGGTACGTCGTGGAGATTTTGGTAACGACAACGGCCGTTAACACTAAAATATTGGTACAGTTGAATACAGTTTCGTCAGTGGATTGGATAACGTAAACGGCCGTCAAGTGAAAATTAGCTTTGTCTCTACAATGATTAACACTGGACCTGAGAACAAAATTAAATGTTTTTATTGCATCGTGATTTGACCGATGTTTTTTTTAATGCGCACATTGCCAATTTCGTTGTATAGTTTTTCCTTAAACAGCTGTTGAAAATGCCATATTTATGAAAGTTTTTAAAATACTGTTTTACAAATTGAGTTTGATCTGACAGAGATTACGATTCCTTGTATTTAGACTATATTCTAGAGATATGACCATGAGGTCTTAGCCGTATTGTCAGCGAAGCAAAGGTGACGACAATGATATATAAAACAGTGAAATATGCATATCAGGGATGGCCAAATCCAGCAGACACATCCTCCCCATACAGCCAAACAGCAGAGACGAAAAGAGAACATGGTATTACAATAATCAATTTCAATATGGAGGCCACAAACAATGAAAACAGTGAGAACCCGAGGGGTTACCGCCTTGGAACGGTCCGACGGCAAAACTTAGTCGCATAAGAATAGTTGTTTTTCGTCTGTTACAAATATGAAGCAAAAGAACTTCAAATACTTCATTCTGAGTTGAATTTTACTTACTTTCGTTGTCTATATAATTTTATTTATAAATCAGAAGTAAATCAAGACCGCCTGCGCTTCGAATATTCGTAAAGAGCAATGGCTACCAAATGAAAATAAAGAATAATAACATTTATTTCCGAATTTTAAAACTATAATATTACGTACTCGGTATGGTTCGTCCCCAGATAAAGTTCGAGCTGAAATAATATACGGTGCAACATTTTTTCTCGTCTGCAGGCGGCTGTGCAAGTGCATTAAATTTCAAGTTCGTAAAGTATATATAGTAAATAATATGAGAATTTGTACAAAGTTAGATAAAATATTATATTGTTTTTCATTTGAATGAGTACATACGCTTGTACTTCTCTTTTGACAAGTGTACGAAATAATTGAATACTTAAAATTATTACAATTCTAAAATTGCATCAACAACAAAACGTTAGGTAATATTATTCAACCTTGAAATCAGGTGTTTTGTTATAAATGTTTTTCTTTAGGTAAACATACTTTTCAATAATTATCTTGATTTATACACAACAAGGAGTAGCCTAGATTTGTTAACACTAGAGTCTGTTACACTTTATGCATAAAGCAGACAACAGCGACATTGAAAATAAGTTCACTTGACGGCCGTTAACGTTATCCAATCCACTGACGAAACTGCATTCAACTGTACCAATATTTTAGTGTTAACGGCCGTTGTCATTACCAAAATCACTACGACGTATCAAGTTTAAAAGTAAATATCTTTCTAGAGAAAGCGAATTGGAAGCTGTGGTTTCAAATAATTACAGGGAAATAATTGAACTTTATCATGGTATATTTCAAATATTTCAGATTTGGTAATTAAAAAGGATATTTGCGACCGATTCGTCAAATGACATATTTTGTCAAAAATTGCACACTTTTTCTGCAATTTCTCTGTAAATAATATCCTTTGTGCGTCAATATTTCGTCAGTAGAGTCCTTAACAAACAGGGAATCAATATGTATATTTTAGTCTGCTTAGATATAGCCGGAAAATGTAAAAATCAGGCCAATACTCAGTTTCGCCGAAAAACGTTCATGTACACAAGCAACT
The DNA here is from genome assembly GCA_038501625.1 of Corbicula japonica. NCBI lineage: Eukaryota > Metazoa > Mollusca > Bivalvia > Venerida > Cyrenidae > Corbicula > Corbicula japonica. The sequence continues at coordinate 55,052 of JAZAYU010000381.1, read as the reverse complement.
GCCGTCGTCTTACCCACGGCATTCATCTTATCGGGTTGAACGGTGTGTATACTAAGGCGTCACTGAAGAAAGCTAATTAAGTTGATGCATAGAAACTTCCAATATTGCAGGCATGAACTAATTAACGTGCAACTTGCAATATGTTTGAACATTTTCAGACTGTTTATTTCTCATATATAATTCAGGTATAAACACGGGACATAGTTACATAGTCCATGTGGGACATTCAATAATTTAATTGTCATGTTATTACAGACAAAGTGAAACTATATTAATTTTTTTAATCATGTAATGGGAGAGTCCTGACAATAATAACGTAATACAAGCTTCATATATAATGCTGTAATGAAACCTGAAAATTATAATAATGAAAATTTAAGACACCGACAGTACCTATACTTGGCAACTTTTCCAACTAGACTCCTAAATACTTTTGCATATACCCAAAACATTACGAACGTTAGTATTTTGAATTTGTTTTATTGTCTGAAAATAACATCATTTGTACATAGAGTGTAGAAAATTCATTTTAGCGTACACATATTGGTAAAATAAACATTATTTTATTACCAAACCGCTCAATTCTATTTTCACAAATCCTTGACAATAAACAGAACAGTGTACGTCATATGCGTTCAATAATGTGTTCTGAGCACCCTATACCATGTTTTCATCATAAAATTTTTTAATGACGCCCTTGTTGCATAATGCTTTGTTTATGCATCAGGTATTTGCATAAGTATTACTAGGATTCTTGTTGAAAAAGTTGCGAAGTAAAGAAAACAAAGGCAAATGTTATAGTTATAAATATTAAGTAAATGAAATCTCGTTACGCCATTAAATGAAGGAATTAAGATATAACGTCACCAATTCAATATTTAAACCCATGTGCGAAGAATGAATATATAGTTTTAAAAGTACAAAACATGAAATCAAAGGTTGTGATTCTCCCACACATATTCCAAACTCGATGATTTATAACATTTATACGAGTTGGATATAATATAATTTCTTATAATCTTTTCCAGGGGTAAGGCAGTTTCCAGTAGCATTTTGGGCACAGCAGTTTATAAGAGCTCTGAGGTCATTTGCTCAAAAAGTAGAAAAGAAGATACATATATATGTGATTGAAATATATAAAGTTAAAATGAAACGTTTGGAATCAGAAATCGACGCCATTTTGAAACTCTTAAAAACTGATCAAAGTTTGTCAACTTTTACTGCTGAAGAAATTGCACCAGCAGCTATTTCCAGACGAAAATTTACTATTTTCATGGGAAATGATTCTGTAGATATATATGTTGTGCATGGAAATATAGAGAGTTTGACAACCGATGCAATAGTTTGTCCAGAGGATCCTCTGTTCAAAGGAAAAGGATTAATTGCTAGAGCTCTACAAAAATTAGGTGGGGATGAATACAGGAAAGCTTTCACAGACAAACCAAAGGAACCAAACAAAAGGGTTGTATCATTTGTAAAAGCAATGGAAGTGCGTAATATTGGAAGTCTGCTTTGCAAATACATACTTTTCACAGTTGTTCCCAGAAGAAACCTTTCCCATTGCCAGAGTACCAATCTTTTTGAACGGGAAATATCATCAACGGTCAACAATGTTCTACACACTTCTCAAAATCTTTCATGCCAAGGTGTCGCGTTTCCTCTGTTTGGAGTTTCAGGTTTGTTTGTTTTTAAAACATTTTTACAGATACAACCTGACTTAGGATGCTGTTCATAAAACGGTAGTTTATGAAGATACCTTACTACGTCTCCATAATCACTATCACGCTTACTTGTGTAATGCAAAGTAGAGTTTAATATCATATTCTGTATCTCAATTGGAGCTATGCGGATAAGGAAGTACATGCATTTTCATAATGGCTCAAAACAAGTTCAGACTGAGCATTTTGGTGTTATGTTCCCGTTTAACTGCATAATTCAAAATAAACTCATTAATTGCCGTTAAAATTATCGTCTTGGAACGGTCAGTGGCAAAACAATTTGGGGTTTTAACCAGGTTCTAGGGTGCACCAAAATTGCACTCGCCCTAACACGTTCTCATATGAACAAACAAGTACAAGTTGTCTTGGTTCAATACATTTTGTAACTTCAACCCGCCCATGAACTCGACAATGTTGCATGCCAAAGCAAAAACACCTTTTCAATCATAAGAAGCTTATATCATTGATAAGTAAAGGGCAGGTACAAAATTAAGAACTTAAAGTAATGTAATTAAGTAATTGTGTGTCAATATTCAAAAACCAAGAGTTTCAAAAAGCTGGAAACATGTAATTAATCTGACCTTAAATTAAGAACAAATATAGTTAAAAGGCCCGTTTAAAACCCCAAAGTATTAGGTCGTGGCTCAGGTAGTCCGTCCATTTGCTAAATGTGGGGTTTTCATCAATAACTGCAAAACGGGTAAAGTATGTCACCAAATTTAAAAGTGAAACTAGGTTTAGAGGGAAGATGACACCTGTTTTGTTTAAATTCGAAAGGTACAGTAATAGGCAATTGTAAATTAGAATCCAACTAATAAATGTGTAACAGCTTGACCTACAGCCAGGCAAATAATATTGGTAAACCAGGTGTAACCCAACGGAACTTAAATTCTGAGGAATATCAGAGACAAACCCTTGTTCCGATTGTCCTTCCACACCTTCAAGCAATTGAAAATCAGTGTGTGGTCGGAACTTGGAAGGCGCGATCGAAATTGTGTTCTTCAAATAAATATTAGTTTTCGACAAAAATTACATGTAGGATTCGGCCTTGTCCATAGTGTTTGTAGTAAGATTGATTGATTAGAAAACACTGCATAACTGATAAATTTTAGAGCTCATTTCATTTTTTTCAGAAGACGAAGAAAAGTATCATACGCCAATACCGACATGCTGCCGTGTAATGGTAAATAGCATTCTGGAGTTTTTACAAACTAATCCATACATCACGTTAAAGAGAATTGAACTAGTGAGCACGGACCCAGCTGTCGTGAATTCTTTTTGTACCGCGATGGAGATGTCGGATACTGTATTTAACAACAGAAGAGCTGTATTTGTATAGTGAGATTTATAGAAAAGTGTGTATGTTTGTAGCCTTTGATTGTGTTTTTGTAATGATGAAAGTATATGTCAAAATGTCTAGTTAATCTTGAAAACATAACTCTCTTATCATGTTGAAATGTCAAAAATAATATTTGTTTTGTTTTTATGTTGAGATGCGAACTCCCTTTTCGTTTGCTGTTATCAGTGGTTTAGACGAACAGAAAGTGTTAATCGAATGCACCTGTCACGATAGATTTAAAGGCTGAAATATGAGTTGATCATTTTTAAATTGTTAAAATATATAAGTTGCTGATATTCAGTTTGTCACAATATCGTTTTTGAAATAATATACAAGTTTTATTTTAATATGTAAATCTTCAAATTAAAGTTTTCAGGTTTCTGTTTCGCAAACGTTGCTATAGGGGAATTATGTACACCTAGTGAAACATTTGTAATTAAGAAGGAAAAAACAATATAATATATAATGTTCTATAATTGTTCTAGTACCCTATGGCAATGTTTTATTTTTGAAATAACCTTTAAATCACAAAAATAAATCATTTGCTTTAGCGCTTGATTATGTTACAAACTGACAATACCTACTAAATTAAAAGAAACAGTATGAAAAGAAAGCAAACACAAACTTAAATATTTTTTATAGAATAACATTATCACATCTTTCCTTCGTGGATATGGATTGAAAGAAATATAAAGCTGACATTTGATGGAGTTATACCTCTTTTATACTTGGATCTTTTATTTTGACAGAGTACCAGAGGGCGGCACAATTGTTCAACTGAACAGCCATCTAGTTTAAATGCACATTCAATTTTGTTTGTGCAGATAATAATATATCGATATACTTTCATTCTTTTTTAAAAATATTTTAAAAATTTTAATAAAACATTAAAAGTTATATGGGTGAGCTTTAAACTTTTGAGTCGTGTATAATTAAAAGACATCGGAATGGACAGTCAGGAGTAGGACATCATAATAGATATTATGACTTTTGTGAGTAGATTTGGAGCTGATAATGATAAATTTCATGTTCCGTTCAATTACTTTTAAAGATAAAGGCAACATTTAATTTCAGACTTAAGAACAAGCTTAATCTAACCGAGCCAGCAATATTTTCATAATTTGTCAAAGGGCATACCTAAAATGTGTTGACTTAGCCCCTTGAAGGAGTTTTTAAATAGTTATAAAGTTTGTAAAGTTTCATATTAAAGTTATTCGAAAGGGGGCATAACTAAAATCTCGTGAAAAAGGAGCACTGGTACTGTAGACTAAGGATAATTACTTGTAATATGCAATAGTAACGCATTGACCTTCCTATAAGAATCAAAGGGTTCTGGTCAAAATCCAGTAATTTGATCCGTTCCATACTCACCGTCATATTTTATAAACTATCGTTTTAGATAGATTAAAGTTGGTATTGTTTACTTGTGTAAATATTGAGTTGCGTTCAACCAATGCTCAACTAGGCGGCGTAGGCAGAAACATGCTTTTTTTTATTTCTGTCCATGACCACTTTCAATTAAACCGAGACTGCAATTATTATTTTTTGATGTGTTCAGTGGCTTTCAAAGTTGTTCTCGTTTCATCTATTCATAAATGTTTGATATTAGCAGAGCAATTTATTATATAACTAATACATGAATTTAGATGATAGCAAGTCCGTCTACGATAATTTAGAATTTGTAAAAAAACAAACTCTTAACTGACTAAATTATTATTTAAAAGAAGTTGATTTCAAGCCTTTTAAATCTCCAAACATTTTGGTGTCTTTTTAGCTCACCTGTCACATAGTGACAAGGTGAGCTTTTGTGATCGCAATTTGTCCGGCGTCCGTCGTCCGTTCGTCCGTGAACTTTTAATTTAAACGACATCTTCTCATATACCGCTAAGCCAATTTCATCCAAACTTCCCAGGAATGTTTCTTGGGTGGTCCCCTTTGAAAATTGTTCAAAGAATTGAATTCCATGCAGAACTCTGGTTGCCATGGCAACGGAAAGGAAAAACTTTAAAAATCTTCTTCTTTAAAACCACAAGGCCTATAGCCTTGATATTTGATATACACCATCATCTAGTGGTCCTCTACCAAAATTGTTCAACAAATGACCCCTGGGGTCAAAAATGGCCCCGCCCCAGGGATCACTTGTTTTACATAGACTTATATAGGGAAAACTTACAAACTCTTCTCTAAAACCACAAGGCCTAGAACCTTGGTATTTGGTATGTGTCATCATGAGGTGGTCCTCTACAAAAGTTGTTCAAATAATTCTCCTGGGGTCAAAAATGGCCCCGCCCCGGGGGTCACTAGTTTTAGTACATATTGTTATATAGTAAATTTTAGCAGCATTATTTTTATTTGATTTTACCAAATTTGCACGCAACTCTTGCAACCATTGAGCAGTTGTTGACAGGTGAGCGATCCAGGGTCCTATGAACGCTCTTGTCTATATATTTTTCTTAAGGTCCACACCAAATACTGCGTTTTGAAATTATGAGACATAATCCTAATTCAAACCTTGAGCAAAAACAGTTTCAAGTTCCATTATGTTACATGTATACTTGATACATTAAGGCAAAAGCAAAAGAGTAATGGAGCGAATATTTATTCTTGTGATGTTGAAATGTAAAGCAGATGCTCTAATCTTACAAAAATCCCTGAAAGGGAACCAAATTGCAATTGATGAACAAAAATAATTGAAATGTCAAATAAAGGTACAACAATTATTTAACAGTGTATTTAGAAGCATATGAATTGCCAAATGTTTACAGCTCTATGTTTTTTCTTTAATAACTCAAGTGGTTTATTAATTAATAGCCAGTCCAATTTTAATAAGTCAATATACCAATTATATTTTGTACCATATTGTAATTACACTCAAAATTTAATCTGCAACATATTGATTAAATGAGTTCCAGTTTGTTTTGTTCTGTTTCCATCCCAATAATTTCCCCCATTTAACAATAGAAACATACCCAATATTTCCAGCCTGGGCACTTACCCCACGAAAACTTACGGCAAATTTCCACAAAAATATCTAGGAAAACTCCTTGCATCTAGCACCTGTGTTTGTTTATCAACTTGAAGCTTAAACAGCTGTTTCCGGCCATCAACTGCTATAATAGTTCAAATTTTGCGAATCGTTTATTTAAGAAATACGATACATCTTGACGATCAAGAAATGTAATCTGCGATATGATAAAAACATCCGTCATATAATATGACATATAATCATACAACTCTAGATATCAAACACTGACAGAAACTCTGATTAAGTCCTACAAAACGTCAACCACATGCACGTTGCGGATGCTAGTTAACTTTATACATGCATGTATTTTATTTATTTTTTAGGCCCCATACATACATGTATTTTAAGCAGAGCTATGTATATTATTTTGCCTGATTAAACGTTTATTTTAAAAGGATGAAGTACAAGAAATTGAAGAGCAGTATCCCTAGTTATCGTAAATAACTATGGTTATCGGGCTGATAACCATGGATATTGGATTAATTGAACAAACCGCTTGCCATACATATAAATGTATTTTAAGCAGAGCTAGGTATATTATTTTGTCTGATTAAACGTCTTTATTTTAAAAGGATATTGTGCAAAATATTAAAGAGCAGCGAACGGATATACAAATTCCTTACACATATACTTAAAATCTTATTTTATTATTATTATTCTCTTGATGAATGTGTTCAGCGGAAAAATAAATAACTTCGAAGACTTTAAGAATCGTTTTTTTTTAAATTGCAAGTCACTTAAAACAGTAACGTTTCTTACAGTACAACGAAAAATCAATAAACCAAGCATGCTTTTTTAATTTATTGATTTTTTTTGATTTTTTTCTTTCGTTGTTGTTGTATTCTCAAGTTACAACAATGAAATACTCGAAATTTTCAGTGAACACTTGTTTTTAAATTTGTGTTTAAACTTTTCGGTTGTTAGTTAAGTCTAGTTCTCTGTGATAAAAAATCACAACTACTGATCTGTTTAGTGTTTCATTTCAATTTCGCAGAATTTCGTAGTAACGTATGTGAACAAGTCCTTCCACGTGCACCGTACGGAGTGGCCAATCGTTCTCACTCCAAGAACTCGCTGTTTTATTAAGAGTGCACAAATCTATCAATTGCGATATTCACCGTGAGTATTTTCTTAGTTGATGCCGCCTTGCGGGTCACTTTGAAATTATCGACGGAACTTCTTGGCTATAAACATTAACATCTTTGATACACGCAAAGCCATTGTTCTAGCCGCAAGGATGTGGATGGAAGTATGGATTCTTTTATTGTTTAATGTATATTGTTGTTAAATAATTATATACAATAATAATCGCATACTTGTATATTAACTCCATTTATTTTCGGAGAGACGACATGTAACATTTATTTATTAATCAATTTATTTATACTGATAAGCGTTTTTGCTAAATAAAATTTGAATACGAATAACAAAATGTTCTTGCATTGCTTTTTAAAAAATATTTTCTTTGAATTAAAATTATAGTATAACAACTTATGCGTATGTAAAGACTAAAAGTTTGACTTAAAGGTCTTCACAGTCGCAAAAAATCGTTCCATGATATTTCACATTTTTAACAAAAATAAATCAGCGCACTAGCATTACCTAATTAGGTTTACTTTGAAGTTACCAAACAATCGATGCAAAATGCCAAGAATTGTAGAAAATAAATAAAGGTTTCAATTGTCATTTAGTCTCAGCTTCTATTAATGGGAATTTGATGACGGTGAGTTCAGAGTTAAAATAGAGAGATCAATTTTATGGAGATGGGTTTAAGATTTTCTTCATTTCATGTAAAATCTTGAGCTTTCGAGCAGTAAAATTAACTTCTGTTATGTTTATCCTGTCATGAGGATGCTAATAACTTTCATTCACTGAAAGTTTTCATGGTTTTCAGCTTACAATTTTTCTTACTTAAGCACTGTAAATTTTGTGTCACATAATTATAAAGCTTTTAACAAAAATATCTAAAGATACGTATTTTCATGTAGCCGTTTTAAATGCCCGGATACCTATAACTTTCTTTAAATTTTTAAAGGATTTAATCCGAATGTGATATATAAGTATTAATCTAACTTCGTTGAAATTATTTAGAAGTTGTGATATTTTAGTATTCTCATGAACAAATGGGTTTGTTTATTTTACATACAACAAACAGAAATATATATAAAATACAACAATTAAATATCTTTGTCTTTTAGCATTTTTTAAACGGTCCCATATAAACAATTAGATTATTACTAATGAAAAACTTAAACCATTTAGAAAACCATCTCGATCGTATTTGTTATTTTGCTCATTTTGTCCGTTTGGGCCTTTATAAGAAAATCTAAAGCAAACAAGAACATACATATTATTTTTATAATATCTTATTAAGACTGAATTTTTGCCCAAATTAAATAAAATTGTATATAAATGTTGAAATATTTATACAATGTAGCAGACAGCCTTAAGAATTAAGCTCTTAGTTAAAAGACGCTTAAATTTCAAACAAAAATACTACAGCAATATAAATATTGCTTCTGAAGATTTCACAAGAAACGCAACTGTTCCTACAGCATTTTACCAGGAATGTAGGGTATAAGAAATGAAGAATACTGAATATTCTAATTTCCGGATTTTATAAGTGGGCCAATGAATGATTGTAACAAAGATTGAAATCGTAGAAATGACTTCCGTCACATTTTCATTTGTGAAACTGAAGTACATTATTTTGAACTTTGCATTTTGATTTTTCTGTTGGTGTATGTAAAATGTGTTCTAGCTGTTAGCTTTTATGGGAGAGAGCGAAAATATAGACTTTGTATAAGTATATCACAATTATTTTAAGTTGTTAAGTGTCAGATTTCATTTTTTGCTGAGAATATGTTGTGTTTAATTTCTTCAGTGAAAGGCTGTGTGCCAACTTGTGACGAACTTATCATCGTTGCTGATCGGGTGACTTGTGACTCACTTTCAACAAGGTATAGTACAGCTACGAGCATTAAGCAGGTAAATTTTGAATTGTCTGCAAATTGCAAAGTTCTGCTTTGTACCAAGCAGCAAACATTCTTGTTACTACTATTTTGTAAAGTATTCAATTTAGCATTCCGGTTTTCGATGGTGGTTTCTTAATGTTTTCAATTATTTCACGTTAAACTTTTTCTTTCTGTTATTTTGTTTCAGTCAGAAATATGTCATGTGATACCAAACATTTACAGTAACGTGAACTTCGCTACAATATGTCATCTCCCTTCCGTGTCTTCCCCAAACTTCTGTACCTCGCCTATAGGTAAGCTACCTCTTTCCGATTAATAGTGTAATAAGGTCCTATAGCGAAGTATTGATAACTCGGCAGTCATGGGACAGACAAGTAAAGATTAAAATAATACTTAATCAGCCTTAAGTTTTGCAAAATTGATACCGCCCTGTGTTCTTCACCAGTATTGATCACTGGAAATTTTTTTAAATCCCTCATAGAGAATGGCACTATAACGCCCATTTGACTCATTTATTTGACGATGACAGCATATAGCTGCAAAACACGTTTTACCTGTTGTTTTTAGATTTTGCGACACCTGTCACCAAGGATACAAACATTAATGTTACTGACGACTCGTGCCTACGCCAGCCGTCCCAAACTACCAGTGCATTAACAGTGATCCCAACCAGTACCGCAAGTTCTGCCGACACGACCACCACAACCAGCACGGTCGGTCCTGCCGGCACAGTCGTCTCTACCAGCACGCCTACCACTGTAACCACTACAGAAGTGAAGCAGTGTTTGTGTCCCTGTGACAAGCTTTGGACCTTTCTATCTACACCATCACCCGAACAAATCAATCTCACTGTGGAGGAAAAAGTCGAAATCATCGTGCAAGAGTTAACAGTATGGGTTAATAATTCATGTTCATAGCAGAATTTTCACAATTTAGGCTTTATTCAACAACTGTGACATGCTCGAAATTTAGTTCTATGCGTGTTCACGTGAATGATTTTTTGACCTACGTATAAAACTGTAAGAAAATGCTTTGTGTCAGGCCAGGCAACTCTTCGTCGCTGCGTGTGAACGACTGTCTGTGTGAATGGTATGTGTGTGTCGGGGGGTGGGGGAGGTGTAAATTATATTCTAGGGCACCGTTAAGTATATGATTCGATAACAACTTCAACGTGGTACTTTGGTATATTTCAGATGGATAAGAAGAACACGACGGTCAGCCAGCGACGGTATATCAGCGTCATGGATTATCGACCGAGTCACGTGGGTATCGGCGTCATTTCGGGTCTCATAATTTTCTGTATCATGGCAACCATTGTGCTTATTGACCTTTCCACAATCTGGCACGAAATTTCACATATCACGAAAAATGTTCTATGGATTTTTAAAGCGAAGAGTGCTACGAGGATAAATTCCGGCAAAAGCAAAATAAATGAAAGGTCATCAAGTGTATTACATGTTCCCACGACGACGAACAGCAGTTGCGTACCAGACAGTTTCCATGACAACGCATCAAAGTGTGACGAAAGTTCTGGCATTGGTGAAATTGCTATGAAAGAACAGAGCTCTAGGAGATGGTTGCTGAGAGAACGGTCTATGTACCCTGGAATGGCACCAGACTGTACAAGGCTGAACCAAAACCACCTAAAACATAATGAGTTAAACAGTGTATAATATGCAAGGAGTATACTTAATTAAAATCGGAGAAAGAAACAACGCTCAATCGCTACTTGTCTATTAAACACTCTCTTTGTTTGCTTGTTTTTAACTTGTTACACTGATGTCGTTTAAGGTGTTCATATGTACAAGTAATCCAGGTAGCCTCTAGTGACCATTTGATCCATGCGGTGACTATTTAAGGGTCACACTTAACAATTTGACAGATTAAACAAATAAAATATTGTTAAGTTTACCTGGTATGGAAAACCTTCTGTCAGAAATCTCGCTTTGGAATTTAGTGTCTATAAGGTTTAGATGGAAAAGCCTTAGGGACGGGGCTGTTTTTGTTATTTCAAGAGGCTTTGCAATTTCATAGTGAGCTCTTTCTTGCATACACTATATAAAGCCTACAATCTAAGGCATTGCATCATTACTCATTTTACTGTCATCAATACAAAGAAAAATCTTTCTAACGGCAAAATGCAGTTCAATAAAACTTTGCACAAATAAATGTTATAAATGTGTCTTTATTTTACATATTTCTGGACGAATTATGGGTCATGTATTATGTTTATTATTAACTATTAATAGAGGATGTTTAATATGTACAATTAGTTTGACCCAAGAGAGAAAAGAGGGTTACTAAAAAAGTTACTAAAAAGTTCAGGAAAGATGTTGTTTTGGTAAATACGTGTTTTTTGTTACTTAGTATTCAAAGTTATTGTTTTAGAAATGAAATGTAATGTTATAAACGTTTTTATGGGTAGAAACCTTAGTTTTTGAAGTGAAATTGTTGAGTGAATTTGACGAGGTAGAAGAACTTTTTGAACATCCCTTTCCATAAGTTATGTTTGACTGCTCTCACCTTTCAGTAAGTTATGTTTGATTTGTCTCCCTTTGCATGTAAATATTGTATAGTAGCCAATATGCTAAAAATAGATTCACTGATAAGATTATTGACCTAAGCAACCTTGTTAGCTGTACAAATTTTTGTATGACTTGCAATCAGTTTACTAAAAATTAGCTTGTGTTGAGGCATGATCTGAAACCAAAATCTTTATACCCACAAATGAACATAAGTTCAAAAAGTGGATAAGTGCATGTGGTCGGCTGTATTTCATTATTGACAGAGCAAAAAAAAAATAAAAGTGTACATGCAAATTCAGTTGATATTTTGTTGGAGGAGAGGACCTACAGAAGGAAAGCCAGACCCTATTCGAACCTCTTATATTCCGGTTTAGGTATAGAAAATTAAGTCAATCTTTCAGCTGTAGACATTTTTTGCATGGCAGAATAGTAATTTTCGGGGAGAAGAATTAATATAAGCTATCATCTGATAGCTTGTTTTCTCATCCTCTCAAATATATATGTATTGTCTTGTTCTGTTATACATCGATGTATATGTATTATTTGAAATAAATACTGTTTAAACCAATAGTAATTTTGAGGCACCTATATAACTTTTCTCTTTTGAATTATGGTACAATAAATTTGGAACCATTTGCCCTAATCAATTAATAATAATGTCCTTCTCGTCCCCAGCTTCAATACCTACCTTGCATCTAAAAAACAATTACAACAACAACAAAAATAATACATTTAATTTCTACATTTGATAAAATATACTTAATGACAATGAACAACAGGAAACAGATTGAAGCAATTAATTGTCACATTTAGCAAAAAGTGTTTTCTTTTTATTTTCGGGTTACAGTTTTTATTACGCAATAACTTTTTTATTATTAATAAATTTTCATAATTTTGGTATCTAAATTACTGCAATGCATTCGGTATTATGAAACTGTGAAAAATGTTGATAATATGTATATTTTCCTTGTCAAAATGCAATTATCCCCACCATCCTTTTTTAATGTCCTTAAGTACATTAACATAATTACTGGTAAGAATACCTACATACATAATTAGCCATATTAATTTTACAATATCTTTAACATAAATATACAGACAAGATTAGTCATGATACACCATAAAGATACTGAAACTTAACCTGTTTCTGACCACCTCCAGCTCAAGATAATATAATGCATGCTTTAACTGCTTGATATGAAAATACTATGAGAATTTCTATGAATCTTTTCATTTAATGCTTGGCTTTTCCCTGACAAATATAAACCTTGACACTGTTATCTAAGTTTTAGTTAAACATTTCAATGCTCAGGTTATGTCAGATGAGCGAAACTTAACTCAAGGTTCAGAATTTTCTGTTAAATTTACAGCAAATATCTTATCACAAGGAACCATTGTTTACACTGTATTGTACCACCTTCCTAGAAATGTGTATCATGTGGTACTGATAACACAAATTGATGACAAAGCTGTGAATCCTTCCTACTGAAAGGTTCTCGTTAACCTTTAACAATTTCATTGTGATCAAAGATTTCTTACCACTAATGTGGATTGCATAAAACACCTTTTTACTTTGTATCATTTAATTACAACATCTATTTACATGTACGTCAGAAGTTCTCATGTCTATGTTTTGTGATATCTAGTCTAACTAAATGTTTTTACTACATTGCTTAACTTATGTGGACAATATCCACTTCCCTCTAGCCAGGGATCTTTCATCCATGCTGATATTCTTGAAGATATCATAATCACATCATTGCCAGTCATATGTGATATTCAATAAAATTTACTACTTATATAACTACTTATACTTGATGTCTATTTCATATCATAGGTCAAACAACTATTCACTTCATATCTACAATCAAATGGATCCAACCACAACTTGGCTCAAGGACATTATATCATTAGCATGAATGTCGTCCACATATAACACGTGTGTGTTATACTTTTCTTGTTAAAGATATTTCTTGTTATGAATTCAGTTTATATACTGTAATCGGTCTAATTTTATATTAAACTTAACTTCCTATGCTTTTAATTGCCACTATTTACATTGCTTTCGCACAACTGAAACAGTCACAATTCTGAAAAATGCTAAAAGTGTAACAACTATCCCCGGTCTCTCCTACTGTAAGAAAAATTAGAACAGTAAAAAATAGCTAGACATCACAACTCATGATTTTGAATGCCCACATGAGTTTTATGCTGACAACAATATCTTGTGTAATTTTATTTGAAAGAACTTTCAATTAAGAAATCAACACTTTATTCCTTTGTCACATATTTACGCGACCAGGAAAGGTCTCGCACAATTTCACAAATATCCATATTGTATACATTATTCTAGACGAACAGACACTAATTTTTCCTATTTTGAGTATTATTATTGTTTTTTAATCTAAATATTAGATTTTGAGTATTATTATTGTTTTTTAATCTAAATATTAGATTTTGAGTATTATTATTGTTTTTAAATTTTAATCTAAATATTAGATTTTGAGTATTATTATTGTGTTTTAATCTAAATATTAGATTTTGAGTATTATTATTGTTTTTTAATCTAAATATTAGATTTTGAGTATTATTATTGTTTCTTAATCTAAATATTAGATTGGCCTTGACATAAAGATTTTTAATTGATAACACTGCAGCCATAAGCAACTGGAAAGTACATGTATAGTTTGATGAATATTCCGAAATAAAAAAAAGTTTAAGGTTAAGATCTGTGACAAAGTATAAGGGGGTATGACTAAGTCAACGTTGACACTGACCTAAGGATTTTGTATACATCACCACTTTTTTTGTTAAAAACAACACAATTTCAAAGTTTGATGACGAAATATTAAGAAATTTCAAAGCTAAAGCAAACGTTAAGAAGTTTTCCAGACAAAATCTAAGTACAAAAAGAGACATGACTCTGTTTAATATTACACTATCCTACAGGCTTTGTCTACATCCCGACCCTGGTGTCATTAGCAATATAATCTGAACGTTTTAGGAAATATATAAGGAATATCAAAGTTATCGCCAACATTAAGCTATTAGTTGCTGACTGACAGACAAAGCGTTTATGTATCGCCTTTTCTTTGAAAGAGTGACACAAAAACTGTCATTTCTATCTTTAAAAGACCCGATATTGCGAAGGAAAATTCCACGGAGGGTTTGAAAAACACATATTCCCCAGCGTGCAACACATGAAAATTAAACACACGCTAAATTGAGTGTTCTCTCAGTATTTTAGCATTGATTATTAAAATAAAAAACATAATATTTAAAATTTATAGATTGTTACTGGCTTTAGTTAATGAGATTTTACGGCTTTTGTAAATGCATTAACCGGTTCCCGTGTTTCATCACAAAAATAAACCACCCGATAAGCTTTGATACAGTCTTGCTCTGGCATCTTCCAGAGGTTGACCGGTGCTAGTGACTTCAGTTGTAATGTACGAATGCTTATCAAAATAAGATTTTACGGCCGTTGTAAATGCATTGACCGGCTCTTGTGTTTTATCACACAAATAAACCTCCCGTAGACTGCATGCTGGATGACTTTTCAGGAAGTCTGCGATTGTTCCTATTATCGTCGACGTTGCTTGGTCTACCGGAAATCGGAATGTCCCCGTACTAATTGCAGGTAAAGCTACCGACGTCAGTTTCCGCTCTGTCGTATTTTGCAAACAGTTTGTAACCACTTGAGATAACGTCTGGATCTCCCCGTGGTTCCCGTCTTGATACCGGGGTCCCACTGCATGGAGAATGATCGTACAAGGTAGAGAACCTGCTGAGGAACAGAAAACTTGACCTTCAGGGACCACGCCTCTCGCCTGCACATGAAGGGTACACTCCTCTTGTATGATTCGACCTCCTGTTAGATTAAATATATAAAACTTGATTGATTGTATTGATGATATAAGTAGTACAAAACTTTTAAAATGAATTACCTCCCTTCAACCTACAAAAGTTTGGAAAAAGCCATATTATTAAACTTGCGGTAATGAAATATACGTTGAATAAACTAGCTATCATTAAGGATTAAAATAATTCTTACAGGTAAAGTAGCAAAAAGGAGTATGTAGGCAAATATGCAAGTGGACAACCTTTTTCAACAATGATTTTGGCTAGTCCGCCGTTGTGTTTGAGTTTTGTGTCTGCAGGATTGGTCAGTGCTTCAACCGGAAGCTGCGTGATATCTCCCGCCACAACGTACAGCAGACGATCATTCTCCAAGAAAACAAGTGCTCTCACATCGATCTGTGACGTACCAGATGACATCATCAGACGGACACCTGCTAACGATCCAGCCGATGATGATTCGTCTTCGTCCGAGAACCGCATTTCATCGTCATCGTCCGTGTCATCGGAATCAAAGCGATCCGCCTCATATTGATTTTTCATTTTTGAAGCGATTATATGCAGGGTTCTCACGGCTTGACCAACACCAACCCCGGCACCTGTTACAGTTATCCTGGTCGCCTCTTGCTCAGAGATTACTACACAAGCCCTGGACCATTTGTTTTGAATCTTTTCCAAAGATCTCTTGTGCCTCATGACATATTTGACAACGGACTCGGGGTACTGCATCGTGATTGTTCTCAACCCGCAGGTTTACTCTTTGGGTAATGTGACGTCTTATAATTGTCTTCCTCTAGCTTCTAAATTGGCCGCTTGGATATGCAAACGGATGTGTTTTGTGAACCTGACATTTTATAAATTTTTTTCACCTTTAAGTTAAAAAAAACTATAATTCTGAAACATCAAGAACATTTCCAATCACATGTACATATAAACCACGTTGTCAATTTGCCTGTATAATGTGATGTGTTCTTTGAATGCTCTTTGGGTGTGGTTTATCCCCAGGATGCCTTTTTATTCTACTATAACGCTTAAACATGTAACGAAACGATATTACTCTTTAAGTGTAAGAGTTAAACGCTAATCGGTAAGTTTCAGCGAACTTAACACTTCAGTTTGTTTCATGATAGTACTATAATTTTTCTGTACTCAGTTTGTTTCATGAAAGTACTATAATACTTTTTCTGTACAGAGCTGGGGACTTTACTGACATTTTAAAATTTTGTTGATACCACTCTAACATGACAAAGTTTGACCTTACCTCTTTAGGATACTTTTGCATTAGTTGTGAAGTTATAGTGTCCCATTGAAACTTCGATCCCTTGCTGAACGATATCACATCTTCGTGTATCGTATCCTTCAAAATCTGCCTGGCTTTCTCGCAATCCTCTTTCGTCGGACCAGTCACCGTTATTTTACCTCTTTCGACTACATAATTACAATCAAGACTCCATGTCTCAAAACGCTTTCTAACAATTGTTCTTACATAGTCTGAATCAATAAGAAGCAGCTGACCAATGCTGAACGTTTCATCAAGCGTCTGGCATGGTGTGATTGTTTCCGTTACTTCCCGTGCATTGCCCAGAAGATTTCTACCACCACTCAGTTCTCCACGACTTTTGAGATTCGAGTTTACTGGCACTGGCACTGCCTTCAAACTGTTCATTTTTAAATTATCATCGGCATGTTCTTCTTTTAGATGTGTTTTAACATTGTCAGGCGAAGCTGATGATTGTCCATTTTTCATTTTAGTTTGTTCGAGGCTTTCTCTTGAATTGGTACTTTGTGACCATGGCGGACATGGTTCTGCGAGATTCGTAAGAGATGTTGTGGATTTTAGAACGTCCATATGGTGGGACTTGATAGATGAGAGGTCATCTTGGGACACGTAAGAAACACTTATAAATTCCGTGTTATCTGAAAGGTTGAATGAAAATTGGTAACAGCTAAATTAACGGATTTTTATCGTTGTCCTGGCAAATCTTATAAACTTTGGTTTTCGGCGTAACGTTTTGAAATTTCAGCTACTCAATACTGTACAGTAAAAGAAAATGAATGATGTTATAATGGTATATTACAATTGTTTGAGAAACGACAAAATTATATAAGACATTCAGCGGAGGAACTACAGCGAAACAATCACTGGCAGAGGGGTTTTAAAGCGGTAGCATGGCCAATAATGTAACACTTTCCCCTTTAATTTATTTACTAACTGCTAATAACCTTGCTTCTTGGTAAATTATCTCCAATCTAACCACGCAAATGTTATTTATATCGCTAAAACATGTAATATGTCATATAATTATTAATGAGTTATTTCTTCTTGTGTATTAAACAATTATCCAGATATTTGGAAAATTAATATATCGTTTCTCTAACCTGAAGCCGGCTCCTGTATGGAACCCAACTGAGCTAGCCTTGCTGTGAAGTCCTCCAACGAACAGCCCTCCTTGTATGTCAAGTTTAGCGCATGTGGTACTGGAATCGTTTTCTTTAACTGCTTTAGCTGATCTGATAGTTCTGAACATAACTTGACAAACATTACCCTGTTTGTCTCCCGGAGCAGGTTTGTAACCTCCGCTATTTTGCTTGTACGTTCTTTTTGTAGGCCTTCGTTTGTCACGTCGTGTATCATCTGGTCCACCTGCTTCACGTACATTTCAGTTACATTATCAACATCTTTAAGCAAAGTACTTTGCCTGTTGTGTAAAACAGTAAATAAAGCATCAAAATGTTGATCAATAGTGGTTCGTAAAGCCTCTATATTTTGCTGTGCACCGGAAATGTTTTGGTCTAATCTGGCTTTTAACTTTTGGAAGTCAGTGTTTTGTAATTCAAAACATAATTCTGACAGTGACTCAAACTTTTCCTTATATACTATTTCAATTGGTTTCGCTATGTGGGTGTTATGACGTTCAGTTCGACAAATTTCGCAGATTGGTTTACCACAGTTAACACAAAACTGTGTTATTTCTACATTCGCATGTTTCTCTTCGTCACAGTGGGTCGATATTTCAGAAACACCTTCAGTAACGCGGCTTGGAAGTTTTTCTAGTAAATGGTCTTTGGTAAGTTTTGTCCTGCGGTGTGCCTTCGTGCACTCGTCACACAAATATTCCTGACAGGTCTTGCACAGGCTGTCTGCCTCCGTGTCCTCATTACACTGTGTGCATACCTGTATATTGTTTGCGGTCTTCATTTTCACCAAATCAGAGATATGGTACGCCGAATGGGTTGCGGTACTATCTAGAATTTAAAAAAAAAATCAAGTTATGTTAAGGCCTCATCACACTGTATGCATACTTGTATATTGTTTGCAGTCCTCATTTTCACCGATTCAGAGGTACAAAAGTATGGTTCCAGAACAATCTAAAATGAAAAGAATTTGATCAATCTACGTAAAGCCTGACATGATATAACACAAATCGAAGTTAAGTAAAAAGAATACAAACATCTATTTCAAACAATTGTGGTCCATCCGATCTCTAATCGAATGAATTGAGGTGAGTTCAATGGGTTACCACACATATATAGGTCAAATATACTATGTTATGTATATTCTATGTTTAAATATCTAAACTCTGATGGTAATTTTATCAAATGGGTAACGTCACGGGATAAAAGGTGCCCTGAGAGATATTTTCTGACATTTTAGTAATACCTTTATTTGAAAAAGACCTTCTGCTCATAATTACTTGGAGATTTTTATAAATATATAACTAAAGAATGTTTGACCGCGAAATTCATTATAAGCAGTATGGTCTAATCGACTTAATAACATCGTTGTAATGAATGGTGTCACCGCTTCCCGAGACATGCCCATTAACACCGGGGGAAACTCTAATATGGAACTCATATTGCGATCCCGACAAAATCATATCACCCGCTAACGTATTTTGTTAAAAGTTTTTGCGACAGGTAAGTTCTGTCAATTTTATCAAAACAGTTTTGATACTCTACAAGGGCGCAAAACGATGTTTTTATGTAAATTTAAAGATTTCATTATTAACGAATGAAGTATAAAATAGAAATATAATTATTCATAAAAAGGGCATTTAACAAAAAAAGTGAAGCAAACTTGAGTTTAATAAGTCTCTGTGTAAAAATGAATCGTACCTTTCTATCTCAAGTTTGATAGAGTAGATAAGTGAGAAATGTTTAATCCGGATGAGGATAAGCCCTTCTGCTACTGAAAATACGGTGAAATAATCAACCACGGTTTTTGTCTTAGAGCGAACTGTTTTAAACGTAAAAAATTCTCAATATATTCACTGTCTTGATTTAGATGAAAGCGATTTGAAATTAAGAACATTTGTATGCAATGCCCTCTAAAATCAAAACCGAAAGTAGGATCTGAACATCTATTTTATTTATTGCTATGACTGTATTTCGGAAAAAGTTACATTACCTATCTTTTTTAATATGATAACAGTGCATAACGTAAATAAGTGAGGTAGACACTTAATTTGATTTGTTTATTTAAACTGATTATCGATCAGTACTATTATCATTTACAAACTTTGAAGGCCGTTGAACACGATAAAATATGTCCGTTTAAATACTGAGTTGCGCTCAAGCCGGGCTAGGCGGCGTTGGCAGTAATATGCATTCCCATTACTGCCCGCAAACAGGCTCAATCAAACCAAGCCTGCAATATTTGGATAATTTTCGTGTTCGGTGGGTTTCAAAGCATTTTTACCATCTATTTTTCTTCTTAAAAAACTCGGTTTTTATAAATTATTAAAATACTCTAACACTGGCTCAAACACGTCCGATACTGATAAACGGTTAATCCTATGACACATTGTTCATAACCTAGACTAACCAATTCATAAACCACTTTGTTTTACTAAATGCGAAAACATACTTTCTATCTCTTTAAACGTTTATAATTTGAAAGTCTTTTCTACAGTTTTCATGTAATATTTTACTCGGGTGTCGTTTTCTTTTGTTAACTTTACTTATCCTACATGAAGTCGTGTCAATTTACATGTTCTTTTGTTAATTTGTCGCATCAATATATCGAAGTATGAATAATTATTTAAATGACCAGTTTACTAACCCAGTTTGGTATTTGTCCAAGCAGAATTCAGTGAACCAAATCGTAGTAAATAACTTTAATATGTATATACACGTACCACATTCAGATCAATGTATAGCGTTGAATTTAATTAAACATTATACATGTTTTTCATTTTTATGAAGTTCGGTAACATTTTCTGTAACCTGATTAAAATCATCTCCTATAATACGCTGTCATTTTGTTAAATCTGACTTCAGTGAGATTGCTTTTATGAAGTGGAAATAAAATTATTTACAAATAAAACCACTTGTCAGATTTATAGATATAACAAGTACATGGATGCTTCAGTAAACTGTATGTTCAATAAAGAAAAACACTTAATTCACGCTTGCGGTTACCAAATTAATTAAGTTGCTTAAAATTCGAACATTAAATGAACGAATATGAAGACTTCGTACCCTATAATTGCATATTCACACCAGAATACTAGTCAGAATTTTCCCTGTGTTTGAAGAGCAGTTAACGGAAATAAACACTTAAAGAATTACTTACGACAAGATCTCAATTTTCGTTTTACTGAACTTTCTTATTGGCGTTTGTTTTGCTGTAAAGAGAGGACCATTGTTTTCATTTTATATGATGTTCTCTATCATGAAATGAAGGGTTTAAACAAAATAATGATTGAATAAATCCATCTCATATGCGGAACACTGTTCCCAAACTTTCGCCTACAAAATGTGGAAAGGAATGACATATCTTATACCTATGATCATAAAACTAAAACTGGTTACGCCAAAGTCACTTGATTTAGTGTTCACTACTAAATGACAATACAAACCGACATAATTAAAAGACACTTAAAGAATCCGTATACAACAATGTATTCATGTATATCAGTATACCTTCATGTATACACCACACATACACCCACTGACACCGCTACCAACAATGAATTCATGAACTGAAGCGAATGAAATGCATAAATGTCGGTCAATATATTTACATGTTTAAAGGTCTTAAATGCGTCGGATACTCATTGTACTCCCACGATGATTAAACACTCATTATTTAAAACTCAATGCAGACTCACTATGATTATCTAACAATATATTACGAGTACATCTGAATTAAACAGATCTACAAGGTTATTTACTTTAACAGTAAAACACTTACCTCTTGTTGGTTTTCTTAGAATAGTGGTTGTTTTTCCTGGAATATTGATGATTCATAAATTAACACTGTTTCACAGTCTCGCCTGTTCTCTTTCCGTGATTGCGCCCCCTTTTATTATAATCACCAGTGCAACAAACCGTTGCAAAATTCAATATTACCAACACGAAATGTGTTCGTGCTGTTCAAAGTCCGGTCAAAAGAGCGCACTCTAACTACCAAGCACAACTAAAACAAAATAAAACCGTTTGCATAGAACTGTTCTGCTTTCGGTTTCTACTGTAAAACATTTTTTGCTGTATTCTTACTTTTCATTTCCAATTAAATATAGTTTTTCGAAATTGTATTTATTGATGTGTGCAAACGCAATTAAGACGAAAAATGAACAAAGAAAAATAACATCAGTGGTAACAAGAGTTTAACAGGGCTCGGGAACCGGGTAGCCGAATGCAAGTGATGGCAAGATTGTAGCAGTGCCTCAGCGCCTACTAGTGAAGTGGCACAAGTAACATGGATTTATAGCAGCGTCAGAGACGCTGGCTTGCAATCTGAAAAGTGTTTTAAGAATATAATAGGGCCTGGTTGCTTGCTGGTGTAAGAGCATGTGTTGAAAAGAGTGTAACAGCAAATCGGACAATGGCTAATCAAGTCAAGTGCAAGTGGTATTCAGGATGTAGCAGTGCCGGGGAACGCTTGTTGGTCAAATGCCAAGCTAAGGTTAAACACGTCGGTCTAAACCATAAGAAGCAAGAATGTAGCAGTGCCGGGGAACGTTCGAAATCAAAGTAAAAAGTACAAAATAATATATTAACAAACATTTTAATTGATTAGTAACATGCTAACAGCTGGTTATGGGTTTAAAAAGAAAGACAACTCAATTATCAAACACAAACTCAAACGAATAATTTATTACATTAGGAGTTGTCTACCTTACGTACACCAGTAACAGCAAATTTGTTGATAAACATGTCATTTTTTCAACTGAAGTAAGATGTGAAGTTTAAAAAAAAAACACAGATCATTTTTCAGTAATTTGAGATGGAAGGCGGTGGTGGCTAGTTTCTCGCTGACGGACGGACATCCTCAAGCATGGACGAGAATAAGAAAACTGTATGAAACGTTCTTTCATTGAAAAAGAAGCCCGTCTCTTATACACTTCGGAAAAAATCAACGTTGCATCTATCACACACTCCTTGCGAACGACGCTACTGACCAGCAAAGTGTATGACTTTTATATGGAATTAATTGACTGCTAGTTTACAATCAAACCTGTCTTCAAAGAACCCTCTGTGGAAAACCCAGTAGTTTTCGCGCAGATCACTGCTTCCTTTCGGGACATAGTTATAACATGTTATAAGAATGGGCAAATTTTTAATCCATGATCAAAAACGTGAGAAACCCGAATCTCCATTTTGAACACGACGATTATCGTTTGAGATACACTCCACCAGGCCTGTGTCCACATCACAAAGGTAGTCTACAGATTCCGTTTCTTCAATACCCAAATCTTTAGTCAACGATGAAAGTGCACTAACAGTGGCCTGGGGTACAATGTACCTCCCAGCTCTTCTACCAGATTTTGGTAATTTGCAGGAAATATCATCAAATAAACCTTCCGGATTTCTCTCACTTTTCATTCCTTTATTGTCTTTTTCGATGAGAGACGCTTCATTTGACTTTTGCTCAGTTCGGCTACCAGATTTCCTTTTCCTGGTACCACAAATATCCCTATTTCTAAACACGGATAGTATATCAAACACTATTATGGTACTGAAAACAAGCGCCAGAAATGTTATGGCCACAATTCCAACATATTTGGCAGAAGGTCTGGCGTTTGCGACGCTAATCTTAGTAAGAATTTTCTTTTTCTCTTTAGCGTTATCGCCCAGCTTGCGAAGTTCTTTTACTGGGTCCTCTGTAATTGTTTTTGATGGTATCACTGTTACAGTCGATGATGTAATGCCGCGCGAGGTTGTCTCGTGCACGGTGACTGTAATGGTGTGCGTAGATGTAATGATTACCTCCCTTGAGACGTGAATCTCGCTGGTGATGTATGTATGATGCGTGAGAAGACTTGTTTCAGTGCATTCTGCAAAACATGATCAATTATGGATAAAGAAAGATGGTTTGAATACTTCAAAGCATTCGATCTCAATAAAAGCAAGTTGTAATAAAGGATGTTTTGGGTTATTTGGGACCAAGCTCTATCTCAGTCATTTCCTAGATCAAAATAAAGCGTCTTAACGAAAGACATTAAAGTCTGGGTTAACCAGACGTCAGGGCTGAAGGTTATAAAACTGAGCATGGAAACCAGTCTCAAATCTCAAGCATCTGACTGGCTGAAATGGCGACTGGTCGCCATTTCAGCCAATCAGTTGCTTGAGATTTGAGACTGGTTTCCATGCCCAGTTTTATAACAATTGGCATAGTTGTTGCAAAGAGTCTGTCCAAGCTTGGCTTTCGAATCTTACGCTACATGTAGAAGCATCCCACACCGTTGTATGTAATCTAGCCGTGCGTATTTTCATTTATTGCGATGTTCCACTATCTTCTCCACTTGAAACATTTAACTTCGCACTTCATACTTTATTTTGAGAGATAAAAATCAAATATATTGACAAAACAAAGATAGTGAAAACTTATATAACTTAGTTAAACTGTTCGCTACTGCATGTATCTAATAGAGATAAATTTGATTGTGACTTTAATTTACCACGGTTTAAAAATTTGTCTTACTGAAAATGAAACGTAACTCACTGTTTAACACTGTTGAAGAAGTAATGAGAAATGTTTCATCACTCGCACCTACAAAACGAAAAAAGAAAAAAAAAACATTGAGTATACACGTTATTTGGTGATGCAAAAGTTATTGATGTAAAAACTACGAATTCAAAGATTTTCTACAGAAATTAAAACAACAAAATACGAAGTTAAATGATGTTCAGTTTTAAAAACACAACAAGCAGAACACTCATTTTTATTGAGACAGATTGAACTAATTACAAATTATTTTAAAGACAGAAATAGCCTTAGAGATTATATTGGAACATATTGGACCATATTATTGCACGTTCCATGGATAAAAATCTTTCTTGAAGTTTATGTTTATATTACATACCACTTGATGAACGTTTCACAAAAGGTGCGTTTAAAGGGAATTCAACTGTATTGCACGTTCTATGATATTACATCAGCCGTGAGCTATATTGAAATACACTTGTATTGCACGTTCTATGAAAACACATCCTGTCTTGAGTTACATGGAAATAAATGTATACATTGCAATCTTTGTTCAGCAGCAACCCAAGATAGTCACAAAAGGAGGCTGCTTAATACAGGTAGCTGTTGAAGACATGAAAAGAACAAAATGCCAGTTTATGATATATTCAAGCTGGCTGTTTAAGTCAGGTGTTTGCTAAATGCTAGTGGCTTCTAGGGCAGGTTCAAATTTATCTTCAAGTTTTGAAGAAAATGCAACCTTAAGCAGTATGGAAACAACACAAATATACCTGTATTGCACGTTCTATGAAAGTAGATCCACCCTGGAGCTGCATGGAAATACTGGTCCAGTGTCCACATGTTGCCGTTGTTAAACTCACATCTGCCGTCCAAGTTGTAATCAAAGGACTGACACCTGGTTCCTAGGGTCTGCACGCATGCGCGCTGACACTGTTCTGCTGTCATGCCGTTCATGAACATGTATTTATGGGATGCTATCGTCCTGTTGGGATACTGGTCAAATCTGCACTCTCCTGAACAAATACAGAAGGCCAACATGAGACATTTGGTTTATTAATGTTTCTTTTCTTGATTTGTTGAATCTGTTAATCCATTTAATCACCAAAAGTTCATTACAAAGACGGTCATTTACAGATGAACCTTACTAACTCTTGCTAACCCAAATTCAAATCCAAAGAACGTTCTCACAACTTAGGACCACTTATTTAGCCATCAAGCTATACTCCCACTCTCCTGATAAACCGATTGAAGCAAACGAAAACTGAGTATGTATAGAGACTTCCAAATATTCAGTTCTTTACGGAACGACTTCAAAAACCACAAACATATTTTACTGTTGTGCACCAACGACTGAGTTGTTCTTATGAGTATTCTGAATACTGATAAACAGTCTACAAGAGTTTTATAATATTACAGTCAAACCTGTTTTAAGCAGCATCTTAGGGAATGACAAAAAGTGGCTGCATAACACAAGTGGCAGTTTAAGACAGGTAAAATTAGAATAAAATGTCAGTGCGACATATTCAGGTTGGCTGTTTAAGACAGATGGTTGCTGATGCAGGTGGCTGTTAAGGCAGGTTTAACTGTGTATTAAAATTTATGGAGAGTAACCTGTAGTTATGATAGAGCTTAAACAAGTAAAGAAATCAATTAAAAAAGCAAACAGCTCGATTACCTCCAGGTATCTGGCACAAGAAAGGTAGTTTTCTGTCACAGTCGCTACGTATCCATGAGTAGGGTTGGGTACTGTTTGCAGCCACACACAAACCCGTATCATTTTCCCAATGATCCGATTGCCAGTTATACCAGGTGACCTCGTAACCAGATGACCAGTAGTACTTCAGATCAGAAACATTGTAGTACAGACCAATCCAAAATGTAACACCAACACTTAAACAGAAAAGTTCAAACTTTGTTCTGCTTTCAAATGAGAATCCTAACAAGAAATTACACATCAACAACATCTTAGTACATGAAATGAAACAGAACCATTGCACATATTGATAGAAATACATGTTTTCATTAACAATTTAAACTTATAACATAATATTGCTTTGTTATGCCAGTAAAAGGCAATCTGAAGCAACTTTTCGGTTTCCGGAATATAGTTTTATCAGAATAAGTTGAGGGTAAGGAGGGGGGGGGGGGGGGGTTAGAGGGGAAAATATTGCTGCTTGCACTTTTCCAGCTTTTCGTGTCGTCCTATCTGTAAATTATAAAAAATCAAAACAATCGGCCAAAACAAAATTACAAAATTCTGATTATGTAATGATTTTGGCGTCATGATCAAATGACAGCCTTTCTTAACGCACAGAAAAGATAGTCATTTGTTTCTGCTGGTATAATAAAACGTTAAACGTTAATTTTTATTTTCTTCAGTAGAAAACAAACTGATGACACTTAAGATAAGATTTGTCTCTCTCTAAATGACCTATTGTCATAATCTTTCTGTTAATCAGTTGCTTTAATTATTGGTTTCCGATCGATCGCAATGTTAATCAAAAGCAATCAGTTCTTCATAGAACAAAGTACCCGCGAAGGTTCTTCTGGAGACAGAAATTAAATGTGTCAACGAACTTTGGAGAGCATCAGGACAGCTCATTTTAAGCTAACTAGAAAACTTTATACGTATTTCGACAAAATACCAATAAAATCATTTTGCTGCAAAAAGGATTTTTAAATTTTTCAATTTTGAGCAAGCCCATTATGCTCTTTTTTCACGACACTTCCTTTCTTGATTGTGACATTCTGAGGTAGAAAGTAAATAAGTGATAAACTGGTTCAAACAAATATATCAAAATGGTTTAGTTTTTTTTCTGCACATCGCTTTTTGTTGCGTTTAAATAGTTTAACAAGAACTTTAATAAACAGTTATATAATTATATTTGTTTTTATTGTAACTAAATTATTATTAGAAAATAATTGTCTACTTTTTTCTTAAAAATAAAATGATTTTAAAGATGTAACTGTAAACATTATAATACAGAAAGAGCTAACTACAAACCTCTAAATATCTAAATAATATTTTGCAATTGATAAAATGCTCTAATTAGAGAATTTCCAAAACAAAAATAACTTACTCAAACTTGGAATTTTGAATCCCTAGGTCTTGCATGGTAGATATGTCATATAACGTTGCGAGCACACCGCCGGAAGTTGAGCAGGCAGCTGACGCCTCGTGCCAGGTCAATGCTGAAGAGTTAAGAATGTATCTTCGCGAGAATGAAAAGGTTTCTTCAGTTTTATACTCTGAATCGAAACAATGAAACTTATTATAGGACATTAAATGGAAGGAAACGATTTTATCTGCTTGATTCTTAAATTATTTGCATGACTCTTAAGACCTTCCAATGGAAAACAAAAAAAATTCAAAATTCTTGACTTTTAGTCTGTTTTGTAAAATGTATTATAAAGTAACAAACCTCACGTCTCTGCAGACGGACATTAAACAAATGAAGAGTGTTTCTTACTCACATGTTTATTCTATAAATTAAAATGGGGCTGATTTTTTAAATTTATTCTCATAGCTTTTTAAAAATTTAAGTACAATTTGTTCTTAAAAAGTTTAAATTTATATTTATATAATTTATCAAATAATTTTCATAACTGAAGTATTCACAAAACTACATACTTCTCCTCTTGCAGTAGATAATAAAAAGAAAAGCAAAGAAACTTTTACCTGAAAAATGAAAAAGAATGAGTACTGCTGCTCTCCATTTTGTCGCCATAGCTATACGTTCACTTTTCAATTTCAACACTTTAACTGATTACATAATGCTTCCATTTCTTAATTGCTCTCTTTGAATTCCGTCTGATTCTCGTAATATATCAATAGGAAATCCATTATTTAAAGATGCAACATATTGCAACATCCGATTTTATTACAATGTGTTAAGCAAATGTTTATCTCAGTATGAACAGCTTTTTCATAGATGATACTTTTTACATGTCGTTGCTTCTGGTTTAGCGGTAATGTACACGGTTTGTTTAGGGATTCTCCGTTAGAACAATCACCCTGGCTAACCTGGTACGCTTCGCGAACGGCACTACGCCGCGATCACGGCATATGCAACGCTTTTAACCGGCATAGCCGGTGTCAATGTAGGAGATTTTGTGGGGTAAGGTAAGAAAATCACCGAGTTTTTGGTTAGATATTAAAATAACACACAAACCAATAGGCCTGTACGGCTGTCAAATCATGACTGTTTATGATTCTAGTCTTCTCTGTGTCCAGAATACAGTAGTTTGCTCAATCATTCGTGAAAATGGACCTCTCTGTGCTGCAAAAATTGTAAATTTCCTGTTCAAACGTATTTTTCTTGAGCTAAACTAAAGTTTAGTGAAGAATTATGACTGCATAAAAAATGTCTGTATTGGAGGACACTGCAGTGTAAAATTTGTGTGTGTTTTATCTATATTTTACCTATTTCTTACCCAAAAATGAGAGGGCACGCACTGTATACCGGCACCTGATTTTTGCTACGCTGCGTATCACGGCATTTTATTCGATGTATAAAACTATACTTTGGTGGTCAAAATCTTTTACTGTTTCTTCACATTTAATTGAGCTGTAGTTTGTTGTGTTGGTGTACATTGCAAAACAGAGTTTGATATACTTAAAAATTCTTCCATCAACAAGCAGGAGGGTATTCTTTGGGGTTGCTCAAACCTTCTTTTGGCGCATCAATATTTTATTTTAATAGGGATTGTGGCCAGAAAGTTGGAATTATCACATAACTACTCTGTGACTGACCCAAACGAACTTCTTTTGTTGAAATCTTTGATCCGACCATGAACAAAGCTAGCAGAGTATTTCACGCAATACCTGAGTCCGCTATCGATGAAAACCCCAGTCAATAATTTGTGAAAGATAGATTTATCTGACGTTGATTGTTTCAATAAAAGTTAAATTGAATCATAAAAAAACTATCCCTTGTTAAGAAGCAGTAGGGTGTGGGTGGGGCAAATCAACGTTAAGAATTGTTTTTAACTTTGTCTATTACATGTAAAATGACCGAATATACAAGCTTAAGGTACTTCATACTTCCAGATAGTACTGTTGAACTAATGATGAGCTGTAAAAATTAAATTATCATTTTTTTCAACAATTTCCAAACAAACTTTTATGATATTGTTACAAACAGATGAATATTGATAATAACAGGAGACAATTGTTGAAAAAAAAAGAATTTTGTTAGAAAAGTAATAAAATGTGGTACCTGCTATGCTGTCTAATCCGGGTGTCAAAATAAAGCATTTTCCGCTCAAATATATAAAAAATAATTAATTACAATATCCAGTTCCATGTTCCCTCTAGGGTCAACCAGTGATACTTTTTCAAAATAACTTGAAAATATTGCTCTTATAAATCAAAATCCAAACACATCATCCTTTGTCCCATGATGTCACTCACCCATGCAAAAAGCATGCAAATCATGCCCACTTGAGTTTACCTGTAGGACAGTTCAATATCTACATGTATAACAATGTAAATCTTGTGTGATGTTATTTGTGCAGGTTTTGAAATTCATTATAGTCAATGTTTAAAAAGTTATTTTGAAAAAGTAACACTTGTTGGCCCTAGAGGGAACATTGAACTGGATATTGTAATTAATTGTTTTGGATTTATTTGAGTGGAAAATGCTTTATTTTGACAACCGGATTAGACAACATAGCAGGTACCACATTTTATTACTTTTCTAACAAAATTCTTTTTTTTCAACAATTGTCTCCTGTTCTTATCAATATTCATCTGTTTGTAACAATATAATAAAATTTTGTTTGGAAATTGTTGAAAAAATGATAATTTAATTTTCACAGCTCATCATTAGTACAACTGTACTATCAGGTAGTATGAATTACCTTAATGTTTATTGACACAAATCATTTATAGATTTCGGTTTAAAGACTAGATTTGAAAGATGGTATTGAAAAGAATGCTGAGTTTTACAAAAAGATATTGATTCATGTTATATTTTTGTGTTCAACTTGTCCTATTTTTAAAATACAAATTTAGGGATTATCAGTGATCCGATTGTGTCCAATTTTGGATAATTTATTATTTTGTTGTTTATACTCAATGTGACGGGTATTGCAAATTTCATTTCTGTTGCAATTTTGCCTAGGTTTGACGTATTTTTTTTCGTAATTTGACTGTGCTAGTTATGTTTATTGCAAGTAACTGACTTGACCTTTGACATGTAGTGAAAAATGAAATGTTGTACGTTATGCTGTAATCACTTTAATCTGTTTACCAAGTGTATGATATGCAGGATCATTCTTCATCAAAGGTCTAAGGTCAGGTATACATAAATAAGAAAACAAGACTTTAATAACTTTAGAAGTAGTCAAGATCATACATTTAAATGGCAATAGGAAAATTATGCACGGCCTTTTATTTTCACCAATGGTCTACGGTAGGTGTCTGTTATCAAAATAGAGAAAACTTAATATTTCAATAACCCATAAAGTAAAATAAACAAGATACAGTTATGACACTTGGTATACATATTTGATGTAAAGTGATTACAGCATTATATACATTATTTCATTTTTCATCACGGGTTAAATGTCAAGTCAGTTATTTGGAATAAACATTAACTATCTTTCACAAATTATTGATTGAGGTTTCAACCTTATTTTGTAATACTCCTTGTTCAGGGTTGGATGAAAGATTTTCCAAAGACAGGGGTTCGATTGGGTCGATGGTAGTTATGTGATAAGTCCAACTTTCTGGCCATAATCCCCATAAAAATTTAAATATTGTTATTAAGTAAACATAAAAGCAAATCTTTCACAAATTATTGATTTGGGTTTTCATCGTTAGCAGACTCAGGTATTGCGTGAAATACTCTGCTAGCTTTGTTCAGGGTTGGATCAAAGATTTCTACAAAAGAAGTTCGTTTGGGTCAGTGCAAGGGCAGTTATGTGATAATTCCACCTTTCTAGCCATAATCCCCATGAAAACGAAATATTGATGCGCAAAAAGACGGTTTGAGCAACTCAAAATAAATGAAATTATTTACGTTTCGAATAATACGAACTTGACGGTAATTGTCAGTGTGGAGGGAAAAGGTGCGTGTATCTCGTGCGATTAGGCTATTTAAGTGTTGGTTTTATCTGTGCACACCATTCGAGGCGTTTCTATTCAGCGGTAAACATGTCGGCACCCGCCCACCCGCCCTATAGGTTGTAAATATTTTTTGGATGGCTGTCGATAAGTAACAGAACTTTCAGAGAATAAATCGAAAAATGGGTGTAAATAAAGTGTTTATTTTTGTTTCAGGTGTTTCGAGTTTGGTGTTTTCTCTTAGTCATAAACAATATATTTATTTATCATGTAAGAAATATGGATATTTTAAGGCCATTCACTAGTTTCAGGTTCGAGTGGTACTATTAGATGAAGCTTTATCCAGATGTGTTATGTGTTGAAAGTTTTCCGTTCGTCTGCTGGACAGCTAAATAGCCAGAGCTACTGATGTCAGCTTTTCAATCGGACGGTTCGCACAGTACAGACCCACTGATTCTACCTCTGTTTGGACAGTTTTTAAGCAACTTGCACTTGGACTATACAGACATTTGAAAAATTTAATGTATATTACCGCTGAATACAACGACATAATCCTAGTTTTTGTTTGTGTTTTTTACGTATTATGCGATAAGGAAATAATTAATTTACTCACGTTAAAGTGAGTAACACCCTTTAAATCCGCTCCTGTTTGTTGATGGAAGAATTTTTAAGTATATCAAACTCTGATTTGCAATATACACCATTACAACAAACTACAACTATATGAAGAAACAGTTGAATAATTCGACAACTAAAGTATATTTTAACACCAGCATCGTATAAAATGCCGTGGTACGCAGCGTAGCAAACATCAAGTGCCGGTGTACAGTGCGTGGCCTCTCATTTTTTGCAAGAAGCAAGCAAAATATAGATAAAACACACAGAAATTTTACACTGCGGTGTCCTCCAGTTCAAACAATTTTTATGCAGTCCTTATTCTTCACTAGACTTTAGTTTAGATCAAGAAAAATACGTTTGAACGGGAAATTTACAACTTTTGCAGCACAGAGAGGTCCATTTTCACGAATGATTGAGCAAACTACTGTATTCTAGACAAAGAGAAGACTAGAATCATATTAAATAGTCATGATTTGACAGCCGTACAGGCCTATTGGTTTGTGTATTATTTAAATATCTAACCAAAAACTCGGCGATTTTCTTACCTTACCTCACATAATCTCCTACATTGACACCGTTTATGCCGGTTAAAAGCTTTGCATATGCCGTGATCGCGGCGTAGTGCCGTTCGCGAAGCGTACCGGGTTAGCCAGGGTGACAATACATGATCAGCAATTGATTTGTCTGCATATACGTATTGTGGCATCATTTTTTTTTACTTAGCACATGCTTAATTTTCGTATATGTCGCGCTAGAACATTAAATCCCAAGTGAAATTAAACCGTGTAGTAATGTGCCTGAATAGAAGGCTGAGGGTGGGGGTTAAGGTGGGGTGGGGCCCTAAGGCTCCACAGCCCCATGGCTGAATCCGAAACTGATGACGGTTTAGAATCAATCAATGGCGCGCCTTGACTTGAGTCAGCAACATCTAAAATAGCAATAATTGGGCATAGCACACGATGCTATCCAAGCCATCCCATTTCGAAAGTTAGGAAAATGGCAGCAAGATGGACTGAAGAACGTTTAAAAAAAAGCCAAAATGTTTTCCTCATTTGTTGAAAAGAAATTTGGAAGAGGTAATGGAGTACGAAACATAAAGATCTTTGATGTTATTTTTATTGGATAAATAGTACAATTGATACGATATAGAAACTTTGACTACAACCAACGATACGAATGGATTTCCCGAACGTGAAGCTGGTCGTTTTATAATAGAGAGAAAAAACTTTATTTACGCATAGGGTGAAGGCCTTATTTTTATCTCCTGATATTAAAAATGTACCCACACTTTCTTAAACATTTTTTGCTCGAAAACGTGACATTGTTATGAAACATTTGGAGGTCTGAAGTAAATAAGGAACTGCTGCCGGACGGTATCTACTTTTTTACCCCCAAATCGGAAACAATCCACCAGGCACTAGTTTCAATCGGGCGGTGGCAACTGAAAAGTTTACTCATCGACCAGGCTCCCACCGATCGACGAACGGCGCCTGGACGGTATTATTTGGATCTAGCGGTAATCGTACAATTTTCTACAAAAAATTCAACGGCAACGGTTTGCACATTGGTGGCGCAGGCAGACACCCGGAAAGGCCCCTTCAGATGTAAAGTTATGGTTAGGATTTCGGAAGTGTTTGTACAGGCACCGATCAGGCAGTATACGTGTAACTGTGCGCCGGCCGGCAGGCTTGCAAGGTTTGTTTTAGTTTAAAAATATAAATCCACCGCCCGGTGCAATAATTCGCTTGTTTCTAGTTTCTAACATATTTGTTAACGCTGTTTAATTTTTAAAATATATCTATCGTTAAATATAACAACTTATTTTTTTACCCTTCTTTAATATTATGTTCTCCTCTTGGAAGTATCAAATCGTATATGACTACTTTGTTGATAACACCAGATAGTCAGGCGTTTGAACATGCGCATAGCGTAGTTTCGATTTAAAGAAAAAAAAACCGAGATTGTCTCTGGTTAAAAGAGCAAAGCAGTAAAATTTTATTATGTACGATTAGAAAGTACGTATATTTATTAACTTAATATATATGAATCCTTAATATAAATGATCAAAAATATAATAGTATCATCATTTTTGAATTAATTTCTATTTTCGATTTTAATGCCATATCAAATCTAAAGATAACCACAAATAAATATAAATATTTAAATATTGTTTGAAACCTTTCTTTCTTTAAATATTAATTATGAAGGTAATGTATAAACCACCGAAAAAAACATAATAGATGAGAAAAACTTGCTAAAGATTTAAAATGAATTTTGGGGGAAATACGCATTGCTTCTTACATTTTAGTGAAGAAATGTATTTATCTAAATATGTACCAAAGTTTGCAAGCACAATTTGGTCTAATTCAATACATGTTTTAATTACCAAGCATATTACTAAAACAAAAAAACCGTTTGCATGAGAACTCTGAAATTCACGTGCAATTTACCAAAGCAACCCATACCTGAAATAAATATATGCTGGTCTTCAATGTTAAGTGCCAATTCGTCAAAATAATGTTAGGGTTTTGTTTTAAATCATGGAAAACTTCTTTCCGGGTTCTACTTTCGGTTTGAAGTCAAAACATATTAATGTACTACTTAACATTTCTGACATTATTTTGACAGTTGACCGCAAAATATTGCTAATAAATCATTTTACGCGATACCTATATCATTTTCTAGACTTTTTAAACCGTTCAACCCGATAAGGTGAATGCCGTGGGTAAGCCGACGGCAGTTTCTTGTGCACATGAACGTTTTTCGGCGAAACTGAGTATTGGCCTGATTTTTACATTTTCCCGCAATATCTTAGCAGACAAAAATATACTTATTTATTCCCTGTTTGTTAAGGACTCTACTGACGAAATCTCGACGCACACAGGATATTATTTACAAAGAAATTGCAGAAAAAGTGTGCAATTTTTTGACAAAATATGTCATTTGACGAATCGGTCGCAAATATCTTTTTTATTACCAAATCTGAAATATTTGAAATATTCCATGATAAAGTTCAATGATTTCCCTGTTATTATTTGAAACCACAGCTTCCAATTCACTTTGTCTAGAAAGATATTTACTTTTAAACTTGGTACGTCGTGGAGATTTTGGTTACGACAACGGCCGTTAACACTAAAATATTGGTACAGTCGAATGCAGTTTCGTCAGTGGATTGGATAACGTAAACGGCCGTCAAGTGAAAATTAGCTTTATCTCTACAATGAATAACACTGGTCTTGAGAACATAATTAAATGTTGTTTATTGCATCGTGACTTGACCGATGGTTTTTAAACGCGCACGTTTCCAATTTTGTTGTATATTTTTTTCCTTAAACAGCAAGTCACAGTCAGTTGAAAACGCCATATTTACGAACGTTTTGAGATACTTACTGTTTTACAAATTGAGTTTGATCTGACAGAGATTACGACTCCTTATATTTAGACTATATTCTAGAGATATGACCATGACGTCTTAGCCGTACAAGCAGATGTGACGACAATGATAAATAAAACAGTGAAATATGCATATCAGGGATGGCCACATCCAGCAGACACAGCCTCCCCACACAGCCAAACAGTAAAGACGAAAAGAGAACATGGTATTACAATAATCAATTTCAATATGGACGCCACAAACAATTAACGAAAGTGAGAACCCGAGGGGTTACCGCCTTGGAACGGTCAGTGGCAAAACTTAGTCGCATAAGAATAGTTGTTTTTCGTCTGTTACAAATACGAAACAAAAGAACTTCAAATACTTCATTCTGAGTTGAATTTTACTTACTTTCGTTGTCTATATCATTTCATTTATAAATCAGAAGTAAATCAAGACAGCCTGCGCTTCGAGTATTCTTAAAGAGTAATGGCTACTAAATGAAAATGAAGAATAATAACATTTATTTCCGAATTTTAAAACTATAATATTACGTACTTGGTATGGTTCGTCCCCAGATAAAGTACGAGCTGAAATATTATACGGTGCAACATTTTTTCTCGTCTGCAGGCGGCTGTGCAAGTGCATTAAATTTCAAGTTCGTAAAGTTCATAGTAAATAATATAAGGATTTGTACAAAGTTAGATAAAATATTATATTGTATTTCATTTGAATGTGTACAAAAGCTTTTAATTCTCTTTTGACAAGTGTACGAAATAAGTGAATACTTAAAATTATTACAATTCTAAAATTTCATCAACAACAAAACGTTAGGTAATATATTCAACCTGAAATCAGGTGTTTTGTTATAAATGTTTTTCTTTAGGTAAACATACTTTCAATATTTATCTTGATTTATACACAACAAGGGGTAACCTAGATTTGTTAACACTAGTCTGATACACTTTATGCATAAAGCAGACAACAGCGACGTTGAAAATAAGTTCACTTGACGGCCGTTTACGTTATCCAATCCACTGACGAAACTGCATTCAACTGTACCAATATTTTAGTGTTAACGGCCGTTGTCATTACCAAAATCACCACGACGTACCAAGTTTAAAAGTAAATATCTTTCTAGACAAAGCGAATTGGAAGCTGTGGTTTCAAATAATTACAGGGAAATCATTGAACTTTATCATGGAATATTTCAAATACATTGTATTTCAGATTTGGTAATAAAAAAGGATATTTGCGACCGATTCGTCAAATGACATATTTTGTCAAAAAATTGCACACTTTTTCTGCAATTTCTCTATAAATAATATCCTGTGTGCGTCAAGATTTCATCAGTAGAGTCCTTAACAAACAGGGAATAAATAAGTATATTTTTGTCTGCTAAGATATTGCGGGAAAATGTAAAAATCAGGCCAATACTCAGTTTTGCCGAAAATCGCTCATGTACACAAGAAACTGCCGTCGGCTTACCCACGGCATTCATCTTATCGGATTGAACGGTGTGTTCCTGACTTCATGTGAAAACGGTATTTCTTTTTTTGTGTGTCTGTTCTATGTTATTAAAGATTTTTTTTTCAAAAACTTGAGCATCCAAACTTTAATACAGTCAAGTGACAATATATTTCTTCACTTTTATTGGTTTGCCAGTGGGAATTAATGTCGAGTTTTGGAAAGATACATCAAAATGTTTTGACTTCAAACCGAAAGTACAACCCGAAAATAAGTTTTCCGTGAATTTCTTGAAAAGCCCTAACATTGTTTTGGCAACTGGCACTTAACATTGTAGACCTGCATTATACTTATTTCAGGTATGAGTTGCTTTGGTATATTGTCCACGAATTATAGAGTTCTCGTGCAAACGGTTTTTCCTTTGTTTTAGTGTGTGCTTCGTAATTAGACTAAATTGAACTTGCAAATATTAGAACATCGTTAGCAAAATACATTTCTTTACTAAAATCTAGATGGCAATAAGTATTTTCCCCAAAATTCATTTCTGAAATTTTAGCCAGTTTTCGCCATTTGCAATGTTTGCGACCCCTTAATAACGCACTAGATTATTTTTCCGCGTAGCATATTTCAAACAGTTGCCACAAAATGCACGGCTTAAAGCTATTCTAAAATATTGATTATTGAATGATGATCTTAAACAAAACACACACGAAAATTGTTTAACTGGTTTTTATTACATGCACTAACATACTTTTAGTACTTATGAATAAACTGATAGAGAGTATTTGCTTTATGGCGGTTCTTCCGATATCCTTAATTTTTGACCTTTTTATGTCATGCGCATTGGCTAGTTTCGTTTTAAAAGGAAGGAAAAGGAGAAACCTTTATAAAAGGATAAACATTTATTTTAAAACCTATGATAACTGTAACACTTATCGGTACATATGATTTTTATTAAGTTACTACTGAGTCAGCATAATCATAAACACTTTTTTAATTATTTATTATTCACAATAAATAGATTTGTCTGCAATAAATGTCACTACTTTCAATTCGAAATAAACGTGACATTCTCATATTATCATTATCATTATTATTATTTATATTATTATTATTATGTTATTATTATGTTATTATTAAGGCAGTTTAATATTATGTATATATAAATACGCATTAAACACATTTGTTTAATGAATGTCAACTTATACTTTTTATAGCCTACCCTACTTTCGATTTCAAAACAAAGAAAATGTGTGTGGTGAAACGTTCAAATTACTATGTTAATCCAAAATGCTAAAAAGATCATATATAATATTGTCCGAAGAAGAATGGTCAAAATGAAAAACGGGGTTTTTAGAATGAATAATGCAGATAATGTATTGGACACAAAGAACTAAAAATACTGAAAAAATGCAGAGCAGTAATAATGCAAATGAATTTGTGAAAGGAAAAGTAATTTCAAAAGCAAAAGAAATTAAAACAGTAGCAACGTTTTCCATAATGAAGATTGTTCTATTTTATAACTAATTCCATGATGCAAATGGGTTTGTTATCATCTGTAAGTGTTTTATTGTACACCAATAACCAATAAGTTAAAGACCTTTAAATAAATGGAGCAATATAAAACTTAGCAAAAAGAATAGTTGAAATACATACACCCCATGAAAGTTGTAGATGTGCTACCTGTACAAACATGCAGGTGTTTTGTGGGGTTGTTATTAGCAGTGTGGAGGAACCAATATATAAAGTTGCTTTGTAGACAACAAATTAATGTTAAACACTGTTCTTAAACATTAAAAAAAAACCTCATTGTCAAATACTTCTATGAAACTTTACTTATTTTTTATAAATATAAATGGAACGTTTTGTTTCGTTCGACCGTGACGAAATTTTATTGGCAATTAGTTGAGTGTGTTTTCTGTCATAGTGAAATAAAATATCCAGTTACATTAATGGAAACAAAACTTATTTTGTTTGTATGACTGTGTGATTTTGCACACATTTTTATCAAGAGGATTGGAGATCAGGCCCCAATATCACAAATAATCTTATGCTCAACCTTAATTTTCAACTCAACATATTCATTTAATTTTTAAGTTAATGTTGATTATTTTTCTAAGCATTATTTTATAAAAATGATGTAAAATCTTCCTGT
Source organism: Corbicula japonica (assembly GCA_038501625.1). Lineage (NCBI taxonomy): Eukaryota > Metazoa > Mollusca > Bivalvia > Venerida > Cyrenidae > Corbicula > Corbicula japonica. Next base: position 15,998 of record JAZAYU010000381.1, on the reverse strand, counting down.
GTCCATAAAAATAGTATCTGTATCTGTATCTGTGAAGTACGTAGAAAGGGCCACTGCTGGCATATGTTGTACGGGGAGTGGAGTATGGGATTTAGTCCCGTTGAAGGGCTGCCTTGAGCCCTCTACTGTCAGCGCGTGCACTATTTCTTCTTCCAGGTGGTTCCAGTCCACAAGTGTTTTTACAAAAAAGGAATTTTTAAATTGTTCTGTGTGAGCAAACGGGATTTTGAATGATCAAGAGTTTTTTGAAGTTCTATTTTCCACAATATTTAATGCGATATGATCTGTGTAGATTTTGGGTTTAACAGTTCTTCCTTCAGGTTTTTTTGCCAAATATATGTTAGGGTCCACTGCCGGCACCAGCCCCCCTACGATCTTGTAGAGCATTACCAGTTGGTTGTATTTGGGACGTTCTTGAAGCGTTGTTAGTTTTAAGGACTTAATGAGCATGTTCGTTACACAGCCTTCTTCTTTGCTTTTATAATCATTGAGGATAAATCTAGCACCTTGTCTTTGGATTTTTTCAATTTTGTCAATGTCTTTGTTTAGATAGGGATCCCAAATAATTGACACGTATTCTAATTTGGAACGAACAAGAGCAATGTATGCAGTTTTACGACATTCAAGTGGAGAGTGTTTCAAGTTTCTTCTCAGGAATCCGAGTGTTGAGCTAGCGCCTTTGCAGATGTTTGCTATGTGGTTGGACCATGTGAGATCTTGTGATATAAGTACCCCAAGATATGGATTTGAGTCAACGTGTTTTAGTATAGTTTTGTCCAATTCATAAAAATGTGTGGATTTACTTTTAACACTTAATATATGGCATTTCTTTGCATTAAATTTCATGCCCCATGTTTCAGCCCAGATTTCCAGTTGATGTAAGTCACTTTGTAAATCAATATGATCTTGAATAGTATGTATGGTTTGGTACAATAAACAGTTATCTGCAAACAGTCTAACGTAGGATTTAACGCTGAGAGGTAAGTCGTTTATATGACACAAGAACATCAGAGGACCTAATACTTTTCCCTGAGGGACTCCAGATTCAACATGAACGCTTCTAGAATGTTCGCCATCCACCACAACGTTCATGGATCGATGTTTCAAGAATGACGACAACCATTTCAGCAGTGATCCGTTGACACCATAGTTTGCCATTTTCAATAAAAGAAGATCGTGGGGTACCGTGTCAAATGCTTTCGAAAAATCAAGAATAGCCACATCGACTTGTTGTTTCTTGTCGAATGTAAAAAGAATATCGTGCATTGTGACGATGAGTTGAATAACATAACATAAATAGTTCAAATAACAATTTATCCTGCTGATATAATCTTGAATAAATGTTTGAGTTCAAACTTAAATATCTCAGTTTCTACTCAAACAGTGTTTTGACAATATTTAATCAGAATATACAGATTACAAATTTTCTCAACTGCATATAATAAAAAAAAATACATATACTTATTCTTAAAACCTAAATCACTCAACTAATCTGGTATGTATGGTCAGAATTTAAAAATTATCATATTGAGTTGAGTTAAAAAACCAACTCAATATTGTTCGTGATACTGGGGCCTGAAGTTTTTATGCTCCCCCAAGAAATTCTGGGGAACATATAGTCGCCAGATCGTCCGTCAGTCCGTTCGTCCGTCAGTACATCCTGCATTAGTTCGTTAACACTCTAGCGGTCACATTTTTGCCTCGATTGTTTTGAAACTTGGTCAGGATGTTTGTCCCAATGATTTCTTGGACAGTTCGAATATGGGTCATCTGGGTCCAAGAACTAGGTCACTGTTACTAAAAATAGAATTTTCTTGTTAACACTCTAGCGGTCACATTTTTGCTCTGATTGTCATGAAACTTGGTCAGGATGTCTGACCCAGTAATTTCTGGGACTAATTCGAATATGGGTCATCTGGGTCCAAAAACTAGGTCACTGTTACTTAAAATAGAATTATCTTGTCTTGGCTGTAAATTTGTTATTTCTCATTGGATTTTAAAATATCTTGGCACAAATGTTCACCATGACAAGACGGTGTGTCGAATACAATACCCATGTCGGTTGGTCCAAGGTCAAGGTCACTGTTACTAAAAATAGAATTTTCTTGTTAACCCTCTAGCGGTCACATTTTTGCTCCGATTGCCATGAAACTTGGTCAGGATGTCTCTCCCAGTAATTTCTTATTTGAGTTCAAATATGGGTCATCCAGGTCCAAAAACTAGGTCACTGTTACTAAAAATAGAAAAATCTTGTCTTGGCTGTAAAATTATTATTTCACATTGGATTTCGAAATAACTTGGCACAAATGTTCACCATGACAAGGGGCTGTGTCTAGTACAATACCCATGCCTGTTGGTCCAAGGTCAAGGTCACTGTTGCTAAAAATAGAATTTTCTTGTTAACACTCTAGTGGTCACATTTTTGCTTCGATTGTCACGAAGCTTGGTCAGGATGTTTGTCCCAGGAATTACTTGGAACAGTTCGAATATGGGTCATCTGGGGTCAAAAACTAGGTCACTGTTACTAAAAATAGAAAAATCTTGCCTTGGCTGTAAAATTGTTATTTTTCATTGGATTTCAAAATAACTTGGCACAAATGTTAACTATGACAAGGCAGTGTGTAGAGAACAATATCAATGCCTCTTGGTCCAAGGTCAAGGTCACTGTTACTAAAAATAGAATTTTCTTGTAAACACTTTAGTGGTCTCATTTTTGCTCTGATTGTTCGATTTTAGAGAAACTTGGTCAGGACATATGTCCCAGTTATTAATTGGACGAGTTTGAATATGGGTCATCTGGGGTCAAAAACTAGGTCACTGTTACTAAAAATAGAAAAATCTTGTCCAGGCTGTAAATTTGTTATTTCTAATTGGATTTTAAAATAATTAGGCTCAAAGGTTTACCATGACAAGTTATTGTTTCACGTACAATACCCATGCCTGTTTGTCAAGGTCAAGGTCACTGTTACTTAAAATAAAATTTTCTTGTCTGGGCTGTAACTTTCTAATGAATGGAGTGATTTCAAAATAACTTTACATAAATGTTCACCATGACAGGGGCTGTGTTGCATTTAATACCCATTTATGCATTTAATGCCGGTAGGTCCAAGGTCAACGTCACTGTTACTAAAAATAGCATTTTCTTTTCCAAGCTGTAAATTTGTTGTTTCTTATTGGATTTTAAAATAACTTGGTGTAAATGTTCACCATATGGAGACATTGGGTCACATACAAAACAACTTTGTTGTACTCAGGTGAGCGATAAAGGGCCGTCATGGCCCTCTTGTTTATTGTTCTTGCCCAAGGTATAATTTAATAAAAATAACAGAGACCTACACAGATACAGATACAGGGGCATTGTCATTGGTCAGAATATAATTCGGGGAGCATCCATCATTTACAATGATATCTTGTATTAATAGTGATTTTCATGATGTTGCACATCTTGCATGTATTTGTTTTTGATGCTTTTGCACCATATCCGCACAGTTTCTAGCATCATCTGCGATCAACACCCACCCTATTTTTTAAGTATAATTTCAGTAATCTTCGAAGATACTCTACTGCAAATGCCTTATTCATAGTTTATAATTTTCTGTCAAATGATTAAATTAGCTCTTCACATATCATTGCAGTTTTGGTCATGGAAGCCGAGCTTGAATAAACTCACCAATGCCAGAACAACAGCAATATAACGTTGAATCTGGCTTCATCTGATGGTAGGTACAGTTAGTTCATCTTTTTAGTGTCTGAAGACTTAACTCCGCCTTATCACTAATCTTGATTTTCTCTGAACCGAGAACGCAAAACCTTAAACAAAAACAACATAACAAAAAAACAACAGACTTTACATTCCAAGACATGTATTTTTAAATTTTATTATCCGGGTTCATTGCCATAATCTGAATGAACTTTCTCATCATAGAATAAAAGTACTGTATGGGTTTGTTTCATGACAATGTTTTCTGAATGTTATCCTTTTTCTGAAAATTTGCTGAACAGCCATGTCCCTTGATCAGTAACTGACATTATTACCTGAAATTCTGTTATAAAAAAGAGATCGTGACAATGAATCGATCTTGTTACCAATATTATCATGGCATGCTATTAACATATCCTGACAAGGTATTGAATTGCTTCTGAATTATCGTGACAAGGTTTTGCCCTTGCTTCCTAAGTATTGTGACAAGGTATGGACCTTGCTTCCCTATTATCGTAACAAGGTCTTGACCTTGCTTCCCAATTATTGCAACAAGGTCTTGACCTTGCTTCCCAATTATCGTAACAAGGTCTTGACCTTGCTTCCCAATTATCGTAACAAGGTCTTGACCTTGCTTCCCAATTATCGTAACAAGGTCTTGACCTTGCTTCCCAATTATCGTAACAAGGTCTTGACCTTGCTTCCCAATTATCGTGACAAGACCTTGCTGGTCTTTTTCTCTTTTCAGACTGATAGTGTATGCTTTTATCCAATGTACGTTTTCATATCAAGGTGGTTGATAAAAACATGCGGTGCGCTGCAGATTATTACGTTAGTAGCCATTGTTATTTAGTTTACTTATAATTCAGTTAAATAGATATTGCCTTTAAATAGGCATACCCTTAATATTTGTATGCTATTTATTCTAGGTATATACAAAAGTTAAATATGTATTGTCATTTTAATTTGAAAATTACAACTATATATGTAAATCCTTTTTTCTTCTCATTGCATAATTGTCTAAGCTCTAGAAAAGGGAACCACATTGAAAAAATAGTTACTCAGTACTTCAAAGGGATACAAACTACACAATTAAAATCTAATTCTTCTTTTTTATCATAATTTTTATTGCAAAAATATCATTTTATGCCATCAATAAGGAAATGTCGACAGGCCAAATGCAAACGCTGAAAAGCAGGAAATATATCCTTAAAGGATATTGAAAAATATCCGAAGATATATTGTTTTGGATTTTAAACGTACACGTTAATATAAATACGAAATATTTAAACACGTATTATTAACATACAAAAGTATCATGCTTAACGACCTTCGAAGGACGTAATTGATAATAGCACTGATTGATGAACAAAGAAACAAAACACAAACCACGTCATGGTTAAACAAATAAATGAAAGGGAGCGCTGAAAGCTACCAATCTTGTCAAACATTAAAATATTGCAGGCTCGGTTTCATTGAGCCTGTTCATGGGCAGTAATGGAAATGCTTAGACAATGAACAGGCAATTGGCTCGTTGTCCGCAATTCCATCTTTTTGACATTAAGAGCTTACAGATTTTTTTCTTTTGACATATTTAATTTCCGTCCGTTAACCATGGGATTAATTTTCCTTAAACATATAGTTCTATTATTTCCGATTATTTGTCCTTCTGTCGGTCTGTCAGTCAGTCAATCTGTCAGTAAGTCGGTTTGTCTGATGCACTAGATGCAAATAAGGACATACATAATATAATAATTCCTTATGTATGTCCTTATTTGCATCTAGTGCTTTAGCCAATGTTTAACCAACAACATCAGATTGATTTGTTTTGGAATAATAAATAAATAAAATCTACAAGATATAATCTGATATTATAACCAATGCATTTCATTACATTTACTCGGTTTTCATTAGACTTTTAATATAAAATTATTAACGAAATGTGTTACATTGTACATGTATGTAGGAAGAAATTTAAGAATTAGTCGCTTGACTATGTCCATCATTTTCAATTCTTAAGTATTTTGTTGTACATAGAAAAGTTCTTATTTAATAGTTTAAATGCACAATACCATATTTGAGTCGCGCAATGATAATTCGCCATATACTTTGATTTAGTTTTATCATTATTACTGTTCCTTAGTAATTTCGTTTAGCTATGATAGAGATTGGCATTAAATCTATTAATTGAGGGGTTTGGGGGTAGGGGTGGAACAAAGGTACCTAGTATTCTAAAATGTCTCGGAATCTCCCTGAAAGTACCCTTTGACAATTAAACCAAGTCCTTAATCTTTCCGAACTTTTCTGTTTACTTCTGTTATAGAAAATACCTCTGATATGATATTTGTCATAATTTGAATTTTATACTTTGGTGAACGTTTAATTGAATTGATTTAAAAAATAATTTTGGTATTCTTATTACGAATATACTCTTTCAGATGATGAGTGCACACACAAGACAGGACCAATCTAACGAGGTAATTATTGTTTACAATCCGTTTATTATCTTAACTGAACATAAATAAGTTATTTGTTATATTTTAAAGCATGCGTTTAACTGAGAAAATCCTGCAGGTCCAAGGAAAATGTTTTAGGCATCAACAAGGCTCTGCTGGCTAAGAAACTAACTGCAAAAATGTTTCACGAATGCGGATTGTCATCTGAAACGATGTTGTATGACTGATAATTCTCATGCATATGTGGTGAAGCTACTTTTTGAGGTTACGGTCGTTTCGTAATTTTGTATGACCTTACATAGAGTTATGTAATTTAGAATTTAAAGTATTTCAATCAGCGAGGTCAGTTTTCATTAATAATGGTTTTAGAACAAAGCGGGAGGTTTCTAACCCGCTATGCTTAATGTGTTGTAAAGATAACTCTACTGGCTGTAAAATATGTACTTGCAAGCCCAGCCAGGAACATAAACTCAGTGATCTCTTTGATGTAAACCACTTGGGCTTAATCTACATTAAGAAACAATAGTATGTTTTGATGAATTATTATTGTTGGAAACTATGTTAACTTCAGAACATAAGTTAATATCAATGAAACAAAAAGTTAACCAAACTGAGTGTTTCTGACATAAATGATGGTTAGTTAAATACACATCTACAAAAGATGATAATACCTATAAAAGTAGGAATGTTTTCGGCTCAGGGAATGACAGTTGACCAACGGATAGCTCACAGGTCTACCCGTCAGGGTCTAACAACCGTAAGTTCCCATATAATGATTTAGCCAGGAGTTAAAAACCAAAAGAAATCAAAAACCGGGTCTTTAACTTAGAAAGGGACTATTCCCTTTAAAGACGATCTTGTATTTTGATTAATAACTAAATAAATTGTCACTTAATAAATTTAGTGACAGAACTCAAATATTTATTTATTAATATTAATTTAGTCATTTCTGAAGTTTTCCTAAAGTTCCTTAATTATTTATCTATTATATATTAATTAAAGAAATTTAGAATTTTGATCTTGACACTCCAGAAACAAGTGCCAGAATAATGAAACCTTAAAGGATTCTTCATTTAATAGCACTGAGCTACAATGGTATCTTCCACTGGGCAATTCCATTATTAACCAATCAAAATGCATAATAATACTATATCTAGTATATGTCATAAAAGGGGTTGACTGGGTTATTCCAATATCCCTTAAATCATATTAATCTACTTATTTGCACTTCAAATAACACAAAAAGAACATGTATTATATAACTCAAACACTAAAATTGTAACTCAATGGATATTTAATACATAAAAATGCTTAATTTAACTATACTATGGCCTTAATTGGTTTACAGGTAAAGACAGGTTCCCTACAAACCATATAAAGAAATCCAAGTGATTCACAATAATCATGTCTATAACTGTACTTTAGGCCAGAGAAAAAAATATTTTAGATTCTCATCCCCCCCGCCCCTGTCCAAAACCACCCGCCCCAAAACAATTTATTGGTAAAAAAATCTAAACATATTCTGTTCCGTACAGAACGGGTTTTAGACCATCAAGAAATACCTTTATAAGGTATTTCGTTAATAAAAAATAAAAATTAAAAAGTGCCCACCCGCCCCTTTTTTCCCAAAATCCGGATGAGAATCTAATAATTTATTTTCTCTGGCCTTACTCTTTCAAAGTTAAATAAAGCTTACTTGATTAAATAGGTAACATATATCTTTAAAACAAATATTTAAGGCCTAACTGTCAAGTAAACACACTAAAGTTGAACACTTCAATGTTCTCTTTAAATGGTTGCCTAGGTAATAAACACTGATTGGGATATGATCAATATAAGCCAATGTCCAATGATATGATTTAATGAAATTAAAGTTGCATCATTGTATGAATGGTCATAATTTAAGGTTAAAAATTTATTACAAAATATTGCACTCTGATCATCCTTAAAACTAACTTTAAAAAACATACAACTATTTTCACTTCCTGTTTTATTTAATTTATTTCTCATTAACAAATCTAATTTCATTACAGCGCTTGTCTGTAAATCATACACGTGAACACGCTGGACTCATTAGGGCATTAGATGATTTTTTAACCAGGTTTTCTTTAGAAAAATCCTGGTTATTAGATTGGGGTATGTCGTTGGCCGGGCGGGCGGTTGGGCGGGCGGGCGGGCGGGCGGGCGCGCGGGCGTCAACATTTTGTGAAGTTTTTTGTGAAAGTTGTGTTTTTCTCAGTTACCGTTCAAGGTACAACTTAGAAACTTAACATAGTTGTCTGACATCAATACCAATTATCAGGACAAATTTCATAATCCCTTACTGTATTTTGACAAAGTTATGCCCCTTTTTCACTTAGAAATTTTGTGAAGTTTTTTGTGAAAGGTTTGTTTTTCTCAGTAATTGTTCAAGGTACAACTTTGAAACTTAATATAGTTGTCTGACATATCAATACCAATTATCAGGACAAGTTTCATAATCCCTGACTGTTTTTTGACAAAATTATGCCCCTTTTTCACTTAGAAATTTTGTTAAGTTTTTTGTGAAAGTTGTGTTTTTCTCAGTTACCATTCAAGATATAGCTTTGAAACTTTACATAATTGTTTGACATCACAGTACCAATTATCAGGTCAAGTTTCATAACCCCAGACAGTGTTTTGCAAAAGTTATGCCCCTTTTTGACTTAGATTTTTTGTTAAGTATTTTGTGAATGTTATCTGTTGATGCCAAGTTGCCTGGGATTGATACCCAGGTGTCTGTGATAAAGGTCTATGTCATTTTTGCTTAAAATAGAAATTTAGGTTTCTCCTTATTACATGGGTTAGCTGTGATCTATTGACACCAAACTTTCTTTGGGTAGCTGATACCAAGATGCAACTCGGGATTTCTACTCAGAAGTCTGTGATCAAGATCAAGGTCACTGTTGCTAAAAATAGAAGTTCAGTTTCTTCATATCAGATATTTTCTTTACAAAAGTATAAGTATTAAATGAATACCTTTTTTCGGCGCGTGGAAACGATTTTTCTTGTTCCAATTGAGATTAAGTGTTACTGTCAACTGATAAAGCAGTTACTATTGTCACACGTTATCTTGCAACCATTCAGATAGATAAAAGTGCACGTTTTCATTTAGTTATTTAAAAGTTGTTTATAAAACCTATATCAAAAGTGTACTTGCTGGTTAAATAAGCCAAATAGAAATTATTTTAGTGTTCTTCAAATAATTTCAAGGGAGCATATAGTCGCCACCTCGCCCGTCAAAATTTATGTTTTTCATTTTTATGAAATTCGATGTTCTTAATAAAAGCCTACAATCAGAATTCAAATAAACACGCCAAGTAGAGATTTGACGGAGCAGTTCATGATATTTGGAGCAAGCATTTACACTAGAATAGTCTCCGTCTGGTCGTCCGTTAGCCAGTCTTTCTTCAAATTTTCCTATTGTCGACCCTATATCTTAACCACCATTTGACGATTTCAAATAACAAGGGACAACTGTTTATTTGATTGATGCACATTCCGGGAACCAACACATGGTCATGTTGGTTTAACGGGAAGGTTACACTAATGTGAAAAAAGGTCAAATATGTCAAATTTCATTTCCTCCTCTTAACTGCACAACTTATCGCACTTGATATACAATTGTTTTGCACAGATCGTTCCAAGGCGGTAACCCCCAAGGTTCTCATTAATTTTCGTTAATTGTTAATGTTGTCTATTTTGAAATTGATCGTTCTATAGGCCTAACCCGTGCTCTCTACTGTTTTGGCTGTTTGGGGATGCTGTGTATTATGGATGTGGCAATAGCTGATATGTATATTTATATTTTCTAAAAGAAGATATGTGGAGAACCAAATGCCCGGTCATACATGTTCAGATTTAAGGTCACATTTGACGTTCATCAAATGTTCGTGTTCACTCCATATCTCATAATTTAAAAAAAAAGGATTTAAATATAGCTTAAATTTTTGATTAAACGGCAAAACAAAACCTTCTGAAGACAGTCATAAATAAAGAATTTCAGTGAACGGAAAATGAAGTAGTAAGGTCATAATGCAGTCCATTTTCTTTTCATTAATTGCTTAAACTTTTTATGGTTTCTCAATCAATTTTGGTTCCAGTTTGAAATGACAGGGAATGGGGGACATTATGCATAATATAATACATAAATATGAATTATACACCAGAAAATGTCGTTTTGCATTTTTGTATAATAAGTTCATGTTCAAACCGTGATTAAGTAGCTTATGTTTCGTGATGATATATTTTAATAGGACAGTGAGAGGGATTTTTGAGCATGATCATTGCTTGTTTACTGCAATCTGTGTTTGATTGCCTATGAACAGACGGCATATTCATTTAGTCTTACTGTTTCTTTTAGAAGATGCAGACTGATGCACACCTGGACAAATATGGTAAGGACATTTTTTAACGAAGTGTAACGATTAATATTCTATTGGGAGCATATGACTAACGCCTCTAAAAACGGAGATCCTACAGGCAGTTGCTGATCAATTCTAAACATTATTTATAGACATGAGCGATGCAGAACGCAATTCGTTTGATCAAGATGGCGTCTGTATGCCTGCGAAGGAATATATTTATTTCCAGTCGAAATGAAACTGATTAGACCGTTTCATCATGGCCGAACTATAAACATTTATATTTTTACCACTAATATGGATTGGAAGTCTTCTTTTTGTTCGGTGTTGTTGCCGATGGGTCACATTGGTGACTTATGGTAGCCACGGAACAGTGTCATTTGAAAACATGCACCTAAATACCGCCAGCAGTGCTGCCTACTCTTAACTATTTTCTGTTTACTGCTACATGAATTTTTGATTTGCATAAACCTAGATATTTAATCGCATGCTCCGGTTGAAGACGATTTTTGGAACAAGTTAGGTAAAAATTTTAAAAGTTTTTTTGGGAGAATTTGTGTCGCGTAAATGGATGACAAACGTTGATTTTTCTTTTCAATATTGACAGTGCTTTACAACTGTTTGTTGTTCGAATCATTATACTCATGTGGGCATTTTAAAACATGTTTTATGTTGTTTCGTTTTTGTGAAATTATGAAAGTAGAATAGGGATTTTTAGGTCTAGCCATTTTTTTCTGTTCTAACTTTTCTAAACGTATGTACAATGAAGATACATTGTACATTAAAAACGATTATTTAGATAAAGTTTTATTGAACTTAATTTTATTGTTACACATATTTTGATATCTTAATTTTTTACTGATGACCGTGCAATGACTACTAAAGACGGCTCTTTAAGCACCTGTAGTTTGACCAAGCATAGTAGTATTTTTATAAACTGCAAGAGGCATTTTATGATGTCACATTTACGAACGAATGTTTTTCTAATAAATAAATATGTTTTAAACCCTTTCTCATTTTAGTGGTTCCTTTGTGGGAAAAAATCCTGTTTAGATTCTCCAGTGGTAAACAGACGTTTGATTTAGCCAAAGTTTTAATTTCGGAGCGTTTGAATATCAGCAAAGTCCAGTATGCAGTTACGTTTAACAAAGACTTTACAGTCCAGGTTTTGAAGGACAATTTCATTGAACTCTTTGTTGACGAAAACACTGGAGTATTGGATGTTATCTGTGAAAATCAAGACACGCATGAAAGTGAAATTTTGAAAAAAATAGAGGACATATTCGAAAAATCGATTCTAGATAAGGTTGAAAGTATTGAACTTGATTCACAAAAAAGAAAACAAGTTATGAAGACACTCGAGACAAAGATTCCATCTTCTGTACGATCCGGGAAATGTCAGTTTTATGAATCTTGTATTCACAAATTGCTTTTTCTTGTTGGAGAACCTAACTATTTTCACCAAACACTGGAAGAATTTGATCTTATTCCCGCCGTTCCACCTCGAATTAAGAATGAAAACCAACGAGTCCAAAGTAAGAAGGAAATAACTTTGAAGGATAGCATTTTACTTCATTACCTTGGTTTCGAAAAATATTTGCGAGGAAAATATCCTGATATCGTAGGTCAGTGTTACGCAGAAACCTCCATGCTGTCAATTCAGTCAAAAAGGTCACGGATCGGTCAATTTAGATATGGAAATTGAGACTTTTTGTAACAAACTGAAACGTGAAGAGATTATTCTGAAAGATCCACTTTGTTACAAGCTTCTTATTGACCAAGATGGATGTCCAAATAATAGCGTGTACAGTTTTATCAAAGATAAGTGGAAACAAAAGATGCATGGCACAACCACCTTTTGCGTCATTGCGGAAGAAGATACATATTACGTTTATTGTGAAAACAAAGCAACCGCTGCAGATATGGCTAAAATTATACAAGATAATATTATTTTCTGTAGATATACTACTGTTTCTGATCATGGATGGAAATTTATTAACGACAACTCGGATGGAAAACTTATATTTCAAAAGTTGCCGGACGACCTTGTGCACATAAGCTTCACATCTGATACTCACTGTCAGTTCACTGAAGAAATGGGGAAGAAGTCATCCGAAAACGTACACAGGCTTAAGTTCCCAAAATATGTTTTGGAGTTTCTGACAAGAGATGGACAAAGTTTAATCCTAAGTATAAAACAAAAGTATGATGCAGACGCCAACGTCCAAGACGATGAACTTATCGTGAAGTGTAATTCTGGTATGCGGAACGATGAAGTGGCCCAGCAAATCTCGGCTGATATCCAATGTCTGTATTCGTCCGTTAAAGTCACAGTACCAATATGTTGCATAGAAAAAAATAAGAATGAAATTGAACCCGAGCTCAGGAAACTTCAGTGTGGCTGGGTCCTTCAGCAGGACATTGTACCTGTCAACGGACTTGATCACTGCAAATACATCGCATCTTGGATTGATCCATTACATGTACAACGCCCGGTGGTGACTGTCGTAGAGGGTTTTCCATGGCATATTGATTTCGGTTTGCATCTTGTTTTTACTAACCAGTGCCTCTTCCCGCTAGAAGTGAGCGATCTTCAGATTGAAGGTTAGTAAATACTTACGGATTTTTTTTTCGTTTTAAACAATCTGTGCAGAAATTATTTCATCGAGTGTTGATACTGATGATTTTGGTATAAAGATTAAGAATTGTGGCGGAGTTGAGGGCAAAAGATAGAACTAGTCTAGCTCACAGGTGGAAGGATCGTACCCTGGTACCCCCCCCCCCCCCAGTCCAAAAAAAATCCAGTCAACTAGACGGCAAATTCCATTGAATTTAATCTTTTTCATAAAAAAAAAACATCAAAAATATTATCTAACTATTTTTTCTGTATATTATCGCATACCATAGACAAGGTCGGTAAGAGATGTTGTTTGAAAAATACTATGTTTCCTCTAAAACCATTTCAATTTTTTTCAAATATTTTTTTTCCAACAAAATAAAAAGCGCTTTACCATGGCGGACATTTTCGACTGTAGATTGAAAACTTCTGGGAATTTTTCTTCGAAGTAAACTTTTTCTTAGAGCTAGATTAATTTGAAATAAAGTGCATAGGAGTTTTGTTGGTTAAAAAAATTATTTAAAAAAATTGAAATGGTTTTAGAAGAAACATAGTATTTTTCAAACGACATCTCTTACTGACCTTGTCTATGGTAAGTGACCATATACATATTTCATGTTTTTTTTTATGAAAAAGAATAAATTCAATGCAATTTGCTGTCTGGTTGACTGGATTTTTTTTGGACGGGTGGGTAGTGTCTGCAGGGGGGGGGGGGGGGGGGGGTACCAGGGTACGATCCTTCCACCTGTGGTCTAGCTTATTGTGATTTCTTTTATCTTTGTTAATATAATTTTTAATGTTTAATATGTAAAAATAGATATGTAGTATAATGCTGCCCTTAAGGTTTTAACATGACTAAGAAAAGAAAATTCAAATATAAAAAGTGCTTCTGGTATGTTATACTCTTCAGGGTTCATTGTCTGAGCATTTTTGAAATTAATCTCCAAAACTGCTAAATAAAAAGAAACCAAATGGTAGTACAAAGCGATGGTAGTAAACTAATATTTCGGTAGACTGCACTTATTTCATTCTTATTTCATTGGTTTCTTTGATAGAACATAAAGTATCGAAAACTTATTTTGCTTTGAAACCTTCAGTCAAGATGATTTGTTTAAGAAAACTTCTTCCCGGTATAGCGAAACTCACAATTCAGGTAGTATTACTACTCTTGTTGTGGTACATGTATATAGAAATATTATGAATTCTTCTCATAGTTTTGGTAAAAATAAGAATATAAATGCGTGTGAATATCAGATTTAAATGGATATTTGATTGTAATTATCTGGGTATGAAGAAATGTTGAATTGTTTTTAGTAAGCTCGAAGCCCTTTGGGTTTCACACGTTTTGAGAAACTCCAGTTTCCGATACCCAAAAAAACACAATGATATAACAATTGAAGCAACGATTTTCAATCCTTAATATATATGTGGCGTGTTCACGCATTTACATATTAATACATTGTATACTGCGATCAGGTCTGGGGCAATTACTTGCGAAACTGTAATGATAAAATTACAGTTGCTTTGCTAAAAATAAGTAATTATTTAATAGCATTCGTCAATTACTCTATTTTTCAAATATAATGATTAAATTACAATTAATTTGATAAAGTCATTAAATTACAGATAATGATTACATTAAATTACATTATAAGCATTAGCCGAAAATAATAATTATGTTTGGACACACAGTAGCACTCGAATATGTAACCTGATTCACCTCAGCAGGTTGGTGTACAGTAAAAATATACAAGTGCTGAATAGATAAATACCAACTATCATATTAGACTACTGAAGTTGTTCAAGATAAAATGTCTCCATACAGATCTACCAGTTAAAACCATTGATTGCTAATACAGTTTTCAGCGAATACATTTGTTTCACTTATTTGTTGCAACAAAGAACTAGGCTGTGCACATTTAATCATTAACAATTGATAAAACATTTGAAACCTAAACTGCCTTTAACATTTTTGCCGAAACTGGCTTTCATCAAATATTTCAGGTATATCCGATTTTAAGAACTTTCTTTGCTAGCAATGTCCTATGTGATTGGATAATAATTATAGTTCAATGTTTATTTAAAAAACAAAAACACACAAATTTTTGCAAATCACTTTTTTCGATTTGATTTTGGGATATAAGATAAAATCTCGTACGGAAAAAGTCTCTTTTAATTATGTTCACTATTTTTAACATTTTCTGAAATCTCTTGATTTTACTCGAAAAATAGTTTATACAGCCTTTATTCTATTTTAATGAAGTGTAAATAAGTTCAGTTATATGAAGCTAGTCTTCAAATACTAGATGATTTTATCCGGAGACATAGAACGGAGAGTTCTCCTGAGGATATGTTGGTGTAGGCTCCGTTCTATATCTCTGGATAAAACCATCTATTTGAAGACTAGCTTCAAACAACTCAACTTATATGCGTGCGTGCGCTTAAGCGCTCAGCCTTTAGGTTAGTTTCTCTAACTCCAAATCTTCAAAGAATATGTAGAGCTCATTTTGATAACAAAAATGTCACAAATGTCGTTCCCGTTCAGTTCTCTGAATCAGATGATTTCTTATATAATCTGTTACTATAATGTGATCTATTTAGCAACAAAATAAAAATAATTTGGTAACGGAACCATTGTCAGTTCAGCTAGATATTCTATATTACTATCTGTTTTAGTGACCCCATTTAAGACTTTTTTGGACGTTTGCCGTGAAGACAGGAAAAATAAGGGTCTTCAAGATACTCTAGCACTAGGAGAATGTACATGTTTTGTGAAAAACGCTAAAACATCTGATGAAAGTCAAATTATTGGCTTGACAGTATACACGTCTTCCGTACGAGGG
>JAZAYU010000380.1:244775-441522 GCA_038501625.1 Corbicula japonica | reverse complement strand
CTATTCCAACAAAATAGCCTCTGAAGGTGGTGATCAGAAAAATCTCTACAAGATTACAAAACATCTTCTTGGCGCATCCAATGAAGTGGTTCTACCCTCATCTACATCATCAAAACAGCTAGCTCAAGATTTTAGTAACTTTTTCGTCAATAAAGTTTAAGGTATCAGAAACGACATTAAAACACAGAACTCGTTGTCGGCCAACATAAACACAAATGTTTTAACCCCATCTTCACCACCGGTGACCAACATGCTGAATTTCGTACCAGTATCTGAGCAAACAATAAAACGCATTATTTTGGGGTCACCAAATAAATCCTGTGAGCTAGACCCAATACCCACATGGCTACTGAAATCTTGCATTGATGAACTGCTACCTATTTTGACAAAGATAATAAATACTTCATTAGAAACGGCCTATGTACCAAAAGTGTTTAAATGTTCACGAATACGGCCATTACTAAAGAAACCGGGCCTTGACCAAAATGAACTTAAAAACTACAGACCCGTGTCTAATCTGCCCTTTATATCCAAGGTTCAAGAAAAGGCTGTGGACATGCAATTAGAATCGCATCTTGCTTCAAACAACCTGTATGAACCAAATCAGTCGGCTTACCGGAAGTTTCATTCAACTGAGAGTGCACTAATTAAAGTACAAAATGACATAATGCAATCTTTAGATCAAAACAACATTACAGTTCTTTTTCTACTGGATCTTTCAGCAACATTTGATACCATAGATCATATTACTCTCCTAAATCGACTTAAGCACAAGTTCGGTATTATGGGCGCTCCGCTAAAATGGATGACCTCTTACTTCAATGATAGGTACCAAACAGTTTGTATTGACGGCCAATTGTCGGAGGCAGTTCTCATGACCTACAGTGTGCCACAGGGATCAGTACTAGGCCCTAAAAACTATTTCATGTACACCAAGCCTGTAGGTTCTATCTGTAGAGATCATGGTCTGGATCACCACTTTTATGCGGACGACTGTCAACTATATCTAGCGTTCAAGCCCAATGATAAGGTCAGCGCCGAGGAAGCTCTACGTCGGGTGGAGAGCTGCCTTTCAGACATTGTATCTTGGATGCACTCTAACATGCTGAAGTTAAACACGGATAAGACTGAGGTCATTGTCTTCTCATCCAAACATAATGAGCAGTTTGTTGGAGATATAACCATCACTATTGGCGCATCTCTGATATAGCCAGCAAAAGTTGTCAGAAATCTCGGAGCATTCTTCGACTCCAGGATGAATATGGAAAGCCGTATTAACCGTGTGTCGATCCAGCTATGCTCAATTACGCCAAATTGGCCACATAAGACAATACATTACTTGTGATGCTACAAAATCTCTGGTCAACAGTCTTGTTACATCTCGACTAGACTACTGTAATTCTCTGCTATACGGACTACCCAAAACCACTCTTAACAAGCTGCGGACTGTTCAAAACACAGCAGCACGTCAAAAGCTTCGCGCACCAATCATATCACTCCGATTTTGAAAGAGCTGCATTGGTTACCGATAGACAGTAGAATCAAGTACAAGATTTGTACCCTCACATACAAGGCACGTCACAACCAAGCACCAGCGTATATCAAATCTTTGCTGGAACTGTATACACCAAAGCGAACACTTAGATCTCAAGACAAAACATTGATTTTAGTACAACCCAGATCTAAAACAGTGAGCTACGGGGACCGCTGTTTCTGTGTGTGTGCACCTCGGCTGTGGAATTCGTTACCAGTGACACTACGCCAGTCTAGCAGCTTTGCTTCTTTTAAAAAAGCTCTTAAAACATACCTTTTCCTTCAGTGTTATGAAGCACAGTAGTTTTAATCTGTAGTGAAACATTTATATTTCTCCAATTTGTTAACTGTTTTTATTTTTAATGTACAGATAGACACTCATTTTTTACGAAGCGCAATATGGTCTGATGTTTTACCTATCAATATGTTTGTGTAATCTTATTTCACATTTTTTTATGTAAAGGTTTTTTATAAATATATAGGAACCTGTGATTCTGTTTATAGTATTCTTAAAATGTATGTTTCTGTTTGTAAAGCACCTTTGAGCGTATGTATATGTATGAAAAAGGTGCTATATAAATGTGGATAATAATAATAATAATAATAATAATAATAATAATTATACAAATAGGTTCATCTCATCGCTGGCTATAGATGGATAAAAAATATCAAAAACTCTCTGTAATATCAAAATGCAGATGAATAAAACTTTGCAAACAGTGTTATTATTATATAATAAATTATTCTTTATTTTACATAAGTTAAAACAAGTTAGAACAGTAAAGAAACATAGCTTGAGCTAAAAAGTCCATACAATTCTGTAAACATCCAAACACAGATACTAAAATGTAAAATAAAGAAACATTAATTATATCCATAAGGGCAAAGTTTTGTTAAACTGCTATGTCGGGATTTTTCTTTTTTATCGATTACAGTGCAATGACGAAAGGTGCAATACCTAAACAAAGACCTGTATAAATAAATAAGTAGGATATAAGTTTGGTGGTAAATTCTTTGAAAACAGTAGAAGCGTCACAAAAGCCCCCGAAGGTAATGCATCGGTCTTCGGATTAAATAAGGAACCCAAAGAAATATTTTTTTTCAATCGCAGTAATTGAAATAAAATTATTTTATTTATGTAAGAAATTGTCTTAAAAAATATCTGGACAAAAACTTCATAGAAAATAACTGGTAATGATGTTAACTATGTATTTAACTAACTGAAGACTTGGTAAAACAGAAACAAAACAATGCTCAGAAACAAAATTGATGTTTTGTTGTGTAATACTGTAATAATGCTGTAATTCAAACTGTCAGAGTCAGACATAAAATTGTTATGAAAACCTTAGGGAAATTGTATGGTTACAACAGAAAAGGAAACACAATAAGCTAATATCTCTTAAAAACGCTATTTTTCTCACTGGTTCATTAAAATAACATGAAGCAACTACTTCAGTTAAAGTGTACAAAAATACACGGATGCAAATATTTCAAACTCCCATTTTAAAATATATAAACGAATAAAATCTTTATTCAAAATCTCCAATTTAAACAATCAAGACTAAGACATTCATTTAGATTGTCTTAAAACTCAAAATCTCACGAGACGTTATCAAAATCATTATTTAATTTTAGTTTCGAAATGTCAGAGAATTTTATTAAAACTTTTTTTTCTGCAATATACAAAAAGAAAAAAAAAGTAGTATCTCACTTCAATCAATAATATTCACATTATAGTTATTATTGCTAACCTCTATGCAAACCTATTGTGGTAAGTGTGAGGTTGGTGCACCTAGAACCCTATTGTGGTAAGTGTGAGGTTGGTGCACCTAGAACCCTATTGTGGTAAGTGTGAGGTTGGTGCACCTAGAACCAATTTAAATTCCAAGTGATGATCCAGCCTCTACTGCGGAGCTACTCCGTTCAGTCAGGGCAACAGCGCCTAGCGTTATTCGCATTATCATACACTAAATTCGCTAAAGATACATTTCAACAACTTCATTTCTGTTGGTAACCTTACTATAAGTTTTATTAGTGATATATAAAAAGAAAATGGTTGTTGTCAATGATATTGTTTTATGCACTGCATTTCTCAATTATCCGATAAGATAATGTTGTTAAATGACAATTGTTGGCTTCCCTGGCAACCAACCTCATCGATCAACTAAATTAATGGAATCAGTGATCACCTAATCTCCTAAGAATCTCTCCTAATAGACTTGTTGCGTCATATTTAAGAAGATAAAATACTGAAACCATGGTTTGGCTGTCTCCTTTTATTCTACAATATGTATTCGTTAATGTGCTGTGGCATTTGTCATTGATCTGTTATTGATAAAGATAATTATCAGAATCTATTTAACGGCAAAATGCAGTTCAATAAGACTTTGCTCAAATCAACGTTATTAATCTATGTTTATTTTACCTAAAACAGGTTCCGGTTTATCTTTGCGAATCCGGTTTATTCGCAAACTCAGCTACCCGAAATATTAGTCCTAAAGGCGATTTTTGATTTTATGATGATAGAATAGGTAGAACTGATAAATAATTGGCACTTTGGATCGTTCTATGTATTAAAATGATCTCCTGAGATGACTTAAAATTGAAAAAATCCCATGGGAGTTTTGAAAATCCCATGGGATTTTCGAGCTCCCATGGGAGCTCCCATGGGATTTTTCTACCATTTTCTGAAAAATGGGAGAAAAAAATCATGGGATTTATTTCAAAAAATAATCTAGAATATTTAACCGTAATTGTAGTGCAAAATTAATGTTTAAATAAAAATAAAGGTATTTATTCAAATAATACGCTTTTTTAAAATCCTCCCATCTTTTTCTGGGATTTTTCTCCCATGGGAGAATTCAGCCATTTTAAAATGGATGAAAAATAGTCATCACGAAAGGAGCAACGCCTATAAATCCAAAATATTTAAGAAAACAAAATGCGACTGGCGGAAATTACAATGGATGCAGTCGTGCATATTTTTATTATTTTATTAAGGTCCAGGAGTAACATTATTAGAAGACAAAGTGGGTATAAGGACAAAAATTAATAAACAATTTAAACAAAACAAGTGACAGGAAATTGTCACAAAACCAGGTTTTCATTTTCCAGACTGATGGCCGAGCGCAAATGTGTTTTTAAGTCAGTAGATATACATAATGTGAAAAAGAACAAAGTTTTATAATAACAGAGTATTCTCCCTTTTATATATACTTAAATAAGGAGACACACAATTGCTAACGAACGGTGGACGGAAAACCAGGGGCATAACATTAAACATTGACATGAGGGCCATTTGGCCCTAAATCGCTCACCTGATTCTAAGATACATGAAATAAAGGGTAGAACAGAACACATTGAGGGACAGTACAGTACAGTACCAATATTCAAAGTTTGCAGTCAATAAGCCAAAGCAAACTCAAGTTATTAAACTGAAACCGAATTTCTATTTTTAGCAACAGTGACATTGACCTTGATCACAGACACCTGGTTAGCAACCCCAAGCTCTTATAAGCTTCCCATACACCAAGTGTGGAGACAAGAGGCCAAAGCAAACTGAAGTAGTTTATTGGAAACTGAATTTCTATTTAAAGCAACAGTGACATTGACCTTGATCACAGACACCTTGGTAGCAATCCCAAGCTTCCTCTTCTAAGCTACACATACACCATGGTAGTTTGGAGTCAATTGGCCAAACCAAACTCAGGAAATTAAGCAGAAACGGAATTTCTATTTTAATCACATGGACATTGACCTCGATCTGTGAAAGTTTAGTTGAAATCCGTAGAGAAATGTAGGAGGAGTTGCGCACAAAAAGTTGTTTACGCCCGCACGCCCATCCGCCTGCCCGCCGACGTACCCCAATCTAATAACTTTTCCATCGGAAAACCTGCCGTGGTGAAAAAAACGACATTATAATAAATGGAACATTTCTTAGTTAAAGATATTTAACTGTCGATGAATATTAACTGATTCGTTGGCAGCGATTTTTATTGGCAGAAAAATGTCTATATCATATAACGGTGAAGTCAATAGACTGACTATACATCATTGAACAAGGATGTTCAGTTTTCGTCCGCCAGTGTTATCAGGTCTACCTTCTATCAAAAAAGACGATTCAATAACACTATACAGACAATGAAACAACTCACATCGTTTATTAAATTGAAGATGTTATTGTATTCAGCGCAGAGTCTGATGTACAAATTTAAGACAAAATTCGAAAAAATATAGTTTAACACTTGAAATTATGTAAATCAGTCGACATGGCTGCACCCATTTTTTCTATTTTGCTATTATCGGTTTTATAATTGCCTAGAAGTGTTAATGCTTTTTATACCACATGATTAGTGACTTAAGCTGCAAACAATTCGAATAATATTCGACTGACACAAACAAACCATGTTTAGTTAAGTAAAAACCAGCTCATGTCCACCGGAATATGAGGATAAATAGACACAGATATATTTCCAGTCAAGTTGTTGTACGTGAATATGACAGACCGGTCATAAGTTGTAGTACGTGAATATGACAGACCGGTCATTTACATTTTTACTATCAAAAGAAACTGTCATTTACTGACCAGCTCCAGCGGAGAAAGTGATTATGAAAAGCGCTTATGGAAAATTGTATTCACTTATCAGAAAAATATATCTTCTTTACCAGCCAAAATGATTGCCTTTATGTTCGCTCTTATGTTTCATTACGTTTTAACTTTTTATATAGTTATTGGCGAGGGTCTACTCACAGTAGAAGACAAGTACAAAACTCTTCAAACCTTATAGTGACTGACCAATACTAAAAGCAGTATTGTCTTGGTAATTGGACACCGGTCGGATTACAAAACAAACCAGTTTTTATATGTGTACTTTTATGTCCACCCACATATTTATTCGTGCTCGTCGATCTTTTAATGTCGTGAACGACAATAAAGCTGATTAAAAGTACGGGAAGACTTCTTACAGCTAACACAAGAGACAAAAAACGCTCGTAAGATTTAAATAATGATGGCGTAGTATATTGAGCCTGTTCATTGGTAGTAATGGAAATGCTTATTTCCCTCACATCTATCTGCCTTGTTTCACTTCGTTATGGTTCTAAGTGAAGACTGTGAACTTCCGGACCCGGTATCGAATGTGTTTTCAGACTGTGTTTGAAAAGGTTTTAACCTAGAAAAATTATCAATTTTTTCTACGTAGTCTATCATGTACCTCATGTTTAAAACGGCGGTTCTGTGTTTTTCTTCAGTGTCTTTCATAAAAATAAATTAAATAATAATAATAATACTAAAAACTATTATTATTATTATTATTATTATTATTATTATTATTATTATTATTATTATTATTATTATTATTATTATTACGTGTATTATTATATTATTTTACACTCAACGAAATCAGAAACGAAACTTCTTTGAACACGAAAAAAAGCAACATATGCATATCAGGAATCGCCACACTCAAAAAACACAGCCTCCCCACGCAGCGAAAAAGAAGAGAGGAAGATAGAGAGAGCGCATGTTTAATATATGTATGTCAATTCAAATAGGACGCCACAAACAATTAATAAACAAGAGAACCTTTGGGGATACCGCCTTGGAACGGTCAGTGGCAAAACAAATTGCCACTGGGGGTTTAAACCAGGTTCTAGGGTGCACCAACCTCACACTTGCCCCAACAGGTTCTCGTATCACAAAACAAGTACAAATTGTCTTGGTGAAATAACTCCAACCCACCCATCAGCTCAACAATGTTGCATGCAAAAGCATACAAACATATAAACATAAGAATTTAATAGCATTGCAAAGCCAAAGGGCGGGTACTCAATGATCTTTCCGAGACCAGAGCACCTGGAGTAAAATCAGCAAGAACACGATGACGAAGTACATTTCGTGTTTCAAAAAAAACTTTTTTTTTCATTAAGTAGATCTATAGTTGTCTTCGTCGTCGTTATATTGTCTTCATTATCATTATCATTTATATCATTATCATCACCATATTCATCATCACATTCATCATCATTATATTCAACATTACTTTATTTTAAAGAGATATAATTTGTATGATCATTTCTTTGATAAATAGGATAAGTCATCAATTTTTATGCCCCCGCCATATAATGGCGGAAGGGCATATAGTGTTCACCCTGGCTGTGGGTGGGTGGGTGGGTGTGTCAGTGTGTGTGTATGTTCGAAAATCGTGTCCGCTCTGTAACTTTGTTATTTCTTATTGGATTTTAAAATAACTTGGTATGAATGTTCACCATATCAAGACGGTGTGTCACGTACAATACCCATGCCCGTAGGTCCAAGGTCAAGGTCACTGTTACTAAAAATAGCATTTTCTTGTCCGGGCTGTAACTTCCTTATGATTAGAGGGATTTGAAAATAACTTGGCACAAATGTTCACCATGACAAGGCGGTGTGTCGCGTACAACACCCATGCCTGTAGGTCCAAGGTCAAGGTCACTGTTACTAAAAATAGAATTCTGTTGGAAAAATCTTGTCCGCTCTGTAACTTTGTTATTTCTTAATGGATTTTAAAATAACTTGGTATAAATATCCACCATATGAAGACGGTGTGTCGCGTATAGTACCCATGCCTGTAGGTCCAAGGTCAAGGTCACTGTTACTAAAAATAGAATTTTCTTGTCCGGGCTGTAACTTCCTTATGAATGGAGGGATTTCAAAATCACTTGGCACAAATGTTCACCATGACAAGGCGGTGTGTCGCGTACAACACCCATGCCTGTAGGTCCAAGGTCAAGGTCACTGTTACTAAAAATAGAATTTTGTTGGAAAAATCGTGTCCGCTCTGTAACTTTGTTATTTCTTATTGGATTTTAAAATAACTTGGTATGAATGTTCACCATATCAAGATGGTGTGTCGCGTACAATACCCATGCCTGTAGGTCCAAGGTCAAGGTCACTGTTACTAAAAATATAATTTTCTTGTCCGGGCTGTAACTTCCTTATGAATGGAGGGATTTCAAAATAACTTGGCACAAATGTTCACCATGACAAGGCGGTGTGTCGGGTACAACACCCATGTCTGTAGGTCCAAGGTCAAGGTCACTGTTACTAAAAATAGAATTTTGTTGGAAAAATCGTGTCCGCTGTGTAACTTTGTTATTTCTTATTGGATTTTAAAATAACTTGGTATGAATGTTCACCATATCAAGATGGTGTGTCGCATACAATACCCATGCCTGTTGGTCCAAGGTCAAGGTCACTGTTACTAAAAATAGAATTTTCTTGACCGGGCTGTAACTTCCTTATGAATGGAGGGATTTCAAAATAACTTGGCACAAATGTTCACCATGACAAGGCGGTGTGTCGCGTACAACACCCATGCCTGTAGGTCCGAGGTCAACGTCACTGTTACTAAAAATAGAATTTTGTTGGAAAAATCGTGTCCGCTCTCTAACTTTGTTATTTCTTATTGGATTTTAAAATAACTTGGTATGAATGTTCACCATATCAAGACGGTGTGTCGCGTACAATACCCATGCCTGTAGGTCCAAGGTCAAGGTCACTGTTACTAAAAATAGAATTTTCTTGTCCGGGCTGTAACTTCCTTATGAATGGAGGGATTTCAAAATCACTTGGCACAAATGTTCACCATGACAAGGCGGTGTGTCGCGTACAACACCCATGCCTGTAGGTCCAAGGTCAAGGTCACTGTTACTAAAAATAGAATTTTGTTTGAAAAATCGTGTCCCGTCTGTAACTTTCTTATTTCTTATTGGATTTTAAAATAACTTGGTATGAATGTTCACCATATCGAGACGGTGTGTCGCGTACAGTACCCATGCCTGTAGGTCCAAGGTCAAGGTCACTGTTACTAAAAATAGAATTTTCTTGTCCGGGCTGTAACTTCCTTATGAATGGATGGATTTCAAAATAACTTGGCACAAATGTTTACCATGACAAGGCGGTGTGTCGCCTACAACACCCATGCCTGTAGGTCCAAGGTCAAGGTCACTGTTACTAAAAATAAAATTTTGTTATGAAAATCTTGTCTGCTCTTCAACTTTGTTATTTCTTATTGGATTTTAAAATAACTTGGTATAAATGTTTATTATATCAAGACGATGTGTTGTGTACAATACTCATGCCTGTAGGTCCAAGGTCAAGGTCACTGTTACAAAAAATAGAAATTTCTTGTACTAGCTATAACTTCATTATTAACAGAGTGATTTCAAAATAATTTGCCAGAAATGTTCACTATGACAAGGCGTTGTGTTGTGTACAATTCCCATGCCTGTAGGTCCAAGGTCAAGGTCACTATTACTAAAACCAGGATTTTCTTGTCTGGGCTGTGAGTTTGTTATTACTTATTAGATTTTCAATTAACTTGCTATAAATGTTCACCATGACAAACATGCATAGCGGGGGCATCCGTGTCCTATGGACACATTTCTAGTTCTCTAATTTAATAGACGAAAGCTTGTTTACATTGAATCTTCTAATAAAAAAAATTAAGAAGCGAATAAGATTAACCAGTTAGGTTCTGTTAGGTGTTCCAACATATCCTCATACACAGATGCGGTAAAAGATCTGACCTATCGATCTGAAATGTATATGGGTCCCGCACAAGGCACGCATATTCTACAGTTGGTCGAAGTATCGGTTTTATGTATTAACCTTTAAGAAAGTAGACGCAATATTAAAGTCCCTTTGAGAATTCCTTAAAATTGATTTGCTTTACAGCAGATTTTGTTTAATTAAGATCATACACTTGAGCTATTGATTATTATATTGCATATAAGATATTTGACAGTTTTCAAGGATTTAAAAACATGACCATGTCATATGTACGTATTCATGTTTGTTTTCTTTAATGATACCGCATTTCTCGAAGTGGAACGCCATTTTCATATTTCTACCAAATGCCGCTAAAACGTCAAGGTCAGGATTGTAGATATCTAGAATCAATCTAAAGGATACTGATTGTGATCTATTGTCAAAGAAATTGTTAATCCAGCAATTTGAATTATTTAATAACAAGTAGATTATGAACAATTAATAAAATATGACAGATGAGCCAAATACGTTTTGCTAAAAGCTTTTACCTGCCGGTTTTTTTTTGTCAAACCGGTAAATAGGAGTTCGATTTCAGTTTTGCATGCTACAAACCGTTCAATAAGGTGTCTTTTTCGATAGATCAGAAGTTTGATTGCCTCTAGGATTTTTTTTTGTTTATTCATTCCCTAACCCTTTCTTTGTGCTCCATGAATGATTAATTTTTAGCATAGTACAGGGCGTATCCACAAGACTAATACAACGAGACAGTTAAGCGAAATAATTTCACAGTATGATTTTCTGATTCAGCAAAATCCGAAATTCGCTTTATTTATTAATGATATATAACAAGCATCTCATTCTTTTCAAAATCGGTAAAACCGTAGAGATCGGTAAACTTCGGTGAGGATCGGTAGTTTTTGGGTAACATTCACGCTCGACCATGTTCCACATACCATTGGCTGCAGTCTGGCAGTTGGCGGTGAGCAGGTTATATTTGCTGTTCGGTAATGCTGCGTTACGGAAGTCGATAATTCTTTTATTACATCTGGGTATATCCTTTGATTTTACCAGTACCCATTCACTGAAACAGAGTAACTTATAAAAATGAATTTCTTTAAGCTGGAATTATTTTATACTTCTGCACAAAAGTCTTGTATCAGATTATTTTAAACGCGTTAGCGTTTTGAATCAGGCTTCCTTATTTAGGTTTCTAAATACAGTTATCTTGAAAAAAAACACCTAAAGGCTATATACAGTATTTGCGGGCCGTCATCAGATGTAAGATTTTGTTAGATCTGACTTTAGTGAGATTGATGTCGAAAACAGGACAATTTTCTCCACAAGTCTTACCTTCCCATGACGCTAGCAGGTTCTATAATGGTATCGCTTGCGGCACCTTTGCCCCAATTCGGCCCTCGATGGATTATCCATCGTGTACCCTCCGCGATCCAAACAACTATTCCAGCATGCTCGAGCTTCCAGTTCTGTGTAATCTCAGTCTCCAGAATCGTTTCCCGCTACCTCTCCAACATTCCGTGGTGTTGATGACTAATAATGGTCTAAATATTCAAAAGAATTATCGTTAAGATGGGATAACTATAAGTTAGAATATCTTAATCACACATTGCGATTATAAACTGTCTACACCCGTTGTCTATTGTCTATAATATGCTCAGAGGAAAAACCCAACGCAGGTCCATTTCTGAAAACAAAAAACATTTCAAATAAATTTAGAAACATGTCGTTACACCATAGCAACCACCGCTGTTGTTTGCTGCTTGTTCTGCCACATTGGATCTGGATGAGGATCTGCTTCCGCTAAGAGTATTATACAACAACAGCAACAAATCTCTCTACTTCTAGGTCAACCGTTTGGACACTAACTGTTTCTGCGGCCATTAATTCGGCTGTGAATTAATAGCAGCAGTAGAAGTAGTAGAGTTAAGTAAATAAAAATAGATGAAAAGGGAACTTTGAAAGTCACCGAACACGACAAATATGAAAATATTGCAGGCTCGGTTTCAATGAGCCTTTTCATGAGCAGTAATTGAAATGCACATTAGCCCAGGATTGAGCGCAACTCAATATTTACACCAATAAACAGTACAATTTTAAACGATGGTATGCATATGACGTTGATTATGGAACCTTCAATGCGGTATTTTCGGATTAATACCATTCCATTTTAAGCGGCGTATGGTCCCCATATTAAAGAATGGGTTTACCCTAAACAAAAACACGATGGGCGGAACTAAACAAAATAGAAATTTGGCAGGGATCTGAGAATATAAATCCTGAAAAAAGGCAAAATTTAAAAAGCAGGAAGTATTTCCTTGGGGTGATTGAACAATATCCGAATCTATATTGTTGGCTGGGATATTGAAACCACCCATTATTTAACTGGCCGAAATATTTAAATAAAAGCATTAATACATAAATGTCGTGTTCAACGACCTTGAAAGGACGTAACTGATAACAGCACTGATTGAATGTACGGGGAAACTTTCTACAGCCGCCACACGGCACAAACAACGCTACTGTAATATTAAAATAGATGAAAGGGAACTTTGGAAAGAAAAAAATATATATGCATATCAGGAATCGCCACACTCACAAATCACAGCCTCTCCAGGCAGCGAAAAAGAAGAGTGGAAGAGAGAGAGAGAGAGAGAGAGAGAGAGAGAGAGAGAGAGAGAAAAGAGAGAGAGAGAGAGAGAGAGGGAGAGAGAGATAGAGAGAGAGAGAGAGAGAGAGAGAGAGAGAGAGAGAGCATGCTTGTTATAAGTATGTCAATTCAATAATGACGCCGCAAACAATTAACGAAAAAGAGAACCTTTGGGGATACCGCCTTGGAACGCCACCAAACACGACAAATATGAAGATATTGCAGGCTCTGTGTGATTGAGCCTGTTTATGGGCTGTAATGGTGATGCATATTATTATTGAAAATCTGCAGCCATAACTTAGTTATCTTTCCCTTTGTCATAATAAGGATTTCAGTAATATGTCAGCGATTCTTTGAAATATTTACATTTATCTGAATCAATTCACTATCTCTAACTTTTGTGATCAATATAATCACAAAATATTCATCAATAACACAACTGGTCCTCAATAAACAACGTTAGAAATTCAAACCATTTCCAATTACCACCCTTTAAATTGATTATGTAGTGTTTTGTAATCCATGATTAATTGTTATTTGATTGGCAATTATTCATCAAAAACACAACTGGTCCTCAATAAACAACGTTAGAAATTCCAACCATTTCCAATTACCTCCCTTTAAATTGATTATGTAGTGTTTTGTAATCCATGATTAATTGTTATTTGATTGGCAATTCGCCGGGTCTTGGTGTGAAAGTTTTAATTCATGAAAATTAATTTAAACACAACTGAGATTAACTAAAAACACCATTCAAAGCTTTCCTAATTAAATGAAAATATGTTAATGAGAATATAAGCATAAAAAATGGATTTTTTTTGTTCAGTTTATAATGAAAAAAAACACACAAACAAATTGAAATTTAAACCTAAATTTTCTTTTTTATGTTTAACTTCTAATGATATAGAGTATGCGGTCCATAAATTCAAAGTAACCTAAATATGAAAGAACCTTTATAATTTAACAGAAACTCAAAGTTCATTCGATCTTTTTAAGTATAGGTTATACTCTTTATTTTCTTTCGAGTACTCGATCGGAAGATTATCCGAGTACTCAAGTACTAATTTTACTTCTCGTTGCCATCATCCCTTATATTTACACCAATAAACAGTACAATTTTGATCTATCCCAAACGATGGTATCTATATGGCGGTGAACATGGAACCTTCAATGCGGTATTTTCAGATTAATACCATTCCATGTTCAGCGGCGTAATAACGTGACATTACAGTTTTAACAGCATATAAGTAGCACCCAGCCTAGTTGACCTACATGTGACTTAAATTTAAAATTGTTATTCAGTTATCAATATTATTGTAAATTAATGTCAGATGGACAATGTGTGAAATGTCAGACAATAAAACAGCTATGTTCAATTTTTGAAAATCATCATCTTAGTACTCACCAGAACTGTCTTTGCAGAGTTTTCGATGTGCATTGTAAGTTAACAAGTCAACTCATATATATTACCTGTTACCCCTAATGAACTGAAAGAACACATGGCGTGGCGCCTGTTTACTATCTACAAATAGTGAATCGTGTTGGTCATTAAGTCTTTTTTCAAAGAATTCTATATCTCAGTTTCAAAGAAAGGAAGCGTTTAGTGTTCAACTACTAATTTTCACAGGTCACGTTTTCAACATAAGTCAACAATCTAACTCTAGTTCATGGACATTTGAATTGGCTACTCCGTGGTTTGCAATCCGTGTTTCTGGTGTGGCTTTTTCAAGTTTGCGTTGATTTTAGGTTATTTAATGTGCACTTAACCAATGTTCTAAATACACAGATCATATTTTTTAAATTTTTTCAGCAAGGATTCGGGATATGCACTTCAAACTTGAAATATAATAAGATACATCAGTTTCACTTCTTTGTATGAAAAAATATTAGATTCTCTTCACGCGTTTAGAAATCACTGACATTTAATCAATGTAGGTGTAAAACCAAAAGTCTGAAAATTGTCGGTAGTGGGTATATTCGCCGTAAACGAAAATTCATATCTCATTTTTAAATATGGATTTTAAAGTTATTTTGAACAAGTCTATGCCATTCTGCATTGGTTAAGTGTAGATGGTTACAGTTTCTTTAGAACAAAACGCGTGTACTTCATAGTTAACGGTTGGGATGAGATCTGTATAACAAAAACAAAAAAGACGAAAAAGGAAGCCACCGAACACGATAAATATGAAAAATACAGGCTCGGTTTGATAATAGAAATGCATATTTAATTTACTTCCCATGCTCCTAGATACCAATAAACAGTACATGTTCGATCCATCTTACACGATGATGTGAATATGGCGGTGAACATGGATCTTTCAATGCGGTTTTCAGATTAAAACCATTCCATGTAAAGCGGCGTATGGTCCCCAGATAAAAAATGGATTTGTCCTAAACAACTAAACATAATAGAATTTTAATTGATGATCTGGTGATATAAATCCTGCTTATCACAGAGAACGCCAAAGCAAATTTTAAAAAGCATGAAGTATATCCTTGGGGTGATTGAACAATATCCAAATCTGGGATAAAATGAAATCACCCATCTTCAAACTGGCCGAAATAGTGAAACAAAATCAATTTTAAATTACTATTAACATTTTACAGAAGTATCGTGTTCAACAACCTTCAAAGGACGTAACTGACAACAGGACTTATTGAATAAAGATAGATAAATGAAATACGGACGGTTTTGTAGTAAAACATTGTAGACAACGTATGAGCCAGTACTTAACGATATGGTCACATTACCGGGACGCTTTTTATTGCTTATAATTAATTAATAATAATAATTAATTAATATTTCAAAAATGTGTTAATCTCATAACCTGTTTCACATCTTCCTTTATTTGAACATCAAGTTTTTATGGAATCATTGAAAGATCATACCTGCCAAATTTTGCTTCTGCCAAGAACACCAGAATGCAGAGTTCGATTGTTATCAGATAATAAGTGTGGTTACAAAAACTAAACATTGTCTGCTGAGATGGCTTTTCTACTTAACAATTTTAACATATATACTATTTTGTATAAGCCAACGTCTATTGATTTTTCTTACTAATTCATTTACACGGTTAATTGTGATTCCTCTATTGTGGAGTTGATTGGTGTGTTAGAGCTAATTCACGGAGACAAGTTGTACATGTTCGTTCATATGAGAACCTGTTAGGGAGGTGTGAGGTTGGCGCACTCTAGAACAGGGTTTAATCCCCCAATGACAAATCGGTTTGACACATACCGTTCCAGGCTTAGTTAAGCTTAGTTTTTTTTATAATTGATCGAGATGTCTTATTTAAAATATATCTTTTTTTTCTATCTGCTTGGTGGCTGTGCGGGCGGGCTGTATTTTCTGACACTGTTTTTTCCCGATCAACACGCTTCATTTTTGTTTTAAACTAAATTTTAAAATCTACATTTCAATAATTTAAAAGAAGAAGCTGGTTACAAGTCATAAGCTTGCATATCCATTAACAAATTATGGCAGAAAACAATTACCATTACCCAAATCGAACTGGTTTAACTAAACATTGGTAAAGAGAATAGTATTGCTTTACACAACGTGTTATTTGAAAGTGATATAATTTTTTTGCCACTGACCGTTCCAAGGCGGTATCCCCAAAGGTTCTCTTCTTCGTTGTTTGTGGCGTC
Source organism: Corbicula japonica (assembly GCA_038501625.1). Lineage (NCBI taxonomy): Eukaryota > Metazoa > Mollusca > Bivalvia > Venerida > Cyrenidae > Corbicula > Corbicula japonica. Next base: position 425,146 of record JAZAYU010000380.1, on the reverse strand, counting down.
CTATTGGAATTGACATACATAAAAAAAACATGCTCTCTCTCTTCTTTTTCGCTGCGTGGGGACGCTGTGTTTTGTGAGTGTGGCGATGCATATATTACTTTTTTCTCAAAGAATCAAGAATCAAGAGGATAGACTTCCTTTAAAGTACTAACTTTGGTATGTACATAACAACCAGATAATCAAACTATAAATTACTTAGGCATTTTACTGGTACAGAATACACTATTATTGTTAGGGTTACACTAAGAGACAAACTAAAAGCAGTAGGTGATAAATGATAAAGTGTAAAAAATTGCATATCGGTAAATACTGGTAAATAACAATATGTTGACACGCAGCGGCGGCTATAAAGTCTCCCCATACTTTGTGTAGTTATCAGTTTCAATTCTCTTGATGCTCATATGCTAATTTAATTTTAAACCATCTCAATTATTGTGGGTGGTAGTATATAGCCATATTATAACTTTCCTTTTAGGGGATATGGATAGTAAGTACAGCGGTCACCGCTTTTTGTATTGCTTTGAGGTTTTCTTTACTTTTTTTCTAAATTAATTACAATTACGGAAAATTTTACGGAAATAAGGCCAAACAGACTTTCAATAGCTAACATCAAATTGCCATTAATGTTTTATTATATGCGTATGTTAACAAACGAAAAGGAAATAAAATTTGCTAGTTTCTCATTATAACGGTACTAGTATCCGATCATTTAATCAAAACCAATACTTTAGCTGTGATTTAAGAGTTTATGAAGTTTTATAGTTAAATCTTATTAAAATTACCTAGAAGCCGATTTTTTCTTAATAATATGAAACTGTCATCATGTTCTCCAGGGACTCAGGTTTCAGTAAGGTCATTGAGTACCTACCTTTGTTATATTTACAATGCTATTAGCTTCTTATGTTTTATATGTTGTGTGCTTTTGCATGCAACATTGTCGTGTTGATGGGCGGGTTGGAGCTAATTTAACCTTGACATATTGTACGTGTGTAATCATATGTGAACCTGTTGAGGGCAAGTTTGAGGTTGTTACACACTAGAATATGGTTTGAATGCCAGTGGCAATTTTTTTGCCCTGACCGTTCCATCATGGTAACCTTTCAAGGTCTTTTTTATTATTTGTTTGTATTGTTTTATTCGAAATTTATCATTTTATAAACATTTTCTCTATTTTAATCTGTGCTTTTTAATCTGTGCTTTTTGGCAGAATGGTGAGATAACTTGTCTGTCGATGATTCTTTTTTTCAATGCTAGCATATATAAAGCGAGCGATCATCTTAAAGTATCTCTTGTCATAACTATTAAAATGTTATTTGGCACGTACATGTTGAGTCCAGAAAATGAAATAAAACATAATGTGTTTTGTTAACTTGTTTACTCCTGGTAAAGTACGTTCTACTTACTAAGCTATATGAAATAGACTTGTAAACTCAATAAATTTGTTTAACTGTTAAATATATAACTTGAATTTTTATATTTTATTTTTTTTTCAGTTACGTTAAGATGATTGACTTAACATAATGTTGTGTTAAGATGATTGACTTAACATAATGTTGTGGTAATAAATTTCCATCGAGACAATTTTGTAATTATCTCAAATTCCGTAATTTTAGTCTTGCTTGAATCAGCAACTTAATCTTCTAAAAACATGCTGATTAGGGGAAATTTAATTGTAATTAATAGGCAAAACAAAATTTCAAACTCAAATATCAAACTACCATTAATGTCTTGTAGAATTCGTGTGTAATTAAACGAAAAGGAAACCCAGTTAGCTAACATTGTAACAGTATTAGTGTTTTCATAGCAGGAGTTGAATTAAAGTGAAAATGAAGGGAAAAAGGCTATCAACGCGAACAACGCAAAGGTTTGTACACGGATATAAACTTTCTTATTAAATTCTCAGGCAGAGAACAACATAGACTGAATCCGTTTAATCCCAATTACCTGGTTTATACTCCTTTGGGAAAATGCTTTGTCACTTTTGACCTTTCCAAGGCGGTAAAGTGAAGGGGCGGAACTGTGTTTTCTTGGTATAGCTAATTTCTTTTATAAATTAGATTTACTTTTTCAGTAATGTTTCGAAATGTTGACAATATCAGGGTTTGCTTTTCACGTGCGACACTTTTTCCTTTAAGGTTTTAGAACTGTAATATGCACTTTTGCAGATCGGGATTTTGTTGTTTTCATTTCCAAGTACATCCATTTAGACATCTAAACACGAGTTTTAAAAAACATTTACCGTGTGTAACTCGAGAAATTTAGTATTTTAGAAGGGGACCCTCTGTTTCGGAAAATGGGCTGTAAAATCAAACATACTAGAAGCTAAATTCATCTCTATTTCTTTAAAACCTTGTAAAATTTTGTAAAATAAAGGCTAATTGTTTAAGGACATCATATCTGAACAGGAAAAAACAAGCATTATGTTTAGAATTTATTTCTAACACTTTATAAATTGACTTTTTTTAAAGTGTACCCCATTTTCGGAAATGCACATTTTTCCGATCTGCAAAAATTAAGCAAGTTTTTATCTGTAATTTTTGTGCATATTTAATGCAATAAAATAATTGTGTTATACATTAAAATTATCTACAATGTGTATAGAATCAAATAATTAAAAAAAAAGAGCACCTCACCGTCTTCGTTTTCATTTTATTGGCCTACAAAATAGGTACCTATGGCCCAGACCAAACGGTTAAAAACCAAAAAAACCAAAGGGCTTGGTTTACGAATGGTGATTTTTTATACCCCCTCAAATTTTTTGAAAAACAAGAAATACGCAAGCAATCAGCTATGCTGATTAACATTTAACCTCAAAAAAGTAATTTTGGCAACCGTAACCATAGCAACCAAAGCATTCTTTTAAAGGAAAAAAATCATCGTGCAAACACATAAAATTAGTTTTATAAGACAAGTATCACAAAATTACTGTTCAATTATAGAAACAATAAAATAGCAACATTTTCCTAAATGAAAGTACAGATTCCATAAGCATTTTAGTTTCATATCGTGATTCTATTGCTGTATTATAAAAGAGTCAGTATTTTGTAATAATATCATTACAATATTTCAGTTTTCATGGCTACTAAATGAAGATGAAGAATAACAATTATTTCCGAATTTTAAACCTATTGATTATACTATTTTCTCCAAAAATTTCCTCACAATAATTTAGAAAAAAAGAAGAAAAAGGGGAAAAAAAGGTTCCTCTCCCGAGGATTTAACCGGGTCCGTCAAAATAAAGAGCCCTGAGCGTTACCATTAGGCCACGGAGGATTGATCACACGGGGACAATTTCATATAAACTATATTCACTACTGAGTGTTGTTCGTCTATAGACTTATTTTGAGTATTTGTTATTAAAATATTTGTTTACTTTACATCAATTTTATATCCGCACTTTGTTGTTATTTGATTTAGTTATTAATGACGTCATAATCGCGGAAAACACCTAAAGAGTAGACTCCTTTTACGAATAATAGTATCAACCGGAAATGTATGAAGCGGCGTTCGGAAAGAAACGAATTAGTGACGGCATAAGTCGATATTTGGCGGAAATATTACAGTTCTAAAACCTTAAATGCATTTTATATAAAAATCATGATTTCTTTTTTGTCTCTTACCACAAGCCTTAATAAAATAAACACTTTCGTAGGCGCAGAAAAGTCTGATAACTATTTTAAGCACTAGTAACATAGAATCGTTATTATATGTGCTGCATCACTTCTGTTAGAATTTTTCATAACTTTAGTTAGGTGAGTAACCTTGATAGAATTACGATCTCATTGTCGTCTTCCTTGGGAAAAATGACCGATTTTCGATTAATACTGAATTAGTAAATAAAGACCCCGACTATTCCCCACTCACACCTCAAAATAGATCCCATATATAACCCGATTGCCCAATGGAGTATTTAACTAATTTTAACGGCTTTAATCTAAGGAATAATTTTGTATATCAGCTGTGTAAAGTAGTACGACAATTGTTCTATAAACTTATGATTTCTTCTAGCTTTTAATGATGCTAGACAGATAATAACTGTAATTATAATGCTAGAAACATTAATGTCACATTTAAAAAGTATATTATACAATTAACAATCAATTAAACATGACGAGCAAAAATCGTTGTGCTGTAAGCTTTAACCGACCATTTTTTCTGTCAAACTGGTGCGACGCGTTCGATTTCTTTTTTCCATGCCCAAAATAGTTTTTAAAGGCATCATTATTTGATACTAGACGATTCTAACGCCCCGGTCACTTCGCGGTAGTTGCTGTCGTTTTCGATATATCAGCAGTTTGTTTGCCTCTAGGATTTTTTTTCTTATTTATTCATTCCCCTACCCCTTTTTGTAACCCATGAATGATTTTAGCATAGCACAACGTGTATCCACAAGACTAATACAACGAGGCTGATAAGGTAAACCATATCACACTGTGTGGTTTTCACATTTAACAAAATCCGAAATTCTCTTCATTTATTTATAATATACAACAAGCATCTCATTCTTTTTAAAATCGGTAAATTCGTAGAGATCGGTAAACTTCGGTGAGGATCGGTAAATTCCGGTTAACAATCACGCACGACCATGTTCCACATACCATTGGCCGCTGTCTGGCAGTTGGCGGTGATCAGGTTATATTTGCTGTTTGGTAAAGCTGCGTTACGGAAGTCGATAACTCTTTTACCGCATGTGCGTATATCCTTTGATTTTTCCAGTCGCCATTCACTAAAACATAGTCACATATTCTAAATTAAACGAAATTTCTTTTGAGCTGGAATTAACGCATGTACAGGCATTCAGAAAAGTGTTTTTTTTTTCATTTTTGTGAACATATAATTATACATATATGATAGTCGCTTTATGACTGTGAACATATATGACAGTGGCAGTGAAGATATGAAACAGCCGCTGTGAACATATGACAGTAGTTTGAACATATCTGACAGTCGCTGTTAACATATGTAACAGTCGCTGTATTCATATACACTCACCCAAAGTTCTAATTGGTCACTCTTTGTCCGTAATTTCTCCTGAGAATGACATTGACTTAACTCTTGATTTGTAATCAGTTGCCAACCACAGTCCTCAATTTAAGTTTTAATCTTGTAATAAATAAATTTTGGAACAGTTTGGCGAGAGTTTTGCTAAAAATGCATTTCACGCAATTAAATGTCAAGCAACCAGAAAATTGCTCTAAAATTCTTGTTTTATTTTACTAGGACGCCTCCTTCATAGAAAAAAAACATAAAATCCTATTAATCAGCAGCATTTTTGTTTAAACAAATCCCATTCAAAGCACCAATATAAACAGCAACAACCTGAACTGCTGTGGAAAGTCTCAACGTACTACAATTCCTACCTTCCCATGACGCTAGCAGCTTCTATAATTGTATCGCTTGCGGCACCGTTGCCCCAATTTGGCCCTCTGTGAATTATCCATCGTGAACCATCCGTGACCCTAACAACTATTCCAGCATGCTCCAGCCTCCAGTTCTGTACAATCTCCAGAAATCTTTTCCCACTAGACTTCCAACATTCCGTGTTGCTAGTGGCTAATGGTCTAAACATTTAAAAGAATCATAGTTAAAGATCAGTAAGATGTATCTTGGAAAATCTAAAACACACACTCCGTTACTTTTTTTTACTGTCTACTTCCATTGTCAACCGTTAACCCTCCTTGTGACATCATATTAGAACATGTTGGGGCAAGTGTGAGGTTGGTGCACCCTAGAACCAGGTTTAAACCACCGGTGGCAAATTGTTTTGCCACTGACGTTCCAATGAGGTAAACCCTCGGGTTCTCACTTTCGATACTTGTTTGTGGCGTCTATTTTGAAACTGGTTATTGAAATACAATGCTTTCTTCTCCTCTGTATATTTTTTGCTGTGTTGGGAGGCTGTGTCTGCTAGATGTGGCCATTCCTGATATGCCTATTTCACTTTTTTAATCCTTTTTAAAAAGATATCTTTTTAAATAAAGTTATTTTTAAAACGAGTTTTTGAAACAAAACTATTTTGCATATTTTACTTGGTGAAGTACTCCACAAACACAACGGAATCATTGTCGTTTACGGCAATAGTGGATGAAATCCAGAATATACTCAGAAGTAAAACCCAACGCAGTTCCATGTCTGAAAAAAAAAAACATTCCAAATAAAAAATGATATTGCCCGTAATAGGGAGCGAACCTCTTGCAGGCTCGGTTTGATTGAGCCTGTTCATGGAAAGTAATGGAAATGAATATTACTGCCCATGCCGCCTAGCCCCGGGTTGAGCGCAACTCAATATTTACACCTACAGTACAACTTTGACTATTCCAAACGATAGTGTACATATGGCGGTGGAACGTAATCGTAATTGCATGAAATTGTTAACCGATTATTTATGGATAATTTATGGATAACAGTAGTGACTATATGTACGGGGAGGCTTTCTACAGCCGCAACACTGCACAAATAAAGAACGAAACAACTTTTTACACCGCCGTAATTGCTTCTGCTGTTTCCTGCTATTGCTGCTTCATTAGGTAATTGATGTACTTCCGCTAGTATTAAAAAACAACAGCAGCGAATCTCTCTTCTAATAGTTCAACCGTTAGGACACCAACTGTTTCGGCTGCCATCGATTAATATACATTGTACTATGAATTTATAGCAGCAGTAGCGGTAACTGTGTTAAGTAAGTAAGTTGTTTATTAACGTGACATGTGCACACCAATCTACAGTTAAAACAGCATATAAGTTGCACCCGGCCCAGTGGACCTACATGTCACTTAAATTTAACATTGTTATTCAGTTACCAATATAGTACATTTATGTTAGAATAAACAATGTGTGAAATTTCAGACAATCAAACAGTTACATGTATATTCAATTCTAAAACAATCATCATTATAACTCACCAGATCTGTATCTGCAGAGCTTCCGATGTGCATTGTAAGTTAACAAGTCAACTTATATATATACTGCCTGTTATCACTAATGAACTGAAAGAACACATGGCTGGCATCTGTTTACAATCTATAAATGGTGGTTCGTGTTGGTCATTAAGTCTTCTTTCGAAGAAGTCCATATCTTAATTTCAAAGAAAGGAAGCGTGTAGTGTTCAAATGCTGAATCGTGTTGGTCATTAGGTCTTTTTTCAAAGAATTCTGTATCTCAGGTTCAAAGAAAGGAAGCGCGTAGTGTTCAACTGATTTTCACGTGTCACGTTTTCAACAAATGTTAAAATCTGTGCTGGATCATGGACATTTTAATTGAGCAGAACCCGAGTGGTTACCGCCTTTGAACGGTAAGTGGTAAGGTTATTTAATGTAGGTTACAGATTATTTAGAATAAAATACGTAAACTGGCGAGTCTTTAGGTTAGCGGTTGGGGTTGCATAGATCTGTATCATTGAGTACATAGATGAAAACGGAACTTGAAAGCCATCGAACACAACACATGTGAAAATATTGCAGGCTCGGTTTGATTGCGCCTGTTCATGGGCAGTAATAGAAATTCATATAACTGCCCAGGCCGCCTAGCCCCGGGTTGAGCGCTAATCAAGTTTTATACCAAAAAACAGTAATTTTTTATCTATTCCAAAGGAATGTGTTCATATGGCGGTAAACATATATCATTGCGTATTTTTATTAATATCATTCTAGTTTCAACGGCGATAAGTCATAAAAGATAAGAGAATAAGAATGAAAATATAAATCCTGCATATCACGGAGAAGAACGCCAAAGCTAACTTTAAAAAGCAGTATATCCTTGAGATGATTGAACAATATCCAAATCTATATTGATTAGGATATTGAAACCATCCATATCTTCAATCTGACCGAAATAATGAAACACAAGTAATTTTAAAAGTACTACTAGTATTAACATAGTGCAGTATCGTGCTCAGCGACCTTCAAAGGACGTAATTGATAACAGCATTGAATGAATGTAGATAGATAAATGAAAATGAACAGTTTTAAGTTAAAGCAATGCACATGAAGACAACGTATGGGTCATTAACTGTATGCTTACATTATCAAATTTGCTTGACCTCCTAAATGTAACAGATTCAAATGTCCTTAAAAGGGCTCAATTTTTTATTGTTCGTAGCGGTGCTGTTCTAAGTTAAGGGATCGCAAACATTGCAAATGGCAAAAACAGGCTAAAATTTCAAAAATGAATTTTTGGGGAAATACTTATTGCTACCTAGATTTTAGTAAAGAAATGAGAACTCTGAAATTCATGGACAATATACCATAGTAACTCATACCTGAAATATGTATATGCTGGTCTACAATGTTTAGTGCCAAGTCTTTAAAATAATGTTAGGGGTTTCAAGGTAGATTTCTAATTTCGGTTTGAACCAGGGAGTAAGTTTTCCTTGAATATCTTGAAAACCCTAACATTATTTTGACGAACCTGTTCATTTTCAGTAATAGAAATGCATATTACTGCCCACGCCGCCTAGCCCCGGGTTAGTGCATCTCAATATTTACACCAATAAACAATAGAATTTGATCAATCCTAAACGATGGAATGCATATTACGGCGGACATGGAACCTTCAGTGCGGTATTTTCAGATTAATACCATTCCTTGTTCAGCGGCGTATGGTCCCCAGATAAATAATGGTTTGCCCTAAACAAGAAAACAATGGGCGAAACTAAACGGAATGGAATTTCGACAACAAAAACCACGATTGTCGAGTTGATGGTTGTGTTAGAGCTTATCAAAGGTGTCAACTTACAAGTACTTGTTTGTTCCTTTGAGAACATGTTAGTGCAAGTTTGAGGTTTGCGCACTCTATAACTTGGGTTAATCCCTAACTTAGGGGCAAATCGTTTTGACACTTGCCGTCCCAAGGCGGTAATATCCCTTAATTATCATATGCGTATTTAATTGCAAAATCATTGTGGGTGGTAGTACATGTATATAGTTATACTTAAACATTCTTGCATACCAGATCAGGACATCCGGTGTTTTCACCCGTGTAGGAAATTTTGATCCTACACCCCATGTAGAATGAGTCACGCGCCTTATGTGACGTCACGACGTCTTACGCAGTTATGAAAGAACGATGGATTGTCTCGTATATCACTCCGCTACTATAAAAAATAGTGCAACGAAAAATTTACAGGAGAATACCCAAACATGCGCAAAATAAATACGGTATGCAAGAAAAAGTATCATTCACACATGTTGGGTAAAGATCGCGTGATCCGGCCCGAGTTAAATATGCACTTAGGCGGTAACTCGACAGAGCCTCGTTACCGCCCTTGTACATATTTAACTCGGGCCGGATCACGCGATCTTTACCCAACACACGTGAATGATACATATATTCCTTTTCGAGGGATACGGATAGTGTGTACAATGTCGCCTGTCTTTTTGTAACCACTGCTTGCAGTTGGTTACAGTGTTACAGACCGAATTTCTGAGCCTGGCAACTTCGCTAGGATTAATTGATTTACCGCCAGGAAACCCCTCATCCACCAATTAAGTAGTTCCTTAGTCTATCGTGGAACCGTCTTTACTGGTTGCAATGTAATGATATAAAATAAAGATATTAGGTTCAAAAAACATTTTGTATGTGATACTGAATAAATACTTCCACAGCATGGCAAAAAAATATTATTTGTTTTTATAATGCAAATAACGCGGAGAAATACAAGATTAAAAATAAACCTATAGGAGATATTTCCGTGACGTCATAGCGTAGTCACGTGATGGGGTTTTCCGCTGTGGTTAGCAAAAGCATCAATAGACAACCATTGATTATAGAAAGTAACCTGTGAATTGCATGTAAACAAAAATAAAAAATGGTCGTTTCTTGTTGTGTTACGGGATGCAGTCAAAGGTACGAAGCTGGAGTATCTTTCTACAGATTTCCTAAGAATACTACACGGAGAACTATGTGGTTAGCGGCCGTAAAATGATGTAAATTAGGACAGTAAAATTCACCGTGGGAACCAAGAGTCCACGATCGCATTTGTGGACGCCACTTTGTCAAAGGTGCGTTTCTTAGTTGATTGAATAAATATTTTGACCTTGTAATAGTTATTTTAATAGAATTATCAATGCTTTCGTCTTGAAATCAAATAAAAAGTACAAATTTCCGGAGCTCAACGATTACCCCACCCACATCCTTTATACCAAGAAATTATCGTGGCCAACATTTACAATGGTAACGTTGTTTGTGATAAGAGTACTAAATGAAGGGTCCAGAATATTTTAATTATTTCTGTTAATCACTTTATATTTGTGTGTGTTGTAGGACAGTGTGATGATCCCCATGATCCAGATTATCTACCAAGTGTAAACATGGGTTATCCCTACACAGAGGAGAAAAACTCAGAGGCCATGAAAAGTCGGTATGAGAGAACAGTGTTGCGGGATCCAAGAAGCAGCTTGCCTTCCTCACCCCAGATGTAAATAAACATGAGAAAAGTTCAGAATGTGATGCTGCAGAAGCCCTACTTGACTTGGCACAGCTTACTCCCAGTATAGAGACACCAGTCCAGAAAAATCAGACCGGTATATTACTCAAAATCTTCTCAAGTTAAGTACATGCATGACATAAAATCATGTTATGTATTTAATGGGTGCCGATGAATTTAGAAAAACTCTGCAGAATTTTGCTCACTGTAGCGAATAACATAAAACTGTGTATGTACAAGTTTTAACGCTTTTGTGAACCTGATAGATCAATTGACAAACCCATACTGTCTGATCATAATCTAAAATAAGTTGGCATCTTGGTAAAAAAAATAACCTTTTACATCTAAAAGAGAACAGTGTAGATCCTGATCAGAAGGAACAAACAAGCCAGCTGATCTGGAGCTGCACTGTTAGTCTAAGGAGATTAGTACCTTATTTTTCTGTTTTATATGTGCTTTTCATATTATTTCAGATATCCATGACCGCTGCATTAAAGCACCAGAAAGCAATTGAGGAGATTGGGCAGCTTCAGCAAGAGAACCATCGGCCGAAAGAGGAGATTATGCTTCTAAAGTTCTCCGACAATATTCTGGAGGGAGAAAGAAAAGACGCTAAAACTTTATTTTTCACTGGATTACCAAATCATGCTGTGTTTTTATGGCTGGTGCATTTTACACAGGCAGTTCTACCAAAGTCCAACATACTTTCCCCAGGCTCTGTGTTAATGATCATACTCATGAAACTGAGACTAAACTTACAGAATGACGATCTTGCATTCAGGTTTAATGTTTCCCGGACTGTAATATCCGACATATTAAATGAAGGACTGCCAAAGCTTGCAAACAAAATTGGCTTTCTGGTACAGTGGCCAGATAAAGAATCTGTGTTGAGGAATCTTCCAGATGTTTTCCGAGAAACATACCGTAAATGTAGGGTAATAATTGACTGTTGTGAAGTTTTCATTGAAAGAGCAGGGAACTTGACATTACGGGCATCAACATGGTCGAATTACAAGCATCACAATGCTGTGAAAATTTTAGTTGCCATTTCCCCAACAGGTGCGATTAGTTTCGTTTCATATGCATTTGGTGGCAGAACGTCAGAGAAGGTCATAACTCTGAGCTTACGATTTCTGGATTTGATTGAAAGAGATGACCAAATACTGGCTGATCGTGGCTTTCTTATTTCGGAGGAAGTAGCGTCGCGTAATGCAACTTTAATTATGCCAGATTTTACAAGAGGAAAAAAACAGTTAAGTGCCAGAGAAGTGGAACGAAGAAGGAAAATAGCCCGTGTCGGAATACATGTGGAGCGAGCCATAGAGAGGCTGAAAAACTTTTAAATTTTAAAAAAAGGTGAATTATGCATATCAGGAATCGCCACATTCAGAAAAAAACAGCCTCCCCACACAGTCAAGAAGAAGAGAGGGGGAGAGAGCATGGTTAATAAAATAATCAGTTTCAAAAAAGACACCACTAACAATAAACAAAAATGAGAACCCGAGGGGTTACCGCCGGGTTAAGATCAAAAATGAATCTTCAGATGATTCCACATGCAGACAACATAATGACAATTTGCTCTGCAGTATCTAACTTGCACCCTAGGCTTGTTAATATAGTAGCTTTTAATACTTAACCGGCAGAGTTACCAACAAGTTTATTTATTAAGAAAGTTGTGGGAATCAGCTAAATAAAAAATGTAACAAAGAGTTACCAACAAATTAGTTTTATTCACTTTAAAGAGACATTGACATGTTGTATTTTTCTGTTATGAGTGGGCATTTAGCAAGGTTGACAAACACTAACCCTTTGCTACATATATATATATATATTATCCCTTGTGCAACCTATCTAGATCCAGATCAGCCAGTACATTCATGCCATCTGATCAGGATCTGTGCTGTTTCCTTTTGTCAGAAACCTCCTACTTAAAAGTGAAAAAGTGTAGATCCTGATCAGATGGTACGGATGTGCCAGCAGATCTGGATCTACACCGTTGCCCAGGCAATCAAGGCATATTTATGAAGCAAAGAGTTAAGGAAGCAAGCATACAACATAATGGTTTCAATGACTTGTATATTTTATGCTAAAATTTCAACCGTTGTTATTGTTACTGAATAAACAGAGATTCTCTATCATAAAAAATAAAAAAGCGTTCACATTCTATGCTTTGTTGTTAACATTGAAAACAAATATAAATTGTCAGATACATTTTTAAAAAAGTTTAGTAAAATCTCAAACTGGGATTCAAACCTACACAACCATGAATCGCTACAGAAAGTGAAATAAAAGCTCTGCACTCCTTCTGTCACAACTATATCAGCAATGCTGAAAGAATGATTCAGTTTTTGTAACCGATTGGCTGTCCCTAATCTGGGATTGCAGGCTGCACATACTGTAAGGATCAAAGTCACCTTTATTATGTGGAAGTGACATCACTTTCTTGAAATACATTCAATCGTTTTTGAATGTAATCTGAGCATTTATAATGAATGTTCAACCCTTAATGCCCGTTGCTATTCTTAATAAAAAAGTGCATTATACAATATATGTGACGTCGGCTGCGAAAACCAGGCCAATAGCGCAAATGACGTCATGCGAGAACAGGCGGTTTTTCGTCGCACGGCGTGGAAATAAAAATTCAATTAAAAGGCGTCATCTTTTGCAAGACAAATAAATTTTATTATAACTTTTTTTTTCAACTTAAACTGATTGATTTTCGGTAATTGATACATTTTGCAAGGGAAACACGACTCTTGTTAATTTTATGCTTGTCAAAGTATGAATTATCTTTAGGATTTTTTTCTTTAACAAAATGACGCCGATAGTCGGCAACTTATCCTGGAAATATTTTCATAAACTGTAATCACTTTTCCCCTTGTAAAGTGTTAATTTTTTATATAAGTAAACATATGCGCAAGTTGTAGTATAGTTTATTATATTTAATCTAAATTCTGCACATGTTTAATGAATTTCTGTTAGAAACGATGTATTTACGTTGCCGAGAATTATTTGACAGGTGTTTCAAAATTTAGGCTCGCTATGTCAGACACTGTATTCTCATCACTTTTAAGGATTTCAGTAATTATTGCATCACCAAGCAATTTACTCCAGCTAAAATGACACGTCGTACACACAATCAGGTAGATCAAACGTTTTACGGCAAAGCCGAATAAACACTCATTCTCCCATGGGAGCCGGTAACTTCTTTGAAGTTGCATTTTGTTGATAGGCATTAATTAATAAACAGCAAAATGTCATTTGTTTGTAAGGAATGAAAAAAAAACAACAACAGATATTATACATGAATGAACTATGTCGGTATTTGAAATAAGTTAACTTGTTTTTTTTAATTTTGCCAATTATAAATGTAATAATAAAAAAAGACGTTGAAATAAAATCTGGATTTCGTAAGAACCGACACCGCCATCCCTCAATATTCTTGTTTTGTTTTGTTTTTTGTTTCTTATTAAATTCAATTTACTATGAAAAGAAAGAGAAACAGAAATATAACAGAAGAGAACCGCATGTATAACTAACGCGGCGAGTTTCTTTACGCGTTTCTCAAAGCACGCTGTACCGTTTTTCGAATGCTAAACGTTGCGGTCAAATCCTAAGTTTTTGTCCGCAATTTTTGTTATAATTTTGCGACCCTAAGACTTTGACCGGGCAAAAATTAAATATTTGTAGCTGCCCGAAAGAATAGAGGATATTTTTTTTGTCAGTGAAAGATCGATTTTTTTTCACAAGTGAATTCCAGAAAATGATATTTTCACGAGTAGCGTAGCCACGAGAGAAAATACTAGTTTCTGGTTTTTACAGGTGAAATAAAATCGATATTTCATTGAAACAAACAAATTTCGTTTTATTTTATTTTTTCTTTACAAAGTTATCAATAAAGAACTGAAAGCTCAGAGTTTCTTGTTCCCTGTGGAGGGCCGCAAAATAGTAGCCGCTTAACTTTCAATCCCGACTGATGAAGCAATTGAAAATAAATCTGAAATTCACATCAGATTTACGCATTTCAAACAGCTTTTCTATCACTATTATCGAAAGAAACTGATTAAAACAACAGTTTATTTTATAAAATTTACATCATTTTCATTAGAAGCAATATGTGGTAAATGGCGTACCAAAATGAGATCATAAGCTAAGTTTGCAGTTGTCATTAATAACAATTATTGTTTGTGTTTGTTTGTTTGACCTGGTTTAAGATAATTTTTGCATATATCAATGGTAACTGTATTCATTGTGTTTATCAAATGAACCAATCTGATTAAAATCATCTCCTGAAAACCTATTCGCTATCAGGATCTGACGACGAGTAACTAAAACGTTCGTTTATCCCTAACCATTCTAACCAATCAGACTGTTGCCTACAAAATCGCAAAAGTGAAAGTTAACATAGTATTTTAAACCATGAAAAGTGTTGACATCTTGCGTTAGACATAGTTTACTGAAAATATGTGTGTTTATGTCGTATTGCATTCATTTCACATCTTCAGATCATTTTGCGAGCGTTATAAATCATGCTTCCTTGACAATTTCTAAAAATAGTAATTGGGGAAAAACGCTATAGCTTATGTACGGTGTCTGCGGGCCGTAATCAGATCTAACTTCTTGAACATACTTTGTTTTACTAATTAATTATAGGTTTTTAACTCGCGACAATATGTATACTTAAGGTAATTAAATTTTGACAGGGTGAGTATTGTATTCCATATTTATGTTCATATATGCATATATATATAAAGAGCAATATTTTTATGTTTGCTCAGGTAATTCATTGAAGAAATAAAAGGAATGCTGTTCAACCACTAATTTTCGTTTGGTTTTTTTTTCTAACTCAAATGTCTGAAGAAAGCAAACATAGGTTACTTAGCTGTTTTATTTAAATAAACATGAGATAACATCAAAATAAAGGACAGTATTCAGGTTTAGTAATGTTTTCTATTGCAGTTTTGTTGTATTTATATTTTATGTATATACCGTCGTTAGTGTTTTGGATGCCATGGTAACTCAACTGATGTTTAACACTTAACAAAAAAACAACAACAACAAAAAAAACCAGCTAATTACTAAAGTACATTAAATACTTTTACTTACGTATCTTTTGTGTTATGTAAAAAACATAATTTGTAACTGAAGTGTTCAGTGTCTGATGAATTGTATTACAAAGAATGTTGGTGCGGTGTTATTAGAATATTCCTTTTCAGGGTATTTCATGTACTATTTATTTTTTTCTATTGCGAGCTCTTAAAAATGTACACTTACTTAAACTTGACGAACTCGTGCAAATCAAGAAACTAACAACATTTGTAATCAGTTATAGTTGGTTTTTGTTGTGTGTTGAATGGGAAATCATGTATATTCCTGGTTGCCATGGTAACGGTATTTAGCATTCCCATAAAAAAAGATGGATGTAAGTAAAACAAATAATTTTTAATCTGTGTAAAGTAACAAAGATGATAATTGCTACACTGAATATAAGCTGAGCACATGAATATATGTCTTGTTTTACTTTTGATAAGATTAAAGATTAAAAAAACCCTGATCGTTGTTTGAAATTATGGAAAACACCTACTTTGTTCAATGTGTTATTGGCGCATCAATATTGGTCGGATCAGTGTGAAATTTTCAGGATAAACCAAATACATGTTGTAGTTTTCGAAAATGCAATAACTTGAAAATGTGATTTTTGCGCAATTGGCCTGGTTTTTGCAGCCATTGTCACATATATGTATATATTAAAAAACTAAAATATGTTAAAGAATGGTTTCTTTCACTTTGACATATAGTTGCTCTGTTAAATTAGAAATCCAATTTCATTTAACAAACAGAAATAAGTCTACAATGTCTTATTATTTCAACTTGTTTCATTCCAATTCATATTGCCAACATTGTACATACACCACCCATTTGTTTTGTAAACGCTGTTGGTACAGGCAGTGGTTACTCCAGCGCCTGCAGCGCTTTGATTTTAAGTCTTTGTGGTTATCTAATATCTATACTTCATTTTCTTTTAATGGTGATTACGGATAATTTTATTAAAATTACGAAAATTAAACAAACTTTCGATCCCAAACATCAAATAGCCATTAATGTCTAAGGGTATGTTAACGAAAGAAAAGGAAAGGCAATTGTTCATTACAAAGGTATTCGATCTGTTACTCAACACTTTTGATAGTTTATCACTGCTGCAATTTCCAAGACGGCAACCTATCTTGTTACTTGTTCGTGGTGTCATTTTTTACTTGATTTAATTGGTATTATAAACTTATGCTCTCTTATCTTCTCTTTTTGGGCTGTGTGTGGGGGGAGGGGTTTTCTGAGTGTGGCTAATCCATTATTTTCCTTCCCATAAATTGAATGCAACAGCAGGTTTTTTTATCATGTACGGAAATTTGTCCTTACTTTGTCCTTTTAATGCATTAAATATTAAAGTCATGATTAGAATTTTGTCTCCTTGCCACAATAATTAATTAAATCAACACGTAAATATAGTAAAGTCCTGACTGATGAAAGAACCGTCTCATCTGCGGGAACATAACGTGTTTTGTAGATGCGTTTAATGACCACAAGTCAACCGAAAATCGCTACGTCTCTCATTTGATGATTATTATCGTACGAAATATTTTTGAACGAATACCCATAACAATAATTATCGTAATAATAAATGTCGAGTTAAGGCAAACCTAATGGCAGTTTTACTGCGATTTGTTTAAGGAAAATAACTATAGGGCCTGATTAAATATAGATTGTTGTTGACACCATATAACATTAACATCCTTGTCTGACTTTCATGGAAATATTTTGGTATTATAAAATAAGTATTGATACTAGTACTGACTATTTATAGAATACATTCTTTGCATAACGTAGGATAAATTAATAAATTTAAAAATACTATCTTCAGGGATGAGAAAGAATAAATGGAAATCACACAAAGACTTCTTCTGCCATTTTCCGAGAGGTTCTCGATTTAAAGAATTTAGCCTACTAAATAAAATACCTAAACCTAACTTTGTCCCTTAGTTCGCTAAAAGAAGTAGGCATTCTTGTTTACATAAGTTTACATAGAAAATTATACTAATCTTATTGTAATCACTTTTCGAACATTTTGCGGACGAGAAGTATTCAGTCTGCACATGTTTTGAAAATTTACTTAAGGATTGAATCGATTTTTGGTGGTTTTCATTTGGGTATGGAAAACAGTTGGGTTGTTTAAAGTGTGTGACAATAGCCCGAAGGGCTTCACGCATACTTTAAACAATCCAACTGCTTTTCATACCCAATTGAGAACCATCAAATATCGATTTAATCCTTATATTTAAACACATAAATACTCTCTTTAACACAGAAATTATTAACAGAAATCGTGATATTACGGCTTTTTTGAATGGCTGTTGGAACAGCAACATTGACGACAAAGTGAATGACGACACGCTTTTTTCGCAGCAACTCGTGGCAAAACGTGCGTGCTGGGCGACGTCACACGTCAAAACATTGGGCAACGTCCAATAAATTGTGAACGGTTCTACTATAGCCACGCCTTTTAAATTATTACGTCACACTGTTTACCATAAAAAAATTATGATTCCTGAAATAAATAAGACTTAATAATAAGTTGAAGTGTAAATATAACGCATAAACGATAACTACAAAATGTATTTATCGAACAGAAAATTAAATACTATGTTCGACCAAAATTTAGTAGTTTGAGGTTATTTGCAAATGAGCAAGTTAACAGAACTATATTAAGCATTGCCTTTTGTGCAGTTGTTACTGCATATTTCCTAAATAATTGCTTATTGTTTTTTTTTCAAAATCGCCCCAAATAAAAGACGGTTTATTTATGTAAGTAAACACCTTTTATGGATATATAACTCCACGTGGACCGTTTGTTATTATCTAATTTTCCTTATTTTAACTAAACGTTCTTCTCATTATATCCCAAACAAAAAATCCTCACAAAAATGGTATTCATATGAAACTTATTGTAAACAGGCAGAAAATAATGTTAGACTCGGAAGTTTATATTAATAATTATAATTTATGCCATGGGGAATATGCAAGGTGAAAAAAGAAAATGAAACATAATTTAACTTTATAAACGCGGTTTTACCATGCGATCATTTGCAGAAGCAATTAAGCGAAGAAGTCGGTCAGTGTGAATAAACTTAAAACTCTTACGTGTTTTATAAAATCAAATGAAATAAACTTGTTTCATTTTTAATTGGAAATTTCTTTCTTAAGTTTATATTTTTTTTAAATCTTTCAGTTTGTACATTCTCTATCGTTTGTAATGGTCAAAATTGTATGGTTTATTTGGTGTAAATATTGAGTTGCACTCAACTCGGGGCTAGGCGTCGTTAGAAGTATGCATTTTCATTACTGTCCATGAACAGGCTCAATCAAACCGAGCCTAAAATCTTTCATTTTTGTCGTGTTCGATGGCTTTCAAAGTTCCCTTTTCATCTATCTCCGCATGCAAGTGGTGAGTACCCATCTCCTATCTAAGCAGTCATGGGTTTGAATTAAGGTATTACTAAGTGGCAGCCATATTGTTTTGAAAGTAATGAAGTGTAAAAATGTGTTTAACTTTTTCTTGTATTTTGAATAACTAAAGTTATTATCATTTTATAAATGGTATGTAATAAGAACATCAGGCAAGAAAAGTTAGTATGAAGTTCATTTCTGGTGTCAAAATAAAACATTTTCCACTGACATAAAAATATTGAATTACAATATCCAAATAAAAATGTTACCAAGAGTGCCTACCAGTTTAGTTTACAAAGCAAACTTTTAAACTGCTTAAATATATAGCAATTTAAACACATCTTCAACTTCACATGTGGTACCAATGCAAAATACATGCAAATCAAACGCAATAATGTTTATCTATAGGACAATTTATTCTCTGCAAAATTTGGTTGAAACCCATCCAGTGGAATGACAATCTAAATCGTGCGTGATGGTACTCGTGTAGTCTTCAAAAATTCATAATACTCAATGTTTAAAAAGCGTTTTCGAACTAAAAAAAATCATTTTTGAACAACTTTAAATGAGATTAATGCAAGTTTATGCCAAATTTGAGTACAATCTGTCTATTGCTTTTTTAACAGAAGCTTTTTAAAGATTTTGCTCAATAACAATGCTGCTGGGGAACAATTCATCACAATCATTAGCTACTTGAAAAAATTCAGAAAAGGTCAATGCCAGAATGCTTCAGACAAAATTTGGTAGAAACCTGTTCTGATCAGTGGTATCTGTGATTGTTTGCAGAGAACAGTTGACGGACGAACGGAAGCTGGAAAAGGAACGACACTATAGCTAACAATGAGCCTGTGGCTCGTGTGAGCTAAAGCAAGGAACTAGCACGTCACTTTAGCTAAAACTGAGCCTCTGCTCTGGTGAGCAAAAACAAGGAAATTAAACGTCACTATTTGGATATTGTTCAATCATCCCCAGGGATATACTTTCTGCTTTTTTAACTTTGCCTTTGGCGTTGTCTGTGATATGCAGGATTCATATTCTAAGATTCCCTCTCAAAATTCTATTCTGTTTATTTCCGCCCATTGTTTTCTCGTTTAGAGCAAACCCATTCCTTTATCTGGGGAGCATACGCCGCTGAACACGGAATGGTATTAATCTAAAAATACAGCATTGAAGGTTCCATGCTCACTGCCATTTGCATACCATCGTTTGGGGTGGATCAAAATTATACTGTTGATTGGTGTAAATATTGAGTTGCGCTCAACCCGGGGCTAGGTGGCGTGGGCAGTAAAAAGCACATCCATTACTGCCCATGAACAGGCTCAATCAAACCAAGCCTGCAATATTTTCATATTTGTCGTGGTCGAGGGTCTTCAAAGTTCCCTTTTTCATCTTTTTCATAATGAGCCACTGGCTCGGGTTAGCTATAAACAGAAATTGTAAGTACTTAACCTCATAATAAGCCTCTGGTGCAAATGAGCTAAAATAATCGGACGTCAATATAGCTCACAATGAGCCTCGGGCGCAGGTGAGCTGAAAAAAAGGAAATTGGACATCAATACAGCTAACAATAAGCCTCTTGCACAGGTGAGCTGAAAAAAGGGATATTGGACGTCAATGTAGCTCACAATGA
This sequence comes from Corbicula japonica, assembly GCA_038501625.1. Taxonomy (NCBI): domain Eukaryota; kingdom Metazoa; phylum Mollusca; class Bivalvia; order Venerida; family Cyrenidae; genus Corbicula; species Corbicula japonica. The sequence continues at coordinate 404,594 of JAZAYU010000380.1, read as the reverse complement.
GCCTCTGGCGCAGGCGAGCTACAACAAACAAGCAAATTGGAATTGTTAATTTCGAAGCAGGAGACTAAATTTAATGGCGAGAATGCTGAAGCGCAAATAACTCACGAAAACACATTTTGTATGACAGAAAATGTCTCATTATCAAGTATTTATTATTTTCTTCATAACTTAGAGCAGTCTTGATTGTCATTTTAAACTATTTAACAGGGGCTATAGGCAAGAAAAGCCTTGTTATTTTTTTATGCCCTTGTCTCCAAGTCAACCCAATTTATTCGAAATTTGTTTACTATATCAGACAAAGCCAAGAATATGCACGTTACAGTTCCTTAAATTACATTCCCTTGTGAAGGCTGTTAGCTGTTAAATTGAATTAATTTGTATTTAAACAAAATTAGTAATTGAAATTTGTTATCTGAAGTATTAAAGTACCAGAACACCGAATGTATTACCAAATGGCTGTACATTGTTAAATTAACATTTACGTAAGTGTGCATGCAAAGCAAAGACGTTTTTTAACAGATCGTCAAAACTGAATTATTGGAAACAACGCTGCGTGGACAGAAGAATTGTCTAACTATTTCTCTAGTTTTTGTTAATAGATTTGCTGATGGCATTGAACATTCGCCTAATAAAACATTTTGATAAAAACGTTTCTGCTCTGATAATTTTCGTCAGTGAGTATTCATCGCAGACACAAATAAGGAATATTCAAACGCAGCTGAAAATTAAAAAAAAAAGAAAATTGTGACTGTAATTTATCACGTTAAACATAAAAAGAATTAGTTTTTTTAAGAATTAAAAGGGATTGATTGACAAGAATTTTAGCGTCCCAATGCGAAGGACTAATGGATCGTAGTTTTTGTCCGAGTTTGGGAGCACACAGTATGTTGACGGTGAATTATTCATCACATGAAAACATTATACCAAATTATGAAAATATGAAGGACGATGAAAAATATAAATATAAGACGGTGAATCTAGGATTATTTATAATGTTAACTATTATTACAGTTGTTGGAATTCTGTGAAATGCTAGTGTTATATACATTCTCCTGCGGTATGGTCAAAGACTGACAACTAATTGTTTTTTAATAAATTTAGCCATCACGGATTTCACATTCCTTGCAATAACTTCACCAGTTACAGCGTCATTTTATTTACGCTCATCCTGGATATTCGGAGATGCTTTCTGTAAAATTGTGATGTATATGATTCATGTAAGTATTTTTAACTCTAGAATCATTAATATTCGCGAGGAACTACAGGTACAGTAACTTTTCTTAGAATTCGCGAGCAGATTGATACACAAATTAAAAACCGACAAAAATAAAAAAGAACTGAAAATAAAAAAAAGTTAAGAAAGAGATCCACGAATCCAGGAAACCACGAAAATGATGAATGTTTGGCGGAAAACCACGAATTTTATGCCAGCTTATATAAGTGTATCCACAGTCAATTATTTTGACGATGCTTTATTAATATTTATATTATAAAGTCTCCCCGTACATTCAAATATTATATTTGTTGTTGTTGTTATTAATATTTATATCGAAGGCGGCAAATTAATTTCATAAAACACAAAGGATATATAATTATTTAGTATTTTGCATGCTCTGGGAATATTCACAAAAATGTAAACTGATATTCAAGCACACATGTTGTGAAGCCTTTGGCAAGTTTTAATATAAAGTTGAATCTATTAATTATGCAATCCATAAATAATTTCAACGTTAGCAATTTCAACCAGAGATTTATATTCATTCCAAAGTAACATGTGTCATAACATTAACACTGCGTTATCGCTCAAAACAATTTCAAATTGGTATAAACACAAATGTTTCAAATAATTTAATATTAAAATATTATCCGGGACGCGCCACGAGAAAAGATGTCTTCGAACAGTTGACGTCAATCCTTGAAATAGCTTCATAAATTTGGCAGACAACATTGTTTACTTTGCATATATGCGTAAAAATAACTTTCTATAGTAAAATGTGCAACGAAATTATATAGTATTTATAAAAAATATATCATCGTAAGTTATTTAAAAACCCTACTGAAATCTCAAAATTAAACACCGACACATATTCCAGTGACGTTTCCCATTTCAGGAACACATTTTCCTGTTTCTGAATAATGCACCCAACCCTTAAATGAAAATGAACCCATTTTCTGTTAATTCGTTATGTACACAATATATGTGTAAACTAAAGGTACAGATTCGCTTTTAAATGAAACTTTTATCCGCTCCGGGCTAAAAATGGAAAAAAAAACTTAAAAAGGGGCATAATGATTTTAAATTGTCAAGTAACCAATATTTGAGCAAAAGCGATATATTATGTGCCCGTTTCAATGTAAGAGCAAGCGGCTTATTATTTCATTCATTTAGAAAAAGGTGAAATATGCATATCAGGAATCGCCACATTCAGAAAAACCTCCCCACACAGTCAAGAAGAGGAGAGAGGGAGCGAGCATGGTTAATAAAATTATCAGTTTCAAAAAAGACACCACTAACAATAAACAAAAATGAGAACCCGAGGGGTTACCGCCTTGGAACGGTCAGTGGCAAATCAAATTGCCACTGGGGGTTTAAACCAGGTCTAGGGTGCACCAACCTCACACTTGCCCCAACTGGTTCTCATATCACAAAACAAGTACAAGTTGTCTTGGTAAAAAAAAACTCCAACCCACTTATCGGCTCAACAATGTTGCATGCAAAAGCACACAAACATATAAAACATAAAAAGCTAAGAGCATTGCAAAGCCGAAGGGGCGGGTACTCAATGATCTTACCGAAACCAGAGCTCCTGGAGTAAAATCAGCAAGAACACGATGACAGGGATAAAAGAAACAAACAGTAACTGGATGAAGTCCAACATCAAGAAACGTAGACATATCGTAACTGTTATGTTTTCTGCACAAAAGAAGAGACTGTGACAAATATATAAGCACTGAAGTCAACTGAAAAATTAAGAAAGAAAACGTTATTGTGTTATGTTCTCAGTTTAAAAGAACTCTAGATACCGTGTACCTATCACCCTTGATAACCCTTTACTCCGCGGAATATGGTCGTTATCCCATCTGAGACCAGTGTAGTGTTCGATATCCCATCTGAGACCAGTGTAGAGTTCGATATCCCATCTGAGACAAGTGTAGTGTTCGATATTTAATATGAGACCAGTGTAGTGTTCGATATCCCATCTGAGACCAGTGTAGTGTTAGATATTCCATCTGAAACTAGTGAAGTGTTCGAAATCCCATCTGAGACCAGTGAAGTGTTCGATATCCCATCTGAGATCATTGAAGTGTTTGATATCCTATCTGAGACCAGTGAAGTGTTCGATATTTAATATGAGACCAGTGTAGTGTTCGATATCCCATCTGAGACCAGTGTAGTGTTCGATATTCCATCTGAAACTAGTGAAGTGTTCGATATCCCATCTGAGACCAGTGAAGTGTTTGATATCCCATCTGAGATCATTGAAGTGTTTGATATCCCATCTGAGACCAGTGAAGTGTTCGATATCCCATCTGAGACCAGTGAAGTGTTCGATATCCCAACTGTGACCAGTGAAGTGTTCGATATTTAATATGAGACCAGTGTAGTGTTCGATATCCCATCTGAGACCAGTGAAGTGTTTGATATCCCATCTGAGACCAGTGATGTGTTTGATATCCCATCTGAGACCAGTGAAGTGTTCGATATCCCATCTGAGACCAGTGAAGTGTTTAATATCCCATCTGAGACCAGTGTAGTGTTCGATATCCCATCTTAGACCAGTAGTGTTTGATATACCATCTGAGATCAGTGTAGTGTTCGATATCCCATCTGAGACCAGCGTAGTGTTCGATATCCCATCTGAGACCACTGTAGTGTTCGATATCCCATCTTATACCACTGTAGTGTTCGATATTCCATCTGAGAACACTCTAGTGTTCAATTTCCCATCTGATACCAGTGAAGTGTTCGATATCCCATCTGAGACCAGGGAAGTGTTCGGTATCCCATATGAGACCAGTGAAGTGTTCGATATCCCATCTGAGACCAGGGAAGGGTTCGGTATCCCATATGAGACCAGTGAAGTGTTCGATTTCCCATCTGAGACCAGGGAAGTGTTCGGTATCCCATATGAGACCAGTATAGTGTTCGATCAGTCCACCGATTGCTCTCTACACTGGTCGCATCTTGGTCAGAATTGATTCTAATTGAAGATCCTGATCAGTCAACACGGAGGCCTTTCCATTGAGTAAGGGAAAACAGTAACATAATTATAATAAGCTATTACTAAAGTACTGCGTAATAAAAAAAAACATAGCATGAACCAACTAGGAGTAACATAGGTAATCAGATGTCGTAGAGCAGCGAAGATAGCCGAAGATTTCCGATCGACTTTGAGGTTAATAGGATCACATACCTATTCATTATTTTAATGCACGAAATTATACGAAAACATTTGGGTGCGTTTTATCAACGTTCGTACGAACGTTTTATGCGTACGATTATCGTACGACGTTCGTACGTCATCCTGAGCGTTTTATCAATAATTCCGTACGAACAAAGGTGCTACGAATTCGTAAGTTTGAACGCAAAAGCTACGAATGGTCCAACCCTGTCGTACGAATAAAAAACATGGCCGCCGAGTTTTTTTGATAACTCGATATGGACAATGAAATAGGATTTTTCGCCTTTGATTGCATTGAACTGCCGAACTGAGCGATGCAGAGTTTCAGTCTAGTTATAGACTTGACAGAGATGGGAATATATCCACCTTGTAGATTTAAATGGTGACAAATTGGCGAGGAAATGTCTGAGGAGTCAACCGATGCCACCAGGTTACAACTGATTTATACCTTTTACACCTATGCAATTATCAGTAGGCGTGTGGAAATTCACTGGACCGATACATGTCAAGTTCTATTTTAAGAAACGGTGTTTACTGAAAACAAGCAGACCAACTTGCATCAGTAACAGTTTTCCTAGAAGAAGGAAGTGTTTTTCTGTTTACATTTCCGATATTCTTTGACTTTTTAAATGAAATTATGTGGTTATTTAAAAAATATATTGACTAATTGCGATTAGTCCCTACAGTGTATACATTCGAGCAATAATTTGAATAAATTCATGGACTGAACATTTTCCCCACCCACTTGTCCTTGCAATTGTTCAGTATAATTTAGACAGTTTTTGTACTTGTTGTTGGACCATCCAGTTAACTTCTAGTATTGTTGAGAAGTGTAATTTATTGCTTGTCAATAATAGACTATTGTGTTATTTATTGTTTAAAGGAACAGTTAAATATGAATATATCAGGAATTGCCACATCCAGCAAACACAGACTCCCCACTTAGCCAAAAAGAGGAAGAGAGCATGATAATACAATAATCAGCTTTCAAACAGGACGCCACAAACAATTAATAAAATTGAGAACCCGAGGGGCTACCACCTTGGAACTGCAAGTGGCAAAACAATGCCACTGTGTGTTTAAACCAGGTTCTAGGTTGCACTAACCTCACACTTGCCTCAACCAGCCAACAGGTTCTTATTATGAACAAAAAGGTGCAAGTTGTCTTGGTGAAATAACTCCAACCTACCCGGTGTTAGGTAAAATTTAAAGCAGAAATACAATTTTGTTTTAACAAAACCCAGATGACAATAGAAATTATGCTAACTAACAGGCTGGTCATAATGCCTGTTACAGTGCATAGGCCCAGTCCAGATTGTCAAGGATAATAAATTTTTGAATAGAAAATAGTTTCAGTGTCCTTATCAGTCAGCCAAGATAGTTCAATTTGTAGAGTGTCCAGCAGGACCAGCAAACTGGCCACCAATGATGTAGGAGAAAGAAAATGTTGAAGCCTCAACCAGGATTCAAACCAATTTTAATTATGAACTTGTGAAAGTTAATACAAATCTCTTAACAGTTTTAATAAATTACCATTTGATTGTACATAGGACTGATAATGTTTTATTTTTTCCATTTTAGGTTCATTGATCCAAATGGCCAGGATCTCCACTTGACTTTGCAATGATTAATTGCTGTGACTTCAAGGTAAATTAGTTGAAATAGCCATACATATAATTGTTAAAACACACCAGCAAGTTATCCCAAACAATCAACAAATGATTTGGTGGACTACATTTGGCATTTTGCAACATCTTGGTGATGATGATCATTAAATGTTGTTAATTTTATGTATTATGTACATGTACAGGGTTTTTTTCCTTCTTCAGTAAGGGGCCGTTTATCGGAACCTTTCCCTCAGAAATTCTTTTTTAAATCATGCATTTTACCCCAAAAATAACTTTACATCAGGTTTTTGCATTCCCTTTCAGAGATAAAATCACGCTATCATCAAAGTTTCCCTAAAATTATAGGGCTTGGGCCCCTTCCCCTGCTAGTGAAAAAAAAAGCGCTGATGTAGCTTTAAGTAATATCCTTCTAGTGTTTCTTTGTAATAATGTCAAAAGTTGCAATTCATAATGACTTACATTAATTTTTGGTAAGGTCAACTTATTTCTTGTAAAAATTGGGAAAGATCATCTGATAATCACTATTAAAATATATTTTATTAAGGTCATATAAGTTTGGAAACCTCAACACATTGGTAATACATTTATTTTTCAGGACTTCTTAGAAGAGAATCTTGTTGGTCTCCTTCCTGTTGATTGCCATTAAAGTCAGACAAGTGTAACAGAGAAGTCAGGGCCTGCAAGCCTCTGCATAATTTATAATGTGATCTGGGTAATGTCCCATTCCAGAAGGAAACTGCACAGATGAAGTTTTGGATGATTACAGCCAGAGGGAGGGAAGACCATGGTTGAGAGAAATAGAATTATTAATCTGTTTTAGGCAAGTTTTGATGAGTGTCTTTCTTTAGAAGTTACAGGAACAACAATGAAAGTTTAGAAGTGTAAAGAAACTATTTGTGTTGTTTTAATATGTGTTTGGACCTCTGAAAATAATACTGTGATTGAAGATGAACTTATTAAATGAGAGATTGTCCTGTGTTAAAATTGCATTACCAGAAAAAGAAGATGCAAGTGTATAATATATTTAAATTGATTTAAAAATAGTATATGTTGATATATTGTATACAACCATAATTATTATATACTTCATAACATGTTAATAACATTTCATATTATAATAAGGTTATTGGCCAAAGAAATACTGATGATCATGGGATGTGGGTTCAGTAAAATGAGTGAAAATGAATGATGTTTAAGTTATTTTATACCACAATTAATCCTGACTTACAGCTTATATCTCATTGGTGAAAAGTATAGATTTGGATCAGCCTGCACATCTTTATAGTCAGACCAGGATATTCACTGGTCACATCTTAGAAATAATGTAATGAATCTAGAAGCAGTGTATGTTCTGATTAGACTACACACATGTGCAGGCTGATCTAGATCTACACACTTTGCCCGTGTGATAAGGCATATCCAGGTAGTAAAGGGTTAATAGTATAAATCTGGCAGTAAAAATCCTATTTGTATAACATTATTTTACCTGCCTTAGCAGCCACCTGCGAAAAGTAACCACCTGTCTTAAACAGCCAGTTTGAATATGTCCTAAACTGACATTTTGTTCTAATTTTTCTCTGTCTTTAACAGCCACCTCTGTTAAGTAGCTACTTATTGTCAATCCCTTGGGTGGCTGCATAAGACAGGTTTGGCTGTATGGGTAAATCTGACATTATCCATATGTTATGAAGTGGGCTGTGACATAAAATAGCTCATCAATTCCTAGGATACAAATTCTGAACCAGGAGTGATTATTAATAGTGAAATTTTGTGTTTACATAATTATTATCATTTATGATCTCATAGTTGCACATGTTGCCAAAATTACCATTAAAAGTTTACTTCATGGGATATGGTTGTTATCCTAGGGCAAACAGTGTAGATCCTTAGCTGCTGACAAATCTTTTGATTCAGAAGCAAACAGTGTAGATCCTGATCAGACAGTACAGATGTGCCAGCTGATAGGATCTACACAGTTTGCCCTAGCGATAAAACAATAAATGAAGTAAAGGGATAAAGTTATACTTTAGATAACACAAATGATTTTCATACCCAGATGAATACAACACAATATTGATCAGAATCAATGTTATTTGTATAAATTAAATGGAAACGTTGTTTTAATTCAGTTTTAATGCCAAATTCAGAGCTTACTAAAACATTGTTTTTATAAAGTTGAATAACATGAAATCTGTTTAAGGTTTGATTGGTCAGAAAAATCCTAACAAATCAAACAGTGAACAGTAAATATTCTGATCAGACATCACTTTACACAGAGTGATATGTGTGGGGATAAATTATGTTCACTTATCAAAACATTCTTTAAATGTCAAAACAATGAAATGAAACAAAATAACTGTTTAAGTTTTTTGCCAAGTGTGGCCATTGCAGAATTTATCACAGTTGAATGCAAAAGATGCAAGCATTTGGTGCACAATGCATCAGGTACAGTGAGACCATCACAATTATTGCAAATCCAGAAATGTTCTTATTTGGCCACCTTAAAAGAGTAAAGTAATTACAGGTGATGAGTTGGTTATATGTCATACAAGTTTTGTTGTAAGTGTAATTATTTATATATGTTAATATTGTTACTTGTATATTGACTCGTTGTTTAGCTTGTTAACTTATTGTCACAATAAAAATGTATTTCTTTATCATGTTTTATTTTGATTTTTACATATTCAGAATAAATTTCATTTAAGAGTAAAATAAGAAAATATGTTCTTGTTAGTGACTGGATATTTACAAAAAAAAATGTCAGATGAAAAGAAGTTACCAGTGCCTGATATTGGAACAAAATGTGCAGTCAGATATTGCAACACAATTAGATGTCAGATATTGCAACAAAATTAGCTGTCAAAGGGTTTGAAACAATGTTGATTAGTAGTTTTATTGCATAAGTGTTGACTTATTGTGTATGCTTAACGTTCTTCAGCTGTAGATTTCCCTGCTTGCTGAATTCATATACATGAAATTTAAATACCGAGTTAAGAAACCATACCAGCAAACAACTCCACCTCCATCCAAAAATAAAGATTGTGAATCGGGTGAAAATAAACGATTATTTCAAGCTATGGAAACGATTGTACGAACACCAATTGTAAGCGATTGCATTACCGTCGACCTTTGATTATGAATTTTATCCAAAAGAAAAAAAAACAGATCCAGTTTCGCGGCACATTCATATAGTCGAATCTACACTGTTTGCTGCTTAGTCAATATTAGGCTTAACTTCAGCGATGAAGTGTATTCCCCAGTTGGTATTCTCAGACTACATAATAGTCCAGTTTCCACTCGCACACTGAAAAATGCCATACCCATTAGAACTATATATTTGAATGGATTTTTTTACGTTTTCTGAAATTTATCTTACTTGACCTGTCTTCTCTTTAAAATATATGCAGTTACATGTACAGGGTAGTTGAGATTTTAGTTTATTATCGGTTTCATAAATAAAATGTTTCATTTATAAAAGAAATTGCTTATGTTAGAAAATAAAATCTTATCTACCCTGTAACTGCATATAATTTATAAAAACTACAGATCAACAGAAAATAAAAAATACCATAAAACCGCGGGGACGCACAACCTTTACCGCTGGTAAAAATGTTATGCAAAGTTCTGGTGATGGTACTGTGAACGTTTATTTTGATTAGGAAAGGTAGGTGGTCAGCTTTGACTCATTTATATTAAAATTCCAAGCATATCTTCGTATAATATGATGCCAATTTATCAAAACATCGTTGAGTTATCACGATTATTCCGACTCTGAAGTGACTGCAGTTCAACGATAGGTGACGAGTTTATGCACTTTTAGTTGAATTACGGTATCGCTGTGGCAACCAAGTATATGTTCCAACGGTAACTGTTGTGCGCAGTGCCACCCGTGAAAACGTAAAACAATCCCAGTTACATGGACAGAAGTAGTACCATAATTAACCTAGGTGTATAGTTAAATCATTTTTGATCTCGCTCAACAAAGGCAATTATTCCGTTCGAAGAAATCAACTATACTCAGGTTGACCATTGAATAGCGACGACGGTTTTACCCGAGCCTTTTTGTATATATTTCAACTAAAAGTTTCACATTTTGCCAGCTGAAGATTAAAGTTACCAATAGTACTTGCAGATTGATGCATAAAATCAGATTTAGATATATAATAATAATAAAATGTAGAAATTCACAATTTCAACACGAACTTCCGTACTTAAATCTCGAAAAAAAGTTTGTTATCCCTTCTGCCACTATGCGAATCAATAGATACATGCAGAAAACATTTGCATTTAAAGTCAACACACATTTCTTTATACGTTTAAATAAAAAAAGCGAAAATGAATATGCAGAAATGTCTCGCATTGTCTACTCCTAGGTCTGTCGGATGACGGGTGTGGTCTTTTAGTGTTTACAAGTCCAATACACAACAACTTTGCGCCAACATGATTTTTCTCATTATGCTAAGTGAAGAAGTTAGCAAATGTCACCATATATGATTAAAGTACAACCATTGATTTGCCAATTTTTTCCATCAAGCTCTCATTGAGGAATGTAAGCACTAGAGAGATAAACTTTTAATAGAGCTGCGCATTCGGCTTAATACTGTGATTGATCTGTGGTTGACAGATTAAAAACAACTGCCGAGCCGGTTTATATGTTATAAACCTACTTCTCAACAAACTCTCCTAAAACTCGTGATTTGTTTTACTCGGCTCCTTCCCCAATCTCATCCGCACTCCACTTTGTTTTCGTTGATGGTAATTTCATTGATATTGTTTACGCAAAGGTAAATAGCAAGCGGCGCAAATTTAGTCAATAATCTCTGTGACATGTGGATTAATGGCCCGAGGGTAGGGTCATTCCGCGTGTCCAATTATTTACCTATTTATTATATGTATACATTAAAATAAATTATAAGCATTTAGCATACATTTAATCTCCCATCTGCACACGCTTAAAGGCGTCTTAGCAAGCACTTCCATTAATTAAATTTTAATTTATACGTCATGATGCTAATTACTACGTCGTTTGAGGAATATGTGACGTAATTTTAAATGAATGTTATTTTTTTTTCAAACAGTACACGTTGTTTATTTTGTTTTAAATCAGGACTCTATTTAATCGTTGGAAAATGACAGGAAACTGATACAGGAAATTGCTTATTTTTGAATGCTAGAAGTGTTTATCGTGGTATGAGTCTGTAAATGCCAGATTTAAGAGTTTTTCATTCTTATACCGCTGCTCGAGCTTCGTCTATCTACATTAAGGAGACAATGCAACTATGGAAAAAAAGGAATGGAAAATTATACAGGAAATAAATTGCATTTAATCAGGACTTAACTGGTATGTACAATTCAATCTTATATTATGAAATGTAACGATTGAAAAAAATGCAGGGCCCTCCCAATTACATATTGACGTTCGTTAATAACTTGTAGGCCTAACATTGAACAACATTTCCGGTCATTACTAAAAGTGTCACACATAGACCTTGTTTTATAGTGATTAAACATGTGTTAAAATTGTATATAGTTTCTTTACAACACGACACTGGGCACGAACCGCAGAGAGATACGCGATTGTGCGTAAGAAAACGTACGAATACTTGTTCGTACGAACGCGTTGATAAAACGGTCGTAAGAATGTTCGTACGACATTCGTACGCCAACGATCGTACGATACGAACGGATTTTCGTACGAATGTTGATAAAACGCACCCAAAGTGCGTTCTCTTAGAACGACAAATGCTTCTGAAAGTGCGTGCTTTAATAATAGGGGCTAAAACGAATCAGGAAATCGATTCAAAAACTAGTTATTTAAAGCTTTCTTACAAAATGCCTCGCCAAATGATGATTGCATTGCAGGAGATAACTAATAATTGTCGTGATTATTCCAAAATAATAACTAAGCGAAGGAAGGTTCGGCAGTAATAAATCAAAGAACTGAGTGTACCTATATTGCCCATTGCAGAGCTGTATATTATTTGTGGGTTTGCGGAAGATGTAAGAGTGAGTTCCGATTTATCACTGGTTAAGAGGAAAATGAGAAATTAAAAACTGCTACAACATTTTTGCCATCACTCCGCACTCGACCATCTTTAGATAAATTGAAATAATAATATAATTTTTCGCATAAAAATCTTCATGAACACCTGCCACTGTCGCGCAAACAAAAGGTATATTTCAACCACCTGCAAACACATTGTAGGTTCCGTGTTTACCGAAATAAAGGGGGGGGGGATAAAATCTGGTAATGTTTACATGTGTAAATATCATTTGCGCTCAACCCGGTGTTACGCACAAGCGGCAGTATCGGACCCTACACGCCACCCCCCCCCCACCCCCAAACCCCACCTCCCCGAACCCTGTGCTTGAATTTCACTAAATGACCTGTTAAAACAATTTAAAGCACCACATTTATACATATAATAAACCAAAAATATGATTTAAAAAAAAAATACTGGGTATACCCTTTACTGGTATATTATCATAGACAAGGTTGGAAAGGCCTCTGTCACTATCTATCTCTTTGTTAAAAATTTTCACCCATTAAATAGAATCCTTTTCGGCCAGCACTAGGTACTTTAAATGCACATGGTTTTACTTTCCTCAATTCCGAAAACCGATTGCCGAAATATTTATCCGTTTTTCATGGGCATCAAAAAAGGTAACCCCAGCGACCAGGTTTTTGTTAGGTCGGGAACAATGTGGAACACGAAAAAATGCGATTTCGGTTATTTGTTGAAATGCACAGATAAAATGAACTTTGATCAACACCTTATCGTCAAATAACATGCAAGGACCCTTTTATTTGTCTATTTTTCTCTCGGTCTTCAAACCATTGGCCATTTCTTTTTATCTATCAAATTCAACTTTTCGGCATCCATTTCGTCTTCTCCAAGTATTCAACTGTCTCGAGCGTTTTCATTGGACGGAGGTTTTCGCTAGTAAATTTGCGGAAACCTTCGTCCAATGAAATCGATCGAGACAGTTAACACTCGTAGAAAACAAAATGGGAGACGAAGCGTTATAATTCATAGGAAGAAAGAAATGGCCAATGGTTTGAAGACCGCGAGAAAAATAGACAAATAAAAGGTGGGGTTGTGGGGGGGGTGGCCTGTAGGGTCCGATACTGCCGCCTGTGGTGTTACGCGGCGAGGACAGTAATATAACGGAGAAAAGCCGAAGCATAACGACTTCAGCCGAACAATGCCGATAGATGTATACGGGGAGAGGCTTTAAAATAGTTTTTTTCTTCTTTAACTGCTTAAACTGTTATTTTAGCTAATGGTAGTTCGTGACATACAGGATGGTGGTCAAACTCGCATATCATCTTTCCGATTCAATGTACTATACAATATAAAAGCCAAGAAAGACGATTCCATAATAACTGTAAAGTATGAACATCTGCTTTTATCCGCTGGTCTGAAACGAAACTCAAATTTCGTAATTTCAGGTCACCCTGCATGCCATATGTCTAACACTGACGGTCATGACCGTTGACAGATATACATCCATTGTGCACGTGTTTACTTCCAGAAGATGGCGGACAACGAAGTTTGCTGTTAAGGTGTGCACTGCAGTTTGGGCAGGTACCATCCACACACATTGAACTAAGTTTTTAAATTTCTTTCATTCAGATATACCATTGCCAAGCAATCGTTCAACTCTAGTTTTCAAAAGTTATTGAACAAAAAACTTTGTTATTCTAGCATTTGGTTTTGAAGGATTTCGCAGTAGTTTCAACATGGCTTGTATGTCACGGTACGAATTTAGTCACAATCTGGGGAGAAGATGTGTAAGCGGACGGATAGCTCAGTCGAGAAAGCACTAGCCTCTAAGCGAGGGGTCCCGGGTTCAAGTCCCGGTCTGGCTGCACATTCTTATAATATTATTCTAACCATAATTATAATCCGCTCATCTGTGTGACACAATATCATCAATGTGACATGAGAAGTAGTGCATATTAAGGAACTCGTTATAAAGAGTGTATTTAACTTAACGAAGTGTTTGCAAAAATTACTATTTTATGTGGAAACCGAAAACTCTCCATTCTCTCCATTTACTGATGAAATTAGTTAAATGAACACTGTGATAACCCTTATAATATGTGAAATCATTACATGTAACTTAGTCGGCCCAAAGTTATAAATAATTATTGAGAATTGGTACTGGTCTCCATATTCAATGGACTTGAAACTGAATTGTTAACATTTGCCATCACAAAGTTGTGCTTTAATTAATTTCAGTATCATTCCTGATTTCCATTCCAATCGCCTATATTACAAGGAGGTAAATTATGTCGTCACCGGTAAACTCCACTGTTTTCTCGCCGTGTACTTGAGGCTGAATTGGTAACCTTTACCATTGACCTAATCACAAACTAGAGTTTTTATTCATTTCAGTATCTTTCCTTGTTTCCATTCCATTCGCCGTGTACTTTCAAGAAGTCACAAATGTCGTCACCGGTAAACTCCACTGTTTGCTCATGTGGCCCGAACCTCAAGACCTGTACAACAAGGTGTCCACCGTTACCATCGCGGGTACCACCTATGTTCTACCATTGATGGTCATTGTATTCTACTACAGTAGGGTTCTTTTCGTCATATATCACAGAAACGACTCTTATCATTTAGACGATTCCGAAAAGAAAAACCAGGTATTACATTATCATAACTAGTGCGAAAATATTTTTTCAGTTACACTAATGATAGAGCAAAGGAACTTTAGTTATTTTAATTCTGTGAGAATGTAAATAGCCTTGGTTGGCTTAACTGGATAAAGTCCCGTGCTGATTAGTTCGGCAAAAAAAATACAAAAAGGTAATATGGTGACGTAAATTGTTCGCGCAGGATTGATTTTCGCGAATTTTACAATTTGACAAAATCTCAAAAATTGTGGCTGTTTACATTTTAAATTAGCAGAACATTTAAGCTATTGTTTCCTATATACTGTCACTTAAACCGCCTAATCCAAACACTTCTTTGTTAGTACATATATGGCTCAATTTTGAGTATTTTTACAACCCATAGTATTTTTGCTGCCAGCAATTTACTCATAGTGTTCATGTGACAAAAGGTAACAAGTATGAATGACGGAACAATGAAAAAAATATGCATTTTATATAATTGTGTTAACGGCCTTATACACCTCAAGTAACAAGTGGGGCACAAAGTGAAAAGGTCGTTTTTGTCATTTATGTACTGTGTATGACATGCATATCATTTAACAATACATGGTTATTAAGCTGTTGTGGTTGTCACAGATAACTCTTATGAATTTGTTGTTTTGTTTATTTGTTGTTGTTGTTGTTTTTACATATCCAACAATAAATTTCAGATAACAGCACCGTCACATTCAAGAAATAGGATTCCAAGATGGCGGACCACGAAGCTAGTCATACTATTGGTTGTCGTATTCACATTATTCTGGTTCCCCGTGCATTTCCTGGTCACGTGGGCCGCCCTGGACAAGCATTTTCCTAAAACATTCACCATATACTTAGTCAAAGGTGTTGAAAAGGCTTTATCATATTCAAACTCTTGTATTAATCCGTTTTTATATGCTTTTGTGAGCAATGGATTTCGCCTAGCGCTCAAACGTGCGTATCCTAATTTTACTATATTTCGAAGGGACTGAAGGTGACCACCAAAAAGAAAACAATAAATATCACAGCGTAACAGATCATCCATCGGAATATATGGAATCATTAGTGTCAACTTCATCCGATTCCTACAAAATATTTTGCGAAAATTAAAGTAAAACTGAATTCAACGGTATCCAGCGATTAAGTAAATCATCTTGGTGTAATTGTTTGGTCATAGTACACTGTAACGTATACTTTATAAGTAAAATGATATTGCCTCTACCTGGGAGCTAACCCGCACCGTCACGGCGACAGCGCCTAGCCATGCAATTCTGACAACACAACCTATTGAGCAAACCGGGACAACCCCAAAAAGGTTGATCGGAAAGCCCTAATATATGTTATCATCTCTGCATGACGTCGCTAACAAGTTTTTTGTCTGATAACAGTACTTACTATATTTACGGGGATTTTTAAGGCCGCCATACATATGGTATTGCCTCTACCTGGGAGCGAAGCATTCAGATCAGCAAAATTATTAAAGGTGGATGGATGTTGGTTATTGTGTATAGCTTTTAAAAAGAGAGCAACATGCCTCAACTAAAAGTGTGAGAAAAATATCTGATTTATGTTGATGCAATATGATCAATTTAAAGACGACTTAATTATATTTAGTTACAAAAATTATTTACTTGTTCAATTACAAAAAAAGGTTTCACGAAAACTAAGAAAGAATCTGATGAAGCGTGGACCTTTGATCTTATTGTCGGTCATCCTGATGACCGACATATTATAATCGACCAAACTTGAGCTCTTTAGCCTGAACACCGGTTAACAGTGACACACGGTCCAGAACGGATAATTTAGACTATGCCACCTGTTCATAAGACGCATGCAAAAGGATAGTGTATAGGCTGACGTTTGATTGCTTGATTTATAGAGAAGACGTTTAAAGAAAAGACATTAATGTAGATAATCATGTTTCTTGTATACTTAATTTATAATTTTATTCAGGACGTGTAGAAATAATGCAGTTGTTTAGTACCGTCAAACTGGATGAATATATACTAACATTAATGCCTTCTATGTCATAGCGGTACCACAGAACTTTCCACTGTCAATGCGTATTTGTACACTTAGCAGACAAGCGACGCTTTTACAAAGTCAGTATTAATTACCAACGTTCATATAGTGTAGTTCTAGTTAGGTCCGCAAATCAGGTCAAATCAGGTCAGTGACCGTTAGGAGACGGTAAGAAATGTATTTGTATGTTGATGCATTTATTTATTTCACTTGAACTTTGTGCTGATCACATTGTTTTTTGTTATTGTTAAGACGATTTTCTCTAAAACTGTTACAACGAAAAATTAAATGTTTTGAATTACTTCGATGACCAAAATATTAGCATTATGTCACTGTTTTAAAGGTGTTTCACAAGTATTCCTTCTTAGCCGGAAAATAAATTCAAAGGTTAGCTGTCTTGTAGTTTATTCTAAACGATCGCCGTTTATTGTCCAACAATATTGACCTGGCACTCTTGCATTTGACCCCATATTCGTTATTTTTCGTAAATGTTACAATCGGTAGTCCGGCATTTATTCCAATACTCCACACATCACTGAGGTGTAAATTGAATAATATATCGGTGTTTTCGCTGATACATGTGTTTATTCAATGACCTCTACGAAAATTAATGAAGTGCCAGGTCAATATTGTTAGACAATACATAAAGACATTATTGCTTGTGTTGTCTATTTTACTGTAGTTGTAAAATAATGCGATTGTTTTACCATTGACTTAAGACCGAACAAGATCATAGTGTGTGTATATGAGGTCAGACATTCGGGTAGGGGTTTCGCGGGGAATGGTTTACACGTTTAAGCTCAATTTTGATTAACCAGCGAAGCTGGTTTTACTAATCACAATTCTGAAATCGGTATCAAACCAAAACGAGGCACTGGCAACCGGCGATTTACGCATTTCAGAGTAATCAGAGTAAGTAAAGTAGTCCCCAAGTTTCCTGTTACGTGTTAAAGTTGGCTCTTGCCACGTTAGTATCGCTTAAGGAATACTTGACTGCTTCACTGCGCTGTCCCTAATTCAGAACACAATCGACAACAGTAAACCAATTTTATCTGGGGGTTGTAGCCGCCAGGGATTCTTTAGCCAGCCACAGATATGTTACCTTTAGGTAGAGGTATAAACGATATTCCCGATGTTAGGATATTACGATAGCCAAATATTAAATCTGAAATATTAAATTTATCTTTTCCGCTAATTCGAAGCTCAAAATAACAGTGAAAACATTTTCTTTATTTTGTCATTTTAAAGCCATTTCAATATTGGACGTTTGTTCCGCGGCTAAACTGTCTGTTTCACGAAATATTTTATTTTTATCATTAACAATAACGATAATGATAAATTTCCATCTTAGCATATTTTTCTTCAATTGTCCACTTTATGAAATCAATGCGCAAATGCTTTCACTTGAAATTTTAAAGACATATTGCGAACATTTGTTTATTATTTGATGGTAGGCGTTCATGAGCGTTGTAAATCACTGAACATGAAGCAATCATCATTGCTGAATATGTTTATATATTGGATTTCCACATATAAGCTTGATCAGTAAACAGTAAACTATTGAGATGTGTAAAATTTTACATATTAAAACTAGTATACCGGATATTACTCGTACAGAAATAAGGACATGTAAGATTTACAGATCTTTGTATTCGAAACATGCTACGAGCAAGCGCGGTACGTGTCAGGCTATCACGTACGTGGCAGGAGACACGTCGACAATAAGGCCCTCAGTGGTCCAAGGAACGGACTATGATTTGTTTCAGGAATAATGCATAATTTACATTTTTTCCAAAGGTTAAGATGTTTACTCGGTTTACGTTTTCGATTAAGCTAGAGATTACTACTATTTTTGTTCGGAGTACATGAAATCATAGGCGCAGTGACACATTGAATATGCAAATGTCAGTAACGTCACAATTTCCCGCGTTTTGAAGAAAGCCAAATAACAGTAAAAGTACGTGTGACAATAGAGGACAAACCATGATGAAGCCTAAAATTAACAACGACACATCTGTCTGCTGAAACTGATGTTATATGAACGGATTGTAAGCTAATGGACATTTATCACAGCTCCTTAACAACCAAAACTCAATGATATGTTTACCAATGTCTTAAATCTGGCACCTTTTTCTAATAATATGCTACATGAAAAAAAAACATCGACTCCGTTATTATATACAACTTAATACGGTGGAAATTTTTGGTATAAGCTATAGTAATTCATTTTCTCTGAATTGTCTTCAATTTTACATGTGTGTTATCTAGCATTAAATTCCAATGCTTTCGGCAATGTTATGACTCTCGGTTGATTTATCTTAATATGTAGGATTCTCAATTCTATGATTTCCTTTACATGTTATTCAGAATGAAGGAAACAATTATATATTTCTTATTTCAAATAACTGCATTATCTTTCCCATCGATGGGGTCTCACTTTTTATATCATTTTTCGTGTTCATTTTGTCTTTGGGATGTCAGTACACAGATTTCACTATTATAATTTCTTTTTTAAAACCCTTTACTCAATATATACGCCTTTCATCACATAGGTGACCAGTTCAGGTCCCTGGATCTAAAATTTGTGATTACTGGTCAGAAAAAAAATGATTCTAAAAGCGAACAGTTTAAATCCTAATCAGGTCGCACAGATGTGCCAGCTGATATGGATCTAAACTGTTCGCCCAAGCTATGAAGGTATATCTATGGAGTAAAGGGTTAACAGAAGCCTTCATCCAGATAATACATGGAAACCCTTATTTCCACTATCATTTAGACCAGATTAAGGTCTTTGCGAGTGAACCAAGTTCTTTCGCTTTTTCGTAAATGGATACATGTACGAGAATCATCGCACTGGTTATTCTCAATAAGCAAAATCGCTTCGCCGGTTTTCTGTACTTTCAGTACTTTGATTTCTTTCATGGGTACGTTCATGTAACCCTCAGTAATAGACGATCTATTTATTCACGAATAACAAAACTATGTAAGCTTCATTTTAACAGGGGGGGGGGATATTTAAAGTGTAAAGTACAATAATTGTAACAAAAACCTGAGATAAAATATTTATTTTTGCAAGTTTGCGTTTCAGACAAATATTTGCGAATGGCGAAACAGTAACTGTCTTATTTGCGTTAAACTTTATAATATATCGACGCCACCGGTAAGCACTATAAGCGAAGCCTACAGAATTTCCATGTTTAATTATCATGTAAAGGGTATAACCTGGAAGTATTCCATGCGAGTGATAAGGAATTACCGGCAAAGTCGGGATACATTATGGCTGAGCCGGGACTGGCCAGTTCGCGCCGCTCCCCGGTAAATCAAAGTCGACCTGCATGTACGTGAAAGAGAAGACAGACCATGCTGCTGTAGATTTTTAAGAGATCAGTTATTATATAAATTGCCGACAGCCAAGATTATGTTAATGCTATAGTCCACAGAACAGGTCGAAGATAATGAATTCCGTGAAACACAATTATTCCAAGTATTATAAAGTTTACGCTGATATTGTTATTGACTTAAACTTTCTATCAAAAAGTTCAAACGGGTTAATCATACTTTTGGTGTTGATCTTCATCATTTCTCCAAATATTATCCAAGTGAAATGGTAAACCTGAGACATTTTCAACAGACTAGCAGTCTTTAGATATAAACATGTGAATCCGTACATTTTTCGACCGGTACTTGACCAGCCTTACCTCGTGTACTGTATTATTCGTTTTTTCGGCGTTAGCTGTCTAAGGTCACTTTTGACCTAGTTTTTCGACCAATGAAATGTTGTAAATAATACTCGTATTCTCTTATTATGCAGAGGGAAAATGAAATAAACTATTTCGATTGGTAGCTATTTACACCAGAGAGGCATCTAGCAGGGTGGAGAGGTATCTAGTGGGATTTTTATTATTATGCAGCGGAAAAATCAAATAGATTAATTCGATTGGTTGTTAGTGGGTGTTGTATTGGAGGAAAAACATATTTACGATTTAAGTAACCAGTTAAGTCAATATTGATGGCTTAAATACAATATTATATGGAATATTCTTGGGTGTCAGGTAAACACTTGCATACAATACACAGTGTAAAACGAAAGAGAAGTGTAGATATTCCTAGTTCTTACTGGTTCCTTTCTAGTTCCTTTGATACTGATTGTTAATTTCAAGTACGAAATACAAGTTTACTGTAGTGTAGTGGCTAACACTCTCGCCTCTCAAGCGGAGGCCCCGGGTTCAATACTCAGGACGGACACATTTTTTAAAGTTAATATACTTAAAAGTTGGTAGATTTCGCTTTTGTAACAGGCTGTTATTATTTATATTTATTAAATTTCAAGGACATTTATTCATCTTGAATTCTCACTCTACACGAGGTATTTTATTGAAACTGAATATTTTGCTTCAGTACCTTTAATTGACTTGTTATCACTGTATGAAATTGTTGCAACAGCTTCAACATTTTTTTTTTGAAAGACACTTTCAATAAATTTATGAGTTGTCATGATTCGGTCGCTTAATCTCTAAGTCATACTAAGAAGGCAGGGAGGGTTCGTCGACAGCTATAACACATAAAATAAAATAACTAAACTGTGTCTGCTTTGCCTCTCTGTATTTCTTTTTTTCTTATATACATGTATATATAAATCTTTTCCATCAACGCCGTTTATCTTTTTTAAAGATATTTCTTGTTTCTTTATGAAGAGGATTATCACTTCGAATTTTCATTTAAAGGTTGCATTACACCAAAATAACGCAGTATTCCTCCGTGGTCCATAAAGTCCGTTTTAATATATGAGAACTTTTCTCTTCATCCGAGGGTCTCTTGTTTGCAGGGATTGTGGCACGGTATTTGCGATTCCGCGTTTAAAGTATGGTTTGAGATCAGTAATTTTCTTACAAGTAAGTTCACCCCCTGTGTGTTTTTGAATAGATGGAATGCAGATCTTCGCACCAACATATTGTTGTCTAGGAAGTAAGATGATAGAAATCATATTTAATTGGCATTGAATATTGAGAATTTAAGCCCTATGGGAATACGAAATATTTTAGTTGAAACTACATAAAGTTCCATATTAAAGCCATTTGAAAGGAACATAACTCTTACAATAACGAAATAGGAGTTATTATTCTTATTGTCACTGATGGCTTTGTTCATGCAGATAATAATTATTATCGTATTCAAACAATTAAGATGATAGAAGAAGAACTTTCAAACTTATAGGCAATATTATGTTAAAGTCTTTTAAAAGGCATAACTCAGAAATATTGAAACAAGGGTTTTCGATCTTGTTGTCAGAGATTGCTTTGTTTTTGGAAAAAATGATATATTTCAAGTATTATGTTAAAATAGACATGAACTTTCAATGTTACAAGCAACATTAAGTTCGATATGTAAGTCATTTGAAAGGGGCATAACAAAAATAATATAACAAGAGTGATCATTTTTGTTGTCGGAGATGGCTTTTTACATGCAGATGATATATTCTAATTATTAAGTCAATAGGTCAAATACTTACAAACTTACAGGCAACATTAAGTTTCATATTTACGTCAAGGGGCTACAGGACAACGCAGCCGCCAACGCAGCCGCCAACGACGCCGCGGCCTCACAAAAGGATCCATACGTGTATACATGCTGATGCAGGTGACACATTAATAAGCTCTGCCATACAATGAATTAAACATCATTAAAAATCGAAACAAAAATATGTGACGAGAGCGAGCATATAAATTACACGGCGGAAATTCTAAATAAATACCAACATGCTAACGAATTTTTTTTTGTTAAAATGTCATGCTAATGACCGACTAGCTTTTTGGAAAGCTAAAACTTGTCATGTAAAGAGTGGTGTGAAGTCAGTAATTCGAATAGTTCAAGCATTAAAAGGATGCCGAGCTAAAAAAATAAAAACCAGACACCGTGTTCAAACGTATCGGACTTTGTATTAAATCAACAGATTGGAAACTACCTTCAAACGGTCAAAGACAGATCGGACTCGATGGAACGGTTCCGATAAACCATCAATACAAACATTTTGCGTCAGATAAGCGGTAAAGGAACGACAAAAAAGGAGAATGTTTAGGATGTTTGTCACAATACATTTATTATGAATAGATTTTGTTTAAACGTAACCGTGTATTGTTAAAACATTTAAATAATGACATAATTAAGTTCTTACGCACATTAAACATTCTCTTCAAGTTGTGAAAGAGATTTTATGTGATCTCTTTCTACCGAATATCAAGATGACATAATTGCAGCTCAAGGTACATTGATGATTTGTTATATATAATAGATAATAACCATTTTTCATATATGGTTAATAAAATATAACCTATTAAACTCCAGCTTAATAAAACAAACCAACTAGATAAGCAAGCAAACTTTCTTGATCTAAATCTTTCTATTGAAAATAACGTGACTACTAAAATATATGATAAAAGAGATGATGAAAGAGATGAAATTTTAATTTTGTAATTTTTCCGTTTTAAGACGGTGATTCATTTTACGAGGTTTATATCTCACAGATTGTTCGCTTTTCTAGAGCTTTTAATGATGTTAAAAATTTTAATGAACGTAATTTTTGCAGAAAACAGAAAAGCCTTTATAACAGGGTTATCGGTACTATATATTCAGGGCAACCACCTACATCTGAAGTCGCCGAAATCCTAAGTAAGCAAGGTATTTTTCAGCTATTCTTTTATGGCTTTCAGTTTATAAATTAAACTTATTTAAGGGTTAAAGAGTTTATGAAGTTTTATAGGGAAATCTTGTAAAAGAACCTAGAAGCTCGATCTGTTTCTTTTATCCCCGCCATCGTGCTCTTGCTGATTTGACACTAAGGGCTCTGGTCTCTGTAAGATCATTGAGTACTAGCCCTTTTGCTAAGCAGTGCTATTAACCTTTTAATATGTTTTGTATGTTTGTTTTGTCGAGTGACCTTTTCAACATATTCACCAGCGATTTCCACGCACTTCTTATGCCAGTGCTGAATGTTTCTTTGTAACAGTCTTCGCTGAATGATGATACATCATCTGAGACTGCTTTGCTCTTTCTCCTCTTTCAGTAGACGCGGCACCCATTGTGCACTTACTTCAGACATTCCAATTTCATCTCTTAACACTCCATGAACTGTAGAAGACGAACCATCGAGCCCCTTGGCTAAAGCCGTTTCAGTTGTTCTTCTGCCCATATTAACTAAAAATTTGACACGGTCTTTAAGGAACAAACTACGACGGACGGACGGACGCCCCTAGGATAGTCCCAGATAGACTCTCTTCCTCTTTTAAAACGCGAGTGCCACTTGCACACATACGTTTGACTGCATTTTACATATTTTCACGTTGAATAAACCATATTCAACGTATCCGTCAGTGATTTATTTAGAGCAAGAATTTCTCACTTTTTAATTGAACGTCACCTGTCGTCATAATAACTTTTCAGCATGATTACGCGAAATAACATTTATAAGCTATAGTCTCTTTCGTAATTGTATACCACTCAAAATTTGCTGAAAGCCACTTTTGTAGTCTGTAATTATCATTGCTTTGGTTTAAATTCTGAACAGTTTACGATGCACTTAGTTTTATTTGTATTGTTTAAAAACAATGAATAGTCTTTTAAGTTGAATTATTGAACTGAAACGGGAGTGTACACTTATCTAAGCGGGAAGGAAAACTTGCAGACTACAACGATTTTGACTAGTATATTATACACATATCAGCAATAGAACGTTCGCCATAAGTTTTATTAGCATGAATATCTATGGTTGTAAATAGGAATCAAAATCGATCTGACAGCAAGAAGGTACAGTCCTTTAGTCTCCACCGTATAATTAATAGAAGAACCAGCTCGGTATTCATTACCGCCGATAAATTTAGTCGGCAATGTCTACGCATTGTCTACCCTTGCAACACTTTGGTTTCCAGTGGGATTTGTAATTTAATAGGGCGAGAAAGTGCATACATATCAAACAACATAAAACTAGGGATGGGAACGAGTAATCGAGTACTCGGGTACTCGATAAATGTCCTAGATGTCCGAGTACCCGAGTAGTTCATAAAGTATTCGAGTACCCGATTAAAAATCTAAACAAAAAAAATCAACCAATTTTTAAAAAAGTTGCCTTAATGGAAATTTGCAAATCGCCGACTGACAGTTAATTGTCAACACCTCGCACCTGGTTTCGAATAAACAAGATGCCACTAAGGGGCACCAATATCCGATAATTGGCGCCTGATTGACGTTATTGTTTGATGCCGTAACACAGACAATTTGCAATCATGAAAATTAGCACCTGAATATGTTAAGCACGACGCTTCTCTCGTCGGCGTTTTATTTGATTTTGTTTATTGAGTAATTAAATTCAAATGCGATTGTTGATTGTAAGTTTGCAAAACTGAAATAAAATCTGAATGGAGAACATACACTTTTTCCAGATGTGTACATTTTACGGTGATGTTCTAGTTTGTGACACGGGCTAATTAATGATTGTTTGCTTAAATGTTTTCAACGTTGATAGTCGAAAAGTAAATATCATTAAGGTATTTTTGTTTCCTATAAATGTGCTGTGTATTTTCTTGAGTGATTGATAATGACAGGTCGTCTGGCATGATCATACCCGTTACGATCGTTAAAACTCATGGAAGCTGATATTTCCTCTTGCGTTAGAGAAAGGTTTCGAGTACCCGAGTACTCGATTGGAACAAGATCCGAGTACCCGAGTAACGATTTTGCTACTCGTTCCCATCCCTACATAAAACGTAATTGAATATAGATGCCCGTTGCCTTTATGTTTATTTAAAACGTCCTAAGGGTTCTTATTGTCAGTCCTTGTGCAGGGTGGGGAATCACGTGACAAAAACATGGCCGCCAACCAAAAATTTCTCTCGGTTCGAGGTAAGTTTTTACTTGTTTCTCGCTTATGCCTGAACCATTTTAAATGAAATAAACACTAAAGTACCCCGTACACGAAGACAGATTGCATAGTGTATTCCAAATTTTGCCAGCTATTGTAGTTTATGCGGTATTTCCTGTACAGAGTTTGGCAGCTTGCACTGCTCGGTGATAGGTACACTTGGATCTTGATGAAATCGTTCTTCTTGCAAGTTTTCGCAAGTGAGCTGATTGTTGAATGAAAAATTTGTTATATCCCGACAGACTGAATGTTACCGATGCAGACATATCCAGTTTCTGTATGTAACTGATGTAAAAAAACGCAAAAATGGAAAATGATAGGGAACACTAGCTGCGACGTTGGAGATAGGGAACACTTGTATTTTTGAGAGGCAAACTGTTTGCCAATCCGAGCGATCAGTTTGCGAATATTCCAAGCGAGTCCGTTGTATTTTTTTTTCAATAAAACATGGATATTTTATTTCCTTTGTTTAAATTCTTATGATCAGCTACGAAGTTATTTAGAAAGGAGTATTATTTAACAAAACAATCTTGCTTAGCTGGAAATGTAAATCTTTGAAACGTTTGCATTTATGAAACAAAACACTGGAAAAGATATCATAATTTGTATAAAGCAGATTTTCTGAAGATTATAAATGAAATAGAGAACATGGTGCATATAGTGATGCACCAGAAAACAACATATGTGCGTAATCATGATTACAGTTAGAACGTTTATATACAAAACACGAACTTTTCCAGTTTTAGTGTAATGTAGTGTAAAATCAAACCAGGGCTTTTTGTTTGCACATTAGATTGAAAATTCGATTTCTGAGTATTAAAACGACTTTCGGTTTCCACAATCTCAAAAGAGTAGATATTGAAATGTGCTTTGTCTTTTAGTCATGAAGTAAAGAATCTGGACACCGGTAAGATATTAATATATTTTATACAGGCGAGATATCCTATAATAATGTATTTTATATTTGAAACCTGGTGAATTATTATTATATTATTAGTATAGACATTGTTATAATAAAAAATATTTTGCTGCAGACAGCAATAAATATCGATGCGGTTCTTAGAATATTTACTTAACAAACACAAATGCTTTGATACTTATTATAGTTTTATATAAGCATATTTTTCGGGATATGATGACAGGAACCCACATTAACGAGCAGGCACTATAAGAGACAGTCATAAAACGACTGTGATTTTACAAAAGCAAAGTCATTTTGAAACTACATTTGTAATTTAATTTAAAAGATTTTCCTTCTCTTGATAAAAAAAGTCGGTGGACGTTGATTTGATTAATAAAGTCGTAGTAGCTTAACCTCCGTTTTGTAGGCCTTAGCTGGGAAAATTTGAATCTTTGAATGTTTCATTTTTCATTTTTAATTCTATTTTAAATGTATTAAAATATATTATTTTTAAAATAATACTTTTGCCAGTGTGATTTCAAACAAATAAAAACTGTTTCATGATGTTTTTTATATATAGCTTTGTAAGAGCGTATAACTTTCCCTAAGCTGGCTAGTAAACATCTACAAGTAAGTTTCTGGTGTGAAATCTTTTTCAAGTTTTCTTAAATAATATGTTTGTTTATTCGAAGCTACTGAATTAAAATAGTATTTACAATCCATATATTTTTCTTCAAATTTCAGGGGTAGCATAATAAAACCCTCCATAACTCCAATATGTCCCAGAGTGCAAACAACGCAAAATGAGTCGGGTACAGACGAGGCTTTTCAGAAAATACTTGTTTGTAAATGTCCCAAGAAGCATCTTCCCAGCCAGTGGCCTACAACACGGAGGTTACGCTACTAAGACTTTGTTCTTGGGGCATTTTATTCCATTCATAAGTCAGTGCTTGTCGAAGCTCAGCAAGATTTTATTGTGGCTGACCACGTGAATAAATGAATTTCTTCCCCAAATCCCTAATGTGTTTGATCGGCGACATGTTTGAAGACAAGAATAGCTAGTCTAAAATATTGATGATGTTTCGTTTTAAGAAAATAAGTGTGAAAACAGCTGTATGCGCCCCTGCCTTTCATGCTGTAGATTACGCATACGATTCTAAACGTAAAACGGCAATACAATAAGCCGTGGCATTAATACAGATTGGCACAAAGCCTTTAAACATGTTTTACTGTGTATCGGTCGGCTGCTCACACGTACATAGCAATAAAATTGCGAAATTTTAATACACGTTTAAATCAAGTGCAAAGTGTGGAATTAAACAAGTCACGTGCATCATGACGTCGATACATTAAATTTCGTAAGTCTGGTTTTCAAGACTTTACTCTGCTTGAGGCATCAGATCTTGTAAAAATGGAAAATCTTCAAAATACATGACATTAAAATCTACATTTTTAAATGTACTGATTATATAAAATTTTAACTGTTATCATGCTTTCTTGCTTATTATTTTTCTGGCGCATCATATAATTCTTAACGTTCACTGAAAATCTGCTTAATACAAATTGTGGTATTTTTTCTAGTGCTTTGTTTCATAAATGCAAATGTTTCAGAGATTTACATTTCTAGCTATGCAAGACTCACCTGTATTAAATAATACTCCTTTCTAACAACTTCGTAGCTGATCATAAGAATTTAAACAAAGGAAACAAAATATCCATGTTTTATTGAAAAAAAAATACAACGGACTCGCTCGGTTTCGAAACTGATCGCTCGGACTGGCAAACAGTTTGCTTCTCAAAACAATGCAAGTGTTCCCTATCATCAACGTTGCGGCCAGTGTTCCCTATCATTTTCCATTTTTGCGTTTTTCACATCAGTTGCATACAGAAACTGGATATGTCTGCACCAGAAGCATTTTTTCTGTCGGGATATAACAAATTTTTCATGCAACAATCAGTTCTTTTGCGAAAACTTGCCAGAAGAACGATTTTATCAAGATCCAAGTGTACCCTATCACCGAGCAGTGCAAGCTGCCAAACACTGTACACGAAATACCGCATAAACTACAAAAGTTGGCGAAATTTGGAATACACTATGCAATCTGTCTTCGTGTACGGGGTACTTTAGTGTTTATTTCATATAAATGGTATAGGAATAAGCGAGAAACAAGTAAATACTTACCTCGAACCGAGAGAATTTTTTGGTTGACGGCCATGTTTTTGTCACGTGATTCCCCACCCTGTTGTGACTGTGTTATTTTATTTTGCTGTAATATATATTTAAGCCAGGGTCCAGATCATTAAACTAAGAATGGACACCAGTATTAAATATCAAACAGCTGATAAATTGGAACTGAGCTAGGATTCAAATCTTGGACGCAGTTCTAGCTGGAAATCCTTAAGTTGGGTTAATTTGACACCTTTGTTAAACTTAAAGCGATACTGCTTTCCAGATAATTGTTACATCGAAATCAATATCAAAATAATTTGCAATAATAAAACAATTTAGAATAAACCCCGATAATAAAACCCGTAATTTTACGTAACAATCTCTGGGTCTTTCGATAAAGAAAAGAATAAGACGTATTCGTACGGAATGTATCAAAGATACTCAAGTAAACTGTACACTTATTTCTCCGTCAGATTCAAACATAGGGCATTCAATTCCAAAATTAAAATTATTTTATTGCATAACATGGTTAAGGATTCCATCTTTTTCTGATTGTGGATTACCCTATTCGCTCCTTCGAGCATGATGGAAGTCTGACCAGAATGGCCACCTTCTTTAAAGCTAGCTAGATACATGTAGCTCATTTGCCACTGTGATTAGAAAATGTACATGACAATCAATAAAAATCCCATGAAGGCACAGCCTAGTTGCATATTTCTTTTAAAATAATTCTTCAAGATTCAAAACTTATAACATGTTTTGCCAAGTGTATATCTTACTATTCTTTAGAGAGGAGACAGAAGACAAAAATATTTCTTCATTTATTTTTACATTCAATTTGATTAATTAATTTATTGAAAATTTTTTTTTATAGAAGTTTGTATTTCATGAACAAAACACACACTCACCTTCAAACACACATTCAATTAAATTTCAACTGATCTCATTAAATCTCCGTAAAATTTTAATAATAAAAAAGGTTCCGTCAATCAGGTTTTAAGCAATGTTCAGTTAGGCTTCAAATATTTTCAGAACGTCTTTATTTTTAAACGTTCTCCAGATAAACGGACGTGCCTTTAATCAGAGCTTCTGACAAGTTGAAACAAGATGTTATCACCAGGTTCTGGAACGTAGGTGCCCACACCTAAAATAGAAACGCCATATATGAATTTTATAGAATTTATGCTGTATGCTATTTTAAGGGAATTTGTAGAAGATTTCGCCTGGTTTGAATTGTAAAGTTGATGGATATATTTTCTTGTTGATTGTTGCAATTTGCTCTATGTTTCGATAACTTGTAGGGAAACTCAGTTTGATTTTCTGCTTTGGTTGAAAATTGTGTAGGACAGGCGCTTCGAAATGTTTAACCACCCCACCCGACCTACACTCTAATGTTGCTACTTGTACTTACCGTTTCAAGCGATACCTTATCCTATTTCACTCCGTTTAGTCGATTGCGTTCTGTTATTACTATCGTTGGAAAGTTGTTTTTCTTTCTAACTGGTCTAAACTTCTGTAATTTTAGTATCGCGACTCTTAAAGCCTCAGTCCTAAACTTAAGTAGAATATACCATTGAAAAATCATATTTGTCCATATAGACTCCAATATATAAACTCACGAACAGAACACAAAAGGTCCGATCGAATTCTTTCTTATAGACGGGATTTTCAATGATATCGTTAAATTATCGTTAACGAACTTTTAAGAAACTAAATATAATGGAGGTATATTTAGCACCGAATTTTAACGAAGCGACCACTTCATGTGCGATCTCGATTTCTGTGACGTTTCGGAAATCCTAATTTCGCTTCTTGTCGCGCGGACCAAATATATTTTAGTAAATTAAAATTTTAAAAGCCGAACTAATGCTGCAAATTTGTGCCTATAGTTCCAAATACATGTTATATTTCATACAAGAGCGGGTTAAATTGAAGTTATGGCGCTTTAACAATTCTTTTGAATACTCACCAACTGTTAGTGGACCATTCTGGTTCAGTATCTGCCAGAATGTCCTATTCTCCTGCCAGTTTCCGGCCACACTGTTGATGGAGTCAATAAAGTAACCGTTCGGGGAAGAAAATGTTGCCGAAAATCTGGAATTAAAAGATGAAAATACAACGATCAATGTTAGCAACAAAAACATAACGTTTATATCTACGTTTTGTTTTTGTTTGCAGGCGAATAAAACACGACTATGGTGGCTGATTTATGCCATTTCGATTTTTCGTTATTTCGCCGCGAAATAACGCCAAGCGAAAAGACGAAATAACGAAAAAACGCCACGCGAAAAGACGAAATAACGAAAGAACGCCACGCTCCGCACAAGAAATGCTCTGTAAAAAAATGAAAGGGCAATAACTAAAAACGAAAGAAGGTAAAGTTACGGTTCTTGTGCATTGCAATTTGAGTCATTGCCAGAAACATGCATGCCGAGCGAAAAGACGCCACGCGAAATAACGAAAAGACGCCAAGCGAAATAACGCTACGCGAAATAACGAAAACACGCCGAGCGAAAAGACGCCAAGCGAAAAAACGAAAAGACGCCACGCGAAAAGACGAAATAATGAAAAAACGCCACGTGAAAATACGAAATAACAAAAAAACGCCAAGCGAAATAACGAAAAGACGCCACGCGAAAAGACGAAATAACGAAAAAACGCCACGCGAAAAGACGAAATAACGAAAAAACGCCAAGCGAAATAACGAAAACACGCCAAGCAAAATAACGACAAGACGCCAGGCGAAATAACGAAAAGACGCAAATCGAAATAACGCCACGCGAAATAACGACAAAACGCCACGCAAAAATACGAAAAAACGTCAGGCGAAATAACGAAATAACGCCGAGCGAAAAGACGCCAAGCGAAATAACGAGAAAACTCCAGGCGAAGCTAGAAAGAACGCTATTTTGTACAGTTAAATTGGCGTCTTTTTGCACGGCGACTTTTCGTTATTTCGTGCAAAAATATCGTTTTTTCGTTATTGCGCGTGGCGTCTTTCGTTATTTCGTCTATTCGCGTGGCGCTTTTGCGTTATTTCGTCTTTTCGTTTGGCGTTTTTTCGGCATTTCGTCTTTTCGCTTGGCGTTATTTCGCGGCGAAATAACGAAAAAACGAAATGGCATAAATCAGCCACCATACACGACTCCTATCAAAACAGGAATAAAGCTGTTTAACTACATAAAAAAAGCACCGCGTCAATGACATGTTATCGTTTGATTTCAGCCAAATACGAAATACAATACTTTTTGAACGCTTCACTTGAGGAATCAACGAACGACAATGAGTCTAAAATTAACCAATTGTAACTTATTTTGTTCTGTGGTTGTCTTTTTCGTTAAGTGTTAATAATGTTTTGTTTTATTTATTTTAAAACACCGATGGAATTTACTCATGCTCTTCCTTGTTATCTACGATTAGGCTGTGTGAATTGTGTTCTGCTACATTACATGTATACTGTTTTCTTTTGTTTGTTAGTAAATGCTTTAATTTATCCTCTTGACCAGCTGTTAAAACTTAAAATCAATTTCTTATAAATTAATTTCATGTTATTTTTTAAACATTAAGCACACCATGACGCTTTTGAACACGGCAGTGTCCTAAAATCTCCATTGAATAATAAAGCGTTTTAACACAAGGAAGATTTTGCCAATAAAGTTAATTGATAAGTTAGTTGATAAAATCAAATTGACTTACGACATTGTTGTTCAGAAATTGAACTTCCTGACATAATTAGAATCCCGCAATTTTACCTTTCCCTTGTACTTTTCATAATAATGATAATAGAAATTGCACAAGTTCACCATGAACAGTATCATGAATTGTTTGTTGTCAAACACTCAATATTTACTTCACATTTTCCTTTAAAATATTTCAGTACCAGGAGCTTTACGTAAAACCCATATCGCACAACCATAACATAATATTGGTAAAACTAAAGAATCAAAATTTGTAGTTTAATGTCAACTTTTCAAGAATGTTTTTATGAGCGTCCAATGCCGTGTCGAGTTCAAACTTGTGATTGGATGTTAATGTTACCTCAAAGATTTTTATTTATTAAGCAACAATAATCTTTTTGTTAAAAACTTGTATTGTCTAGATTAAATAAGGTTTATTACAGAATAAAACAGCAGTATTTTTTAACATGCAAACACGAAAACTTTCATTAACAGGTAACAAAACGGTTGACAGTTTTTGGCCGATCATTATAGATAAACCATTCATGATCCTTGACCACCCTCCGTTTACTGAATATACCTAGTACTGTTTCTTTTTGTTCTTTGTTTTGTTAATACTATTTTATCTCCCTCTTGAGGTGTAAAATTTCAGCCGTTCAATTTTGTCAAAGTACTGGTTTGAAATATGTAAACACGTCAGTCACAAAAAGACAAAGAAAAGACAAAATAAAAGAATAAACAAAGTTTACAAACAATTAAAACTTCATTGCATTACGATAAATATTGTCAAAAGCTTGTTCGTAATCAATAATAACGCTCATTTAGAAATCAACATCAGTTACATTTTAATTGATTTGTTTCTGATTTAAAAGATCAAACATTCTGGTACCAAATCGGTTTTATAATACTTTTCTCCACATACGGTAAATTAAGGGCGTTTTCTCAAAAATTGTTATATGTCATTTAATTACAGCGGTTGAAATATATAGATGTATGTCATTTCTATCACGTGTATGCCAGCACTCAATCTTAACGTTTGCTGTTAGGCGAGTGACTGAAAACAATACTGCATACGATGTCTGACAGAACGGAGAAATGGAAGTTCGCACGTTGGGGTGTCCAATAATGAAAAGCTGCTGTATACATTCTTTGCTGTGGGCGCTTACTGGCTTCTGCATTTATTCTGGGGATGGCTTTTGAATTGTGCAGCAAGGCCGATTACCATGGCCGACTTCTTCAAAAATAATTATCACAAACCCCATTAATGGACTGAGATATCCAATTTAACTATTTATAATTAAAATGCCACTTGAGGGTTGCAGATGATCCAGAAAAGAACAGATACAAGTGCACACGTTTCGGGAGTAATTACACCGATGTCTTGGTGATTGGGACTTTATCCCGTACTGGGCTGGGAGGACGTTAGAACAATACAGGATATCAAACATGTAGCCTGTTAAATAGAAAGATTTTTGCCCGATGGGGCAAAGTATATGAAGGTTGTTGTAGGATGATGTTTTCCTCCGGTCGCCACCCCCCACCCAACAGAATAATTGCCATTCGTTCAGGGGGTAATAATCTGTTATAGAACAGGGCTTTTGACATATCAAGTGCTAGAAGGTATAACCTTCTTGCGATCAGCATATCTAGATTGCACTTTGATCTGACTGGATATTCTGTCGCGACTTTCTTGCAGCACAGTCTCGACCATTGGTAATTCCAAAATCAATCAGAAGAGACACAGCATAAACGGAGTAGGTAAACATGAATATAAAGTTAGTTCCCGTTTCCCGGTTCCTTATTCCTTTTTCAGCGTTAAGTTGGTTCCTGTTTCCCGTTTCCTTTTTCCTTTTTCGAAAAAGGAATAGGGAACTGATACATACAGTTCCCGTTTCCCGGTTCCTTATTCCTTTTTCACCGTTAAGTTGGTTCCTGTTTCCCGTTTCCTTTTTCCTTTTTCGAAAAAGGAATAGGGAACTGATACATACAGTTCCCGTTTCCCGGTTCCTTATTCCTTTTTCACCGTTAAGTTGGTTCCTGTTTCCCGTTTCCTTTTTCCTTTTTCGCTCAAAATCCACAAGTGATTATTGTGAACGGGCATACATTCGCGCTATTATATTTTTCTAGAAATAATATAACATGGTGCAATTCCGCCGAGTCTTAAATTCGCGCTTTTTTCCTAGCGCGAAAAACCCGAATGTATGTATAGTAAACATTTACTTTTTCCAAGAATTCTCCAGAATCTCCTTTTTCGAATCTGAATAAGGAATAAGGAACCAGTTCCCGTTTCCTTATTCGTATCTGAATAAGGAATAAGGAACCAGTTCCCGTTTCCTTATTCGAGCGAATAAGGAACTTGCAAATATAATCAAATGTAGTTGATTGTTTGTTTTCTCCGAACAGTTTCGAGATAAAACCCGTTGTTATAAACAAGGGGGAGATAACTTTAACAATGATTGATAATGTGTGTATGAAATCTGTACAAAAACTTCAGTTCCTTTTTCGAATCTGAATAAGGAATAAGGAACCAGTTCCCGTTTCCTTATTTGAATCTGAATAAGGAATAAGGAACCAGTTCCCGTTTCCTTATTCGAGCGAATAAGGAACTGGCAAATATAATGAAATGTAGTTGATTGTTTGTTTTCTCCGAACAGTTTCTAGATAAAACCCGTTGTTATGAACAAGGGGGAGCTAACTTTAACAATGATTTATAATGTGTGTGTGAAATCTGTACAAAAACTTCAGTTCCTTTTTCGAATCTGAATAAGGAATAAGGAACCAGTTCCCGTTTCCTTATTCGAATCTGAATAAGGAATAAGGAACCAGTTCCCGTTTCCTTATTCGAATCTGAATAAGGAATAAGGAACCAATTCCCGTTTCCTTATTCGTGCGAATAAGGAACTGGCAAATATAATGAAATGTAGGTGAATATTTGTTTTCTCAGAACAGTTTCTAGATAAAACCCGTTGTTATGAACAAGGGGGAGATAACTTCAACAATGATTGATAATGTGTGTATGAAATCTGTACAAAAACTTCAGTTCCTTTTTCGAATCTGAATAAAGAATAAGGAACCAGTTCCCGTTTCCTTATTCGAATCTGAATAAGAAACAAGGAACCAGTTCCCGTTTCCTTATTCGAGCGAATAAGGAACTGGCAAATATAATGAAATGTAGTTGATTGTTTGTTTTCCCCGAACAGTTTCGAGATAAAACCCGTTGTTATTAACAAGGGGGAGATAACTTTAACAATGATTGATAATGTGTGTATGAAATCTGTACAAAAACTTCAGTTCCTTTTTCGAATGTGAATAAGGAATAAGGAACCAGTTCCCGTTTCCTTATTCGAATCTGAATAAGGAATAAGGAACCAGTTCCCGTTTCCTTATTCGAATCTGAATAAGGAATAAGGAACCAGTTCCCGTTTCCTTATTCGAATCTGAATAAGGAATAAGGAACCAGTTCCCGTTTCCTTATTCGAGCGAATAAGGAACTGGCAAATGTAATGAAATGTAGGTCAATATTTGTTTTCTACGAGCAGTTTCTAGATAAAACCCGTTGTTTTGAACCAGGGGGAGATAACTTCAACAATGAATTATAATGTGTGTAGGAAATCTGTACAAAAACTTCAGTTCCTTTTGCGAATCTGAATAACGAATAAGGAACCAGTTCCCGTTTCCTCATCCGAGCGAATAAGGAATAAGGAACCAGTTCCCGTTTCCTTATTCGAGCGAATAAGGAACTGGCAAATATAATGAAATGCAGTTGATTGTTTGTTTTCTCCGGACAGTTTCTAGATAAAACCCGTTGTTATGAACAAGGGGGAGATAACTTCAACAATGATTGAAAATGTGTGTAAGAAATCTGTACAAAAACTTCAGTTCCTTTTTCAAATCTGAATAAGGAATAAGGAACCAGTTCCCGTTTCCTTATTCGAATCTGAATAAGGAATAAGGAACCAGTTCCCGTTTCCTTATTCGAATCTGAATAAGGAATAAGGAACCAGTTCCCGTTTCCTTATTCGAGCGAATAAGGAACTGGCAAATATAATGAAATGTAGTTGATTGTTTGTTTTCTCCGAACAGTTTCTATATAAAACCCGTTGTTATGAACCAGGAGGAGATAACTTCAACAATGATTGATAATGTGTGTATGAAATCTGTACAAAAACTTCAGTTCCTTTTTCGAATCTGAATAAGGAATAAGGAACCAGTTCCCGTTTCCTTATTCGAATCTGAATAAGGAACCAGTTCCCGTTTCCTTATTCGAGCGAATAAGGAACTGGCAATTGTAATGAAATGTAGTGGATTATTTGTTTTCTCCGAACCCTTTCTAGATAAAACCCGTTGTTATGAACCAGGGGGAGATAACTTAAGCAATGATTTATCATGTGTGTATGAAATCTGTACAAAAACATCAGTTCCTTTTTCGAATCTGAATAGGGAATAAGGAACCAGTTCCCGTTTCCTTATTCGAATCTGAATAAGGAATAAGGAACCAGTTCCCGTTTCCTTATTCGAGCGAATAAGGAACTGGCAAATATAATCAAATGTAGGTGAATATTTGTTTTCTACGAGCAGTTTCTAGATAAAACCCGTTGTTTTGAACCAGGGGGAGATAACTTCAACAATGAATTATAATGTGTGTAGGAAATCTGTACAAAAACTTCAGTTCCTTTTTCGAATCTGAATAAGGAATAAGGAACCAGTTCCCGTTTCCTTATTCGAGCGAATAAGGAATAAGGAACCAGTTCCCGTTTCCTTATTCGAGCGAATAAGGAACTGGCAAATATCATGAAATGCATTTGAATGTTTGTTTTCTCCGAACAGTTTCTAGATAAAACCCGTTGTTATGAACCAGGGGGAGAAAACTTCAACAATGATTTATAATGTGTGTATGAAATCTGTACAAAAAGTTCAGTTCCTTTTTCGAATCTGAATAAGGAATAAGGAACCAGTTCCCGTTTCCTTATTCGAATCTGAATAAGGAATAAGGAACCAGTTCCCGTTTCCTTATTCGAGCGAATAAGGAACTGGCAAATATAATGAAATGCAGTTGATTGTTTGTTTTCTCCGGAGAGTTTCTAGATAAAACCCTTTTTTATGAACCAGGGGGAGATAACTTCAACAATGATTTATAATGTGTGTATAATATCTGTACAAAAACTTCAGTTCCTTTTTCGAATCTGAATAAGGAATAAGGAACCAGTTCCCGTTTCCTTATTCGAGCGAATAAGGAATAAGGAACCAGTTCCCGTTTCCTTATTCGAGCGAATAAGGAACTGGCAAATATCATGAAATGCAGTTGATTGTTTTTATTTCCGGACAGTTTCTAGATAAAACCCGTTGTTATGAACAAGGGGGAGTCAACTTCAACAATGATTGAAA
The DNA here is from genome assembly GCA_038501625.1 of Corbicula japonica. Classification (NCBI taxonomy): domain Eukaryota; kingdom Metazoa; phylum Mollusca; class Bivalvia; order Venerida; family Cyrenidae; genus Corbicula; species Corbicula japonica. Next base: position 366,853 of record JAZAYU010000380.1, on the reverse strand, counting down.
ATGTGTGTAAGAAATCTGTACAAAAACTTCAGTTCCTTTTTCAAATCTGAATAAGGAATAAGGAACCAGTTCCCGTTTCCTTATTCGAATCTGAATAAGGAATAAGGAACCAGTTCCCGTTTCCTTATTCGAGCGAATAAGGAACTGGCAAATATAATGAAATGTAGTTGATTGTTTGTTTTCTCCGAACAGTTTCTATATAAAACCCGTTGTTATGAACCAGGGGGAGATAACTTCAACAATGATTGATAATGTGTGTATGAAATCTGTACAAAAACTTCAGTTCCTTTTTCGAATCTGAATAAGGAATAAGGAACCAGTTCCCGTTTCCTTATTCGAATCTGAATAAGGAATAAGGAACCAGTTCCCGTTTCCTTATTCGAGCGAATAAGGAACTGGCAAATATAATGAAATGCAGTTGGTTGTTTGTTTTCTCCGCACAGTTTCTAGATAAAACTCGTTGTTATGAACAAGGGGGAGATAACTTCAACAATGATTGATAATGTGTGTATGAAATCTGTACAAAAATTTCAGTTCCTTTTTCGAATGTGAATAAGGAATAAGGAACCAGTTCCCGTTTCCTTATTCGAATCTGAATAAGGAATAAGGAACCAGTTCCTGTTTCCTTATTCGAGCGAATAAGGAACTGGCAAATATAATGAAATGTAGTTGATTGTTTGTTTTCTCAAAACAGTTTCTAGATAAAACCCGTTGTTATGAACAAGGGGGAGATAACTTCAACAATGATTGATAATGTGTGTATGAAATCTGTACAAAAACTTCAGTTCCTTTTTCGAATCTGAATAAGGAATAAGGAACCAGTTCCCGTTTCCTTATTCGAATCTGAATAAGGAATAAGGAACCAGTTCCCGTTTCCTTATTCGAGCGAATAAGGAACTGGCAAATATAATGAAATGTAGTTGATTGTTTGTTTTCTCCGAACAGTTTCTATATAAAACCCGTTGTTATGAACCAGGGGGAGATAACTTCAACAATGATTTATAATGTGTGTATGAAATCTGTACAAAAACTTCAGTTCCTTTTTCGAATCTGAATAAGGAATAAGGAACCAGTTCCCGTTTCCTTATTCGAATCTGAATAAGGAATAAGGAACCAGTTCCCGTTTCCTTATTCGTATCTGAATAAGGAATAAGGAACCAGTTCACGTTTCCTTATTCGAGCGAATAAGGAACTTGCAAATATAATCAAATGTAGTTGATTGTTTGTTTTCTCCGAACAGTTTCGAGATAAAACCCGTTGTTATAAACAAAGGGGAGATAACTTTAACAATGATTGATAATGTGTGTATGAAATCTGTACAAAAACTTCAGTTCCTTTTTCGAATCTGAATAAGGAATAAGGAACCAGTTCCCGTTTCCTTATTCGAATCTGAATAAGGAATAAGGAACCAGTTCCCGTTTCCTTATTCGAGCGAATAAGGAACTGGCAAATATAATGAACTGTTGTTGATTGTTTGTTTTCTCCGAACAGTTCCTAAATAAAACCCGTTTTTATGATCAAGGGGGAGCTAACTTCAACGATGATTGATAATGTGTGTATGAAATCTGTACAAAAACTTCAGTTTCTTTTTCGAATCTGAATAAGGAATAGGGAACCAGTTCCCGTTTCCTTTTTCGAATCTGAATAAGGAATAAGGAACCAGTTCCCGTTTCCTTATTCGAGCGAATAAGGAACTGGCAAATATAATGAAATGTAGGTGAATATTTGTTTCAACGAGCAGTTTCTAGATAAAACCCGTTGTTTTGAACAAGGGGGAGATAACTTCAACGATGATTGATAATGTGTGTATGAAATCTGTACAAAAACATCAGTTCCTATTTCGAATCTGAATAAGGAATAAGGAACCAGTTCCCGTTTCCTTATTCGAATCTGAATAAGGAATAAGGAACCAGTTCCCGTTTCCTTATTCGAGCGAATAAGGAACTGGCAAATATAATGAAATGTAGTGGATTGTTTGTTTTCTCCGAACCCGTTTCTAGATAAAACCCGTTGTTATGAACCAGGGGGAGATAACTTCAGCAATGATTGATAATGTGTGTATGAAATCTGTACAAAAACTTCAGTTCCTTTTTCGAATCTGAATAAGGAATAAGGAACCAGTTCCCGTTTCCTTATTCCAATCTGAATAAGGAATAAGGAACCAGTTCCCGTTTCCTTATTCGAGCGAATAAGGAACTGGCAAATATAATGAACTGTTGTTGATTATTTGTTTTTTCCGAACAGTTTCTAGATAAAACCCGTTGTTATGAACCAGGCGGAGATAACTTCAACAATGATTTATAATGTGTGTATAAAATCTGTACAAAAACTTCAGTTCCTTTTCCGAATCTGAATAAGGAATAAGGAGCCAGTTCCCGTTTCCTTTTTCGAATCTGAATAAGTAATAAGGAACCAGTTCCCGTTTCCTTATTCGAGCGAATAAGGAACTGGCAAATATAATGAAATGTAGTTGATTGTTTGTTTTCTCCGAACAGTTTCTAGATAAAACCCGCTGTGATGACCAAGGGGGAGATAACTTTAACAATTATTGATAATGTGTGTATGAAATCTGTACAAAAACTTCAGTCCCTTTTTCGAATCTGAATAGGAATAAGGAACCAGTTCCCGTTTCCTTATTCGAATCTGAAAAAGGAATATGGAACCAGTTCCCGGTTCCTAATTCGAGCGAATAAGGAACTGGCAAATATAATGAACTGTTGTTGATTGTTTGTTTTCTCCGAACAGTTCCTAAATAAAACCCGTTGGTATGATCAAGGGGGAGCTAACTTCAACGATGATTGATAATGTGTGTATGAAATCTGTACAAAAACTTCAGTTTCTTTTTCGAATCTGAATAAGGAATGGGGAACCAGTTCCCGTTTCCTTTTTCGAATCTGAATAAGGAATAAGGAACCAGTTCCCGTTTCCTTATTCGAGCGAATAAGGAACTGGCAAATATAATGAAATGTAGGTGAATATTTGTTTCAACGAGCAGTTTCTAGATAAAACCCGTTGTTTTGAACAAGGGGGAGATAACTTCAACGATGATTGATAATGTGTGTATGAAATCTGTACAAAAACATCAGTTCCTATTTCGAATCTGAATAAGGAATAAGGAACCAGTTCCCGTTTCCTTATTCGAATCTGAATAAGGAATAAGGAACCAGTTCCCGTTTCCTTATTCGAGCGAATAAGGAACTGGCAAATATAATGAAATGTAGTTGATTGTTTGTTTTCTCCGAACAGTTTCTAAATAAAACCAGTTGTTATGAACAAGGGGGAGATAACTTCAACAATGATTGATAATGTGTGTATGAAGTCTGTACAAAAACTTCAGTTCCTTTTTCGAATCTGAATAAGGAATAAGGAACCAGTTCCCTTTTCCTTTATCGAGCGAATAAGGAACTGGCAACTATAATGAAATGTAGTTGATTGGTTGTTTTCTCCGAGCAGTTTCTAGATAAAAGCCGTTGTTCTGAACAAGGGGGAGATAACTTCAACAATGATTGATAATGTGTGTATGAAATCTGTACAAAAACTTCAGTTCCTTTTTCGAATCTGAATAAGGAACCAGTTCCCGTTTCCTTATTCGAATCTGAATAAGGAATAAGGAACCAGTTCCCGTTTCCTTATTCGAGCGAATAAGGAACTGGCAAATATAATGAGATTTAGTTGATTGTTTGTTTTCTCCGAACAGTTTCCAGATAAAAGCCGTTGTTATGAACAAGGGGGAGATAACTTCAACAATAATTGATAATGTGTGTATGAAATCTGTACAAAAACTTCAGTTCCTTTTTCATATCTGAATAAGGAATAAGGAACCAGTTCCCGTTTCCTTATTCGAATCTGAATTGGCAAATATAATTAAAGGTAGTTAATTTTTTGTTTTCTCAAAGCAGTTTGTAGATAAAACCCGTTGTTCTGAACAAGAGGGAGAAAAGTTGAATTAACAGTTCCTGTTTCCTTATTTGAGCGAATAAGGAACTGGCAAATATGTTCAATTTTAGTTGAATTTTTTATTAGCAAATCGGCTTTAAGGTAAATCCGTTGATCTGACTATAGGTGATATAGCTTCAACAATGATAGTTTTATGTGTGAGAAAGCTGTTCTGATTCTGATACCTCAGGTCCTTTTTGGAATCTTTATAAGAAATATGGAACTAGTTCCCGTTTACTTACTCTGTCATATAAGGAACTTAAGTAACTGACAAATATTGGCTGCGTTTCATTAAGAATTTACGATAGTATCGTATCGTAAACTGCGATACCCATTTACGAAAGAATTTAAGAATGTGACAAACGCGTTTCATAAAGACCTAGGTCCCGATCAGTCTAAAAACAGCCGTTTCCGGGCGCGAGGTTTTTAGCGCGCACCTGTCAAACACAAAAAATGGCGACTTCCGTGAAACTGAAATTTCTTTAATTTAGCTATTTTGATGAAACTTCCGTCGTTTTCTACATGTAGATAATATAATAATAGAGGACAATGATCATTAAACTTCATTCCTCCTGGGTTCCAGACCCCTGCTGTCCGAGAAAACACGTGAAATAAACGGTAAGTTAAAGTACAACACTGAAAACAAGGTACAGTGGGTTGTGGGTAAAACCCTGACCAGACCCAGACCAGACCCCGGAAACTAACGATATGGTACGGAAATCTTCGCTCGTTTCCGACAATCGTCTAAAACAATCACGGTGACTATATATAAAGAGAGATATTTTTTCTTTTTTTGTGGAAAACTATAGAAATTTGGTCAGGTATAAGCATTCTATAAGATGTGCGCGCTTATGATTTTTTTTATCAAATTGAGATTTGCCCTAAAGGGTATTTAATCAAAATTATATTAAAATGTACGAACTATTATCATTCAGTTATGGGATTGTATTAATTTTATAATCAATTAAGTACGCAATTTAATTTGATGAAATTCTTAAATTTTAAGTCACAAATTTCAATTATAGATAATTACAGAAAATAAGATTATTGAGGTTGGTATTGTGTATTTACTGATTTAAGCTGTAAAAGTCACCGCTTAGCACTTAAGAATCGTAATATGATTATTATGCTGACTTGTCTTTAAATGGTTTAAAAATTATTATATTGTGTGATAATAGTTTTAAAATCATTTTTTTCATAACTAGTGATGATAGTATTTGGCGAAAATTGCAATAAACAGAATATTGACCAGAGCTTTCGGACTGAGTTTTGTCCGGCAAATTATGATTATGGAGATTGTTAAGCATTCTGTTTTCAGTTAATTCTGAAATTTATTATTTCATATTTCTGGCAGTGAAAAGAATTAAGATTAGGAAATAATTTAAAGCTTCAAAAAAAAACACACAAAAAAAAAGAAAACAACACGAATCGCTAATTAACACACAATGTCATGTCGTTATTGTTATCGTAATGTAATGTCGGAAATGAGCGAAGATTTCCGTACCATATCGTTAGTTTCCGGGGTCTGGTCTGGGTCTGGTCAGGGTTTTACCCACAACCGTACAGTGGTGTGGGGCAAGTCTGCGCACCTATCATAAAAGCTTTACTGTGATGTATAACACATTCAGTATCTAAAGGCAGTTGCCTACCGGAAAGAAACTGTATCCATTCAGGAATTGGTTTGTTGTCATTTGTGTGAATTAATTTTCTTATAAGGCTTTAAAATGATGTCATACTGAAAGCACACCTGTGTTAACATGATGTAAAAATTGTTGCCCAACTCTGCTCATGCCTATGTTTAATATCATTTTTTTTTGTTTCTGTTAAAATTTACCACTCTCCAAAGCTGCCAACCTTTGAAAAAAATGTTAAGTGAAAGGTCAGTATAAATAACAAACATTTATTTGGGTAACCGCTGTCAAAATGAGGAAGATTTGTAGTGGGGAGGTATATAAATTAAATTTATTTGATCATTTTGGCTCTTTAGAGTAGTTATTTACTTACAAGACACTTAATACAAAATAATAGCAAGATGTACCCATCAGAATTTTCAAAAATTGTCTTATTTCTTGACAAAAAACACTGTTTGCAGTTGGTTCTTATGATATCAGTGTTTTTGTTAAAATGCAAATCTGGTGCGCAGAGTTGGGCAATGCGCAGACTTGCCCCACACCACTGTATATAACAATAGCCTGAATAGGATTATAAGTGTTTACATAATTTGAAAACCGGTCTTGTAAACAATAAATTGTTATAATTGGCTTTTCAAACATAATTTTATCTGGCAATGTCAAAAATTATAATGTCGAGCAGTGCAATTGATCAGCCTGATAGGGGTGGGGTCAATGGGTTAAATGATCGTTCTGAATAATGAATTGTACACCATAGTGTTATGAAGGTGATGAGGTGTGAAAAGAAAATAATCGTCTTAAAGCGTGGTAATATGTTCATTGTTAGGTTGTAGCAGAACATTCTGACCTGACAATAGGTTGTCCCGGAGAAATATTCATCATTCAGCATTTCGTCTGATCAGGATCTGCACTGGTCCCGTTAACTATGAAATCTTAACTATGAAACTATATTGCGAAGTTTATTTTTTCAGCTTTTGAAGAAAGACAATAATATTTTGAAAATTAAATTGTTAACATTTAGTTTAATTATGCCTCTCAGATAAATGTCTACCACTTAATATGTATGTGTTTGCTATAAGCACTTTGTGTTTAATGCAATAAATGTGATTGTTGTTGTTGTTGTTGTTGCTTAAAGCCAACAGTGCAGATCCTGATCAGACGGCATGGATGTGCCAGCTTACACATACAGTTGACAGTTCTAATCTTCTGTTCACTGATTTAAAAATAATCTAGAAACAACAGCAGCAAGCAGTAAAATTATAATAATTATTTTATAATAATCAGTTGGTCTGATCAATTCAAATGGTCTTTGGAAACTAACTATGAAAACCTGTCATGAAACTGATGTCTTTAATTTTCCTTACATCTTTCTTGTGTCAAAAACAAGTTTAGGATTGGAAGATTGGAATCACATAATAGCATACCTGAAACTTTTTATTGCAATGACTGGTGGTTTTATTAACACCTATATAGTATATGTATCTTGTATTTAAATTTTTACTTCAGTTAAGAAGAAAAGATAGTTGGAAGGATGAGTCCCTGCAGCTGACCTTATTATAGTTGCTGTTTAATTCACAAGATCTGGTTACGTACATGGACGAACATTTTATTGACTCCAAGGTATTTCTGATGATCATTTATGTTTCTAAAACTTAAGTGACCTCAATACCGTAAATTGGGATATTTTGGCGTCGTGATATTTTGTCCATTTTGCCCCATAATACCTGTGTTTTATTTTGGCCAGTTTAATTTTGGCCATTTATCATTGTGTGGCAAAAAATAAACACAGATACGTTTTTTTGTCACGTGTAATGCATAAAATATTTTAAGATCGACATTTTCAGAACATTTATTGCAGCACACAATAATCCAACAAACTGAATGAAATACAGTAATTAAATTAAAAATTATGAGATTTATCTGGTTGGTTTGATAAGCAATAAATAGTGGTCAGCGTCGATGACGTGTGAAAGTCAATCTGTATTGTTGTTGTGTTTGCACTAAATGGGCTGAATTTTCACCTGTGACATATTTTAGTGTGTTTAATTTTGGCCTTTTCATCATGGTGGCCAATTAGGCAAATTATTAAACAAGGCCAAAATAAACCAATTTACGGTATGTGGTTGATATTTCTCAAAAATATATGATTCATTGTAAAATTATTAATTAAGTTTGATTGATTGAAATTTTCAGTAATTCAACAGTTATTTATTTAGTTTTTAACAGTCACTTACATGTATGTCTAGAAATTTTGAAAAAAAACATACATTATAACACTTTACTCATTATATATACAGGTTTTGTTGCATGTTCATACAGTGTACGAGGGTTGTCCCAATAAATCGTAGACTTTTTGAATAAAAAGAAAACTACCGAACACATCTTTAAGCAAATTTCACAGTTAGTTAAGACATCATTTGGTAACAGGTATGCTGAATTTCAACGAAAAATCTTTTAAAATAAAGAAATTACACACACTTTATTAAACCGAGATAGCGATTGGCGACGCACGTCAAAAAGCACCATGATTTTGAATTCAATAATTTACTTTAAACAGTTAATACATTACACAGTGCCATTTTAGCGGCTAATTGTTAATGTTGCCTTAATTGGTGATAATTCTGAAATCAATATGCAAAGTTTCAAAAAGTTGCCATAATTTGTATAAGAGTAGTGCTGGTTTCATGCTAATGAGTAAATATTAACTTCTAATAAAAATCGCGACGTTTGAAGAAGCTGCGGCGCACATTTCGATCATCCAATATTGTGATAAAAGCGAATTGACGCCAAAAGACACGATTAAGGAATAAAAACAAGTTAAAAAGTTTTCGCATGGCGAAACAGAAATAATACTCGGAATCAGTCATCCCCCGTACTCGCTAGACCTTGCTCCGGTAGACGTTGTGTACTTTCGGGCTCATAGGTCGCAAATCTCAGATCTCTGACGAGATCAGAAAGCTTGGCCTTCACTAAAATTCTTGAAATAATGTAACAGAGTGTTACATTAATTTATTTAATAGTCCGGTGATCAGACACAGTGAGTGTATCAAAATGCTGAAGAGTACTTCAGGAAGGAGTAACAGTATGCTGTGTGAGCATTTTAATGACGTTGCGATGTGCGCCGCTGGTCGACAGGTCGAATTGTTAAAATGTTTCCAATTTCTTTATGGTAGTCTATTTTTCTTTGATATTTCATCTACAAATTACCAATTAATGTTTTAACTAACTGTGAAAGTTGCATAAATATGTGTTCAGTAGTTTTCTTTTCATTCAGATAGTCTACGATTTATTGGGACAACCTTCGTATATCCAGATCAGCTGGCACATCTGTAGCTTCTGATCAGGATCTAAACTGTTCGCATTTCAATCAGAAACAACCTAATGAATTAAACAGCAAACAAAGTAAATCATGATCAGACAATTTCTATATGTATCGGCTGATCTTGATCTACACTGTCCATCTGTGAATAACAACAGCCAGATTGCATGGAGTAAAGGGTTAAATTTCAGTATTAATACTATTTTGTTAATTGTCATTCCTTTAATATAAATAATGAATGTAATACATGAAAAATCTCTCATGTGCAACATTTATTTATTTAACTTGTATAATAATTCTTATAGAAATGTGTTACAGAGTCATCAAACCATTTGCCTCCATTAAATTTTGGCAATAATAGTAAAGCCACATGTATTTCACTATTTGGAATAGCCCTGAGCTTAATGATTTAACTCTGTTAACAACGTTAAACTGCTAATGCCAGTGCTTATTTATAATTTATATAGTGAATGGGTTTTTTAAATTTATGATGTATTTTTAAATGTTAATCTATAAATGCCTACTGAAACAGTTATTCTCTTCCAAAAAATTTTTATTGTTAACCCCCTTTTCAGTTTAATAAATATGGTACATTAAGGAATTAACAGGGTTATTTGAAATAATTTTCCTCTCATCATTTACTTGATAATGTAGATGTATATCAGTATTGGTTTATCTTCAAACTGAAGTTAATACAATTTGAAGACTGGCTCATATGTTGAAGACTGGCTCATATGTACTGACATTATTTCCTTATTATTAATTTAAATGTTTTCATTTTCAGATTTATGAATGGTGAGAAGGAAAGAGCAGCTAGAAACAGACTGTTAAAACATTCCCCTTGACATGGATGACTGTATTTAATTGTAAAATGTTACTGAGAATAAAGAATTATGAAAACAAGTTCAAATTGAATTTCTAGACAAAAAAAGGGATACACAGTATAGCCATGTGGTTTCTCTATTAACTGTAACTGGGTGACATTAATGCCTCTTTAGTCTGAATGATACATGATTATCTGTCAGATGCTAGTTTTCACTTTCTCATATTAATTGGATAACAGTAACTGTCCCTGGTATTACAGTCACTTTTAAGTGTTTGTGCGCTGTTCCTGCATGTCTGCAAAGGCTTTAATGAAACTTGGCAAACTAATGTAACAAAGGGCTTCTGGCCATGTAACAGGAATGTTGTGGTTGGCCTAAATTTGCACGAGTTATGGCCGATGTGCTATTTTTATATATACAATTTATATTGTACAGAGTGCATCTTAAGATGGGACGCATTATGTTAGGGCATTGTCCATCCATCCAGGTGTCTGTTGTTTTCAGGATGACAGCAGCTGTCCTAAAGTCAGCGATACTTGGGTAATGTGATTAAGTCGATGGTCTAGGTCACATGATCAAATATGACAAATGGCAAAGTTTGTCTGCACAATAGCTGGACATTGTTTATGCCTACAGTCAACACTCCTGGTGTGTTGAAAGCCCTTGATTGGAGAATGATTCCTACTGATATTGAGATCACTACGTTAAAGGTCATGATAACCAAATCAAATCAAAGTTATGATTTTTCACCAAAGCTCATTTTTTGTGTCGCCCTTTCAAAGAAATGACGATACATAGGAATCGCTTTGTTCGTTCAGACTGTCTGTACATCTGTCCATCACGAAAACTTAACATTCACTATAACTCTGCCATTTCTTAATATTTCTTTATGAAACGTTCAAATTACATAGCTTATGAAAACACACTCATGATGATGCCAAATTCTGTAGGTCAAGGTCACATTTGATGGAGTTATGCCCCTTTTGTACTTGGATTTTGACCTGAAAACATAACATTGACTAAAACTTTGCCATTTTTCAATATTTCTTCATGAAACTTTCAAATGATATTGTTTATGACAACATGCTCATGGTGATGCTGAATTCTTTAGGTCAAGTTCACATTTGATGGAGTTATGCCCCTTTTTGTACTTGGATTTTTGCATGAAAACTTAACGTTTGCAATAACCTTGCCATTTCTTATCATTTCTTAAATTAAATAAATTATATTGCCTATGACAAAAAGCTCATGATAGTGCCAAATTCTTTAGGTCAAAATCACATTTGTTGGAGTTATGCCCCTTTTTGTACTTGTATGTTGGCATGAAAACTTAATGTTGGCTATAATCTTACCATTTCTCAACATTTCTTCATGAAACTTTTAAATTATTTTGCTCAAAACAACATACTCGTGATGATGACAAGTTGTTTGGCCAAAAAGGAGTTATGCCCCGTTTTGAACTTGCATTTTTTTTCGACATTGTACCAGAGGGCGATACAAGTGTTCAACTGAACACCCATCTAGTTACATGTATATACCAGTATTCTATAACAGAAATGGGGTTTATACTTTAAATATGTCTTATCATCAACTGTTTGGACTTAAACCTCTGCTGTTCCTTATAATTTTTAACTTCTCTTTTCGATATATTCTTGACGAGAGCATAACTCGTAACATGTAATATGATCTTAGTTGAACTTGACTAAAGGCATTCCAAATTGGTAGCCGAAATTGGGAAATCTAAACAAGATAAAAGCCAGTATGCGATCTTTTAAATTTCATGACAATTAACTGTTTACTCCCTCAATATATATATGGGTTTATTGCATATATGCAACAGTGTTTATCCAGATCAGCTTGCAAATTTGTGCGATCTGATGTCTACACTGTTCACTTCTTGTTCAGAAATAACCCAATGTATCACAAAATGCAAAGTGTAGATCCAGACCAGATGGCAAGTGTACATCTTGATCAGATGGCAAATGTAGACCTAGATTAGATGGTGCTGATGACAGCAATATCCAATGGTTAATATCTTCTTTGAACTTAAATTGGTTCATTAAGTGAAATATGAATATCAGTAATTAACAGTATTTTGATAACATGAACAAAACATCTTTTTGTTAAATTTCTGGTTCTTTTAAATATAATTTATTTAGCATGTTTCGTTCCAACATCTTTTGGAGGTAGCCTTGATTCTGAGACAGAAATTAAAAAAAGAACAATGATGTAGAAAAAACCTAACTTAATAATGTACAGTGCAAAACAGTTGTAGCTGTATAAAAAATGCAGTTTAACTGTTTTGCACTCAACTCACAATTTGTTTACTTTGTGTTTTACTAAAGTTTAGCCAGAGTGGTTCAGGTGGGATAGTTCAATAAATATTACAAGAAAACATGGTTAAGCTTTTCATGTTTGTCATTCTAAGAAATAAAAAAGATTAAAATATTTATTACTGAACATATATATTACTAAACCAAATCTTCTACAGTAAGCCTTTTTTGCTATGAAAATGAATTCACACATAACTGTCATTATACATGTATATATTACATGTATCAATTATCAACCGTATACAAATGGTTATGTGTTTTGACAATTGTTGATTTGTGTAAGAGTGTTGATTTTTCACTGCTCCTTATGTCTTAACTTGATGTTATATTTTGCTTTAAATTTCGATATCACAACATATCTTCAGCATTTCAATATAAGTTTAGGTTTAAAAGAACAAAAGCAAAATAACCAAATGCACCATCGTTGGGTCCCAAGCCCTGTGTGAGAAAGCAGGAGCGACTTTTTTGTCTACATATTAATAGTTATAATAATATCTCCCTGATCTTTCATTTTAAAAATAATTCTTTGAAATCCGCCCTCAATTTAAAAAAAAGATTACTACTTATTGCAGTTATTTCTTCTTTTCGGTGGTCAAGTCAAAATAACGACCACGTTAATAAATCACAATATCAATTTTATTCATATATTTATTAATAATTTCATTCATTTATGATTGATACATAAGCCATTTTTCTTATCAAAATACATTTGACTTATTTTCCAAAAAATGCCTAACTGCAGAGTAATTCACATTTTCCCCCCTATATATTCTATGCGTAAAAGCTGCGTATTTTCTATATGTTTATATTGGCTGGGTTAAAAGCTGCGTTTTATTCAGGCCCCTTTATTACTAGCTGTTTTAGTGTTGTACCTTTTTTTCTTAACGTATCAGAAATAACTGTTGAAAGAAATTATATCTCCTTTGTTGATTGTTTAGCGATAATGAGACAAATCAAGAAGAGAAGGCGAATGTGCTCTATATAAGATAATATTTGACAGTTCCTTATACGACAGAGTAAGTAAACTAGTTCCATAATTATTTCTTATTAAAATTCCAAAAAGGAACTGAGGTACATTGTATCAGAATCAGAACAGCTTTCTCAAACATATAACTATCATTGTTGAAGTCATATAACCAATATTCAGATCAACGGATTATACCTAAAAGCCGATCTGGTAATAACAAATTCAACTACAATTGATCATACTTGCCAGTTCCTTATTCGCTCGAATAAGGAAACGGGAACTGGTTCCTTATTCAGATTCGAATAAGGAAACGGGAACTGGTTCCTTTTTCCTTCTTCAGATCCGAAAAAGGAACTGAAGTTTTTGTACAGATTTCATACACACATTATCAATCATTATCGACGTTATCTCCCCCTTGTTCAGAAAAACGGGTTTTATCTAGAAACTGCTCGGAGAAAACAAGCAATCTACTACATTTCATTATATTTGCCAGTTCCTTATTCGCTCAAATAAGGAAACGGGAACTGGTTCCTTATTCCTTATTCGGATTCGAATAACGAAACGCGAACTGGTTCCTAATTCCTTATTCAGATTCGAAAAAGGAACTGAAGTTTGTGTACAGATTTCATACACACATCATCAATCATTGTCGAAGTTATCTCCCCTTGTTCAGAACAACGGTTTTTTTTCTAGAAACTGCTCAGGGAAAACAAACACTCAACTTCATTTCATTATATTTGCCAGTTCCTTATTCGCTCGAATAAGGAAACGGGAACTGGTTCCTTATTCCTTATTCAGATTCGAATAAGGAAACGGGAACTGGTTCCTTATTCCTTATTCAGATTCGAAAAAGGAACTGAAGTTTTTGTACAGATTTCGTACACACATTATCACTCATTGTTGAAGTTATCTCCCCCTTGTTCATAACAACGGGTTTTATCTAGAAACTGATAGCAGAAAACAAACACTCAACTTCATTTCATTATATTTGCCAGTTCCTTATTCGCTCGAATAAGGAAACGGGAACTGGTTCCTTATTCCTTATTCAGATTCGAATAAGGAAACGGGAACTGGTTCCTTATTCCTTATTCAGATTCGAAAAAGGAACTGAAGTTTTTGTACAGATTTCGTACACACATTATCACTCATTGTTGAAGTTATCTCCCCCTTGTTCATAACAACGGGTTTTATCTAGAAACTGATAGCAGAAAACAAACAATCAACTACATATCATTATATTTGCCTGTTCCTTATTCGTTCGAATAAGGAAACGGGAACTGGTTCCTTATTCCTTATTCAGATTCCAATAAGGAAACGGGAACTGGTTCCTTAGTCCTTTTTCAGATTCGAACAAGGAAACGGGAACTGGTTCCTTATTACTCATTCAGATTCGAAAAAGGAACTAAAGTTTTTTGTTCAGATCTCATACACACATTATCAATCAGTGTTAAAGTTATCTCCCCCTTGTTAAGAACAATGGCTTTTATCTAGAAACTGCTAGGATAAAACAAACATTCAACTACACTCATTATATTTGCCAGTTCCTTATTCGCGCGAATAAGGAAACGGGAACTGGTTCCTTATTCCTTATTCAGATTCGAATAAGGAAACGGGAACTGGTTCCTTATTCCTTATTCAGATTCGAAAATGGAACTGAAGTTTTTTGTTCAGATCTCATACACCCATTATCAATCAGTGTTAAAGTTATCTCCCCCTTTTTTAGAACAATGGGTTTTATCGAGAAACTGCTCGGAGAAAACAACCAATCAACCATATTTCATTATATTTTCCAGTTTCTTATTCGCGCGAATAAGGAAACGAGAACTGGTTCCTTATTCCTTATTCGGATTCGAATAAGGAAACGGGAACTGGTTCCTTATTCCTTATTCAGATTCGAAAAAGGAACTGAAGTTTTGTACAGATTTCATACACACATTATCAATCATTGTTGAAGTTATCTCCCCCTTGTTCACAACAGCAGCTTTTATCTAGAAACTGCTCGGAGAAAACAAACAATCAACTACATTTCATTATATTTGCCAGTTCCTTATTCGCGCGACAAAGGAAACGGGAACTTGTTCCTTATTCCTTATTCAGATTCGAATAAGGAAACGGGAACTGGTTCCTTATTCCTTACTCAGATTCGAAAAAGGAACTGAAGTTTTTTGTTCAGATCTCATACACACATTATCAATCAGTGTTAAAATTATCTCCCCTTGTTAAGAACAATGGTTTGTATCTAGAAACTCTTCGGAGAAAACAAACAATCAACCATATTTCATTATATTTGCCAGTTCCTTATTCGCGTGAATAAGGAAACGGAAACTGGTTCCTTATTCCTTATTCAGATTCGAATAAGGAAACGGGAACTGGTTCCTTATTCCTTATTCAGATTTGAAAAAGGAACTGAAGTTTTGTACAGATTTCATACATACATTATTAATCATTGTTGAAGTTATCTCCCCCTTGTTCATAACAGCGGCTCTTATCTAGAAACTGCTCACGGAAAGCAAACAATCAACTTCATTTCATTATATTTGCCAGTTCCTTATTCGCTCGAATAAGGAAACGGGAACTGGTTCCTTATTCCTTATTCAGATTCGAATAAGGAAACGGGAACTGGTTCCTTACTCCTTATTCAGATTCGAAAAAGGAACTGAAGTTTTTTGTTCAGAACTCATACACACATTATCAAACAGTGTTAAAGTTATCTCCCCCATGTTAAGAACAATGGCTTTTATCTAGAAACTGCTCGGAGGAAACAAACAATCAACTACATTTCATTATATTTGCCAGTTCCTTATTCGCGCGAATAAGGAAACGGGAACTGGTTCCTTATTCCTTATTCAGATTCGAATACTGAAACGGGAACTGGTTCCGTATTCCTTATTCAGATCCGAAAAAGGAACAAGTTTTTTGTTCAGATCTCATACACACATTATCAATCAGTGTTAAAGTTATCTCCCCCTTGTTAAGAATAATAGCTTTTATCTAAAAACTGCTCGGACAAAACAATCAAATACATTTCATTATATTGGCCAGTTCCTTATTCGCGCGAATAAGGAAACGGGAACTGGTTCCTTATTCCTTATTCAGATTCAAATAAGGAAACGGGAACTGGTTCCTTATTCCTTATTCAGATTCGAAAAAGGAACTGAAGTTTTTTGTTCAGATCTCATACACACATTATAAATCATTGTTAAAGTTATCTCCCCCTTGTTAAGAACAATGGCTTTTATCTAGAAACTCCTCGGAGAAAACAATCAACTATATTTCATTATATTTGCCAGTTCCTTATTCGCGCGAATAAGGAAACGGGAACTGGTTCCTTATTCCTTATTCAGATCTGAATAAGGAAACGGGAACTGGTTCCTTATTCCTTATTCAGATTCGAAAAAGGAACTGAAGTTTTTGTTCAAACTCATACACACATTATCAATCAGTGTTAAAGTTATCTCCCCCTTGTTAAGAACAATGGCTTTTATCTAGAAACTGCTAGGATAAAACAAACAATCAACTACATTTCATTATTTTTGCCAGTTCCTTATTCGCGCGAATAAGGAAACGGGAACTGGTTCCTTATTCCTTATTCAGATTCGAATAAGGAAACGGGAACTGGTTCCTTATTCAGATTCGAAAAAGGAACTGAAGTTTTTTGTTCAGATCTCATAAACACATTGTCAATCAGTGTTAAAGTTATCTCCCCCTTTTTAAGAACAATGGCTTTTATCGAGAAACTGCTCGGAAGAAAACAACCAATCAACCATATTTCATTATATTTGCCATTTCCTTATTCGCGCGAATAAGGAAACGGGAACTGGTTCCTTATTCCTTATTCAGATTCGAATAAGGAAACGGGAACTGGTTCCTTATTCCTTATTCAGATTCGAAAAAGGAACAGAAGTTTTGTACAGATTTCATACACACCTTATCAATCATTGTTGAAGTTATCTCCCCCTTGTTCATAACAGCAGTTTTTATCTAGAAACTGCTCGGAGAAAACAAACAATCAACTACATTTCACTATATTTGCCAGTTCCTTTTTCGCGCGAATAAGGAAACGGGAACTGGTTCCTTATTCCTTATTCATATTCGAATAAGGAAACGGGAACTGGTTCCTTATTCCTTATTCAGATTCGAAAAAGGAACTGAAGTTTTTTGTTCAGATCTCATACACACATTATAAATCATTGTTAAAGTTATCTCCCGCTTGTTAAGAACAATGGCTTTTATCTAGAAACTCCTCGGAGAAAACAAACAATCAACCATATTTCATTATATTTGCCAGTTCCTTTTTCGAGCGAATAAGGAAACGGGAACTGGTTCCTTATTCCTTATTCAGATTCGAAAAAGGAACTGGAGATTATAGTAACGATTTTCTTAACGCAGATCAAATCATCTTCTCTTTCACACAGAAAATTCTTGGAAAAAGTTAATGTTTACTTTTCATAAATTTCGCGCTAGGAAAAATGCACGAATTCAAAACTCGGCGGAATAGCACCATGTAATGTGATGTCTGATGTCTGGATAGAACGAATGTATGCCCGTTCGCAATTATCATTTGTGAATTTTGAGCGAAAATTCGTCCCCGCGAAATGAAATTATTTCATGTTTTATTTAAAATTCTTATTATGAGCTTAACTGTACAAACAGGTTATATCTGCATATCAGAAAAAGGACAGCCTAAACACAGTAAGAGCCCTTGAAAAAGATATCAAAATTATGGAATTACAAAAAAAGTTTTGTAAAAGCCAATAAGGTCGTATATTTTTAACAATTTATAGTGTAAAACTGCCACGCTAGCCGAAAACGAAGCCATCAATCACTGAACCAATGTTCGCTTTCATCAAAATAACCAAGTAGTATGTAGCCTGTCTATACAGAACATTATGAGGACAGATAAGTAAGCAGTAACAACAACAACAACAACAACAATAGCAACAGCAGCAGCAGCAAAACAACTGTATGTATCAGTTCCTATTCCTTTTTCGAAAAAGGAAAAAGGAAACGGGAAACAGGAACTAACTTAACGCTGAAAAAGGAATAAGGAACCGGGAACCGGGAACTGTATGTACATGTATCAGTTCCCTATTCCTTTTTCGAAAAAGGAAAAAGGAAACGGGAAACAGGAACTAACTTAACGCTGAAAAAGGAATAAGGAACCGGGAAACGGGAACTGTATGTCTCAGTTCCCTATTCCTTTTTCGAAAAAGGAAAAAGGAAACGGGAAACAGGAACCAACTTAACGCTGAAAAAGGAATAAGGAACCGGGAAACGGGAACTAACTTTATATTCATTTACCTACATAGTTTCATACTCTGGAAACTTAGGTATTCTTACATCGATAGCAATGTATGCTATATTTATTTGTCGGTGTTCACCTATCAAGTGCATTTATGAAGGATTAGTAGTCTGCAATAAATGAAAACATTAATATAACTACATAGAGAACTGATATAGATTCCTGTAACTGTGGACAGATAATCACGATCAATAGGTTATCGAACAGAATTGTTTTGGCAAGAGATCGCAATTTGTGATTGAAGATCATTAAATGGATAAATTATTACGACAACGGAAAGTTAAGTCAATGCTGGGGTACTGTTTTTTCAACAAACATGTCGTATTTGCGTGATAAGACTTATTTTGGGCTGGCTTAAGTACTGCTGTAAATGAACAAGTCTGTATGATCAGGTAAATAAACATTCGTTAGAGTGTATTCCTCCTAGTCGATAAACCCGTGCGCAATACGGCATGTTAACGAAATGGCAATACTAACAATCAAGTGCAAGGGAATAAATTATGCAATGAAGGGTAATCCAGGACTTAACCGCACTGTGTCAATATATTCCGTATTTAATAAGTAAGATTAATGAAAAGTACTACATATCGAACAATTTGTTACTGTATAATGCCTGAAAATTTCAAGATGTTTGCACAAAAAAATAAAGATTAAAACCTGACGAGTAATTGAAATGCATTCGTCTTCGGTAAAAAGGGATATTTGTTTGAACTTGAAAGCTGGGTTCGGGAGAGGATTTCCTTTCATATGAAGTTTGCATACAAATACAAAATTAAAATTACAAATTAAATAGTAAGTCAATGGTGATGTACTGGACTGAGGTAATACTATGTCAGCCCCTAGGACATGTATGAACAACAATCACCAATATCTCCAGGTCAATCGATATAAACCTAATAATGCAACTGGTCACACCTTCAATTATATCATCATTAATCAGTTTGTTGCAATGTTCAGCTTCAACAGTTCTATCTATACTCAAGATCATGAGCTCCCAATGGACCCGTCCAGCTCACCTCATTACAGAAATTTCGAAACTTTCAAGGGTGTGTTTTTCTGAAAACCTTTTCAATTCTGCACGTTATGAAATATATAAGCACTCAAAGTCACGAAATGTTATTATATTGCCATGTTTCGTGTATGTTACGTTTTATTCAAAAACCAGGTTTAAATAAGTAACTTCCAATAAATTTCATCAAATTATAATAATGTATGTTACATAATAAAACCTTTGCTAACTTACGAGTCGCCCGTATGTTGTTGAACAACGTTGTTGAACTTGATATACACAGTCCGGCTAATTCCGGATTACCCTTCATTGCATAATTTATTCCCTTGCACTTGATTGTAACTATTGCTTTCTCCTGCAATTTCGTTAACATGCGGTATTGCGCACGGGTTTATCGACTTGGAGGAATACACTGTATCGACATATGGGCGGCTCTTATGCTGTTGAATACATTTAGTTATAATAAATTTTAACACTTGTAGGTTAAACTTTTAGACCTTTTGATCCTTGAACTGTTTTGCACATACTTTCGAATTAATAACCCTCTATCAATCGTTCAAGCCGTCACATCATGACTTTCTGGCGAACGTTGTTGTAACGTGTCAATCGTTCATTTTTGAAGGTTCAAGAATGAGAATGACACATTTGGCGTCTTATAAACATTTGGTCTTAAGCACGACAAGCGTGTGTCTAACGCACTAAAAGCATGCAACAGCGACCAAGTGAGATACAGCTAAAATCATAAGCATGTCCTTACAAGCCACTGGAAGAACGATTTGTCAACGTTAGATGAGTGTGTGCATGCATGGACGTTCGGGAAACGCTCGAATGACGCTCAATGCTCGTGCAACGCCCGGCGAATGTTAGTAAAACGTTCCACGAAAGTTCTTAAACTTTCTTCAGAGTTAAAAATAAAATGTTGAAGACGTGGCTAAAGTCGAATTGTTCACAATTTATTGGACGATGCACAATGTTTGACTTGTGACTTGTGACTCGCCGAGCACACAAGTTTTGCCACGAGTTGCTGCGAAAAAGCGTGGCGTCATTCACTTTGTCGTCTTCTTGGCTGTTCCAACAGCCATTCGAAAAAGCCGTAATATCACTAATTCTTCTCATAATTCCTGTTTTAATGAGAGTATTTATTTGTTTAAATATAAGAATTGAATCCCTCAGGTTTCACACACTTTAAACAACCCAACTGTTTTCCATACCCAAATAAAAACCATCAAATATCGATTCAATCCTGAAATAAAATACAAATATGTTTGCTCACGGCACCCTAACGCCGGGTAAAGTAGTAGAGAAAAACGGGTGAAAGAAAGTTAATTTAATAGATAGTCATTGCGGAAAAGAACAAGCAAAAGCTTAGGATCAAAGAAGTGTACATAGGCCTACCGTTCAGCTATCCCGATTTAAATGGATGTGCAACAATGCTTCGCATTTTCTCTCTTTAAAGCCTAACATGCATTTGATGTAAACGAAGCTAGTTGCTGATGTATAAGAATGAAACACTTTCAAACCCAAGTCGTTACATATCGGTAAACACTTCCAGCATCTTCGGTTCTTGTCCAGATGCTGTTGTTGTTGTTGTTTTTTTATTCATTCAAGTCTTTAAAAGATTTGAAACAAATAGTCCTTTATCTCACATAATCGATCACTGCGCTAGATAATGTAAACATTTGTTCGATTATGTCACAACTTATAATACGACGTTGAGTATGCTTTATTGTGGCGTAATTGTTTACTTCAAATTTCACTCGTCGTCATTAATTTAGTGCTCATTTAATTGGGAGTGAAATAAGTTAATAATAAAAGGAACATATGGAAGCATATTTGTGCCACAACTTAACCACATAAAATAACGTGAAAATAATGGAGGATTTCGCAAAAAAAGTTGTTTTTTTCGCGAAAACATCCATATTTTCACGATTAAAAAAGTTATGTTAACACGAATTTATTTCTGTTAGTGCTCTAAACTGCCACAACATAAAGATAAAGTTTTCATGTAAATAATGGAGGATTTCACGAAAACACATAACTTTTCACGAAACCTTAAAAATTTCACGAAAGATATTTTTGCATGAATATAATGGAAGATTTCACGAAATCAGATTTCGTGAAACGAAAAACAGATAACTTTTCATGAAAGCGTATCAATTTCACGAAAGATATCAGTTATCTAAAAATTATGGAAGCATATTTGTGCCACAACTTAACCACATAAAATAACGTGAAAATTATGGATGTTATCGCGAAAAAAAAGTTATCTGTTTTCGAGAAAAAAAATCTGTTTTCGTGAAATCCTCCATTATTTTCATGGATAGTATATCTTTATGTTGAGGCAATTTAGAGCATTATCAGGAATAAATTCGTGTTAATTTCTTTCGTGTGTAATTTATCTGTTTTCG
This sequence comes from Corbicula japonica, assembly GCA_038501625.1. NCBI lineage: Eukaryota > Metazoa > Mollusca > Bivalvia > Venerida > Cyrenidae > Corbicula > Corbicula japonica. The sequence continues at coordinate 345,124 of JAZAYU010000380.1, read as the reverse complement.
CGAAAAAAAACTTTTTTTGCGAAATCCTCCATTTTTCACGTTAATTTATATGGTTAAGTTGTGGCGCAAATATGCTTCCATAGGAACATGGTGACAGTATGCAATATGCAGGTTTGTATTATTTCTCGGTCCCGCGTGATATTGTTTACATACCCAACTCGAAAAAATGCAAACCTACAGATTGTATTATATATAATATTTTCATTTGTATCGAAAAAGTGCATGTACTTTCAATCAGCCACTCTAAAACTAACCTGTAACCACAGACTTACTTTTTCAGTCAGAAGAAATAGAGGATATTTGTTTTTACCAGTGTAAGATAGAAATATATATCTCACCGAGTGAGCTCCGGAATTTGTATTTTCACGAGTGGCGAAGCCATGAGTGAAAATACATAAAACCGGAGTTCACGAGTGAAATATATTTCTATCTTTCACTGGTAAAAACAAATTTTCTTTTTATTCTATGCTTTAAGTTCACAATTTACGTGAATTCGACAGAAAAATTGCATGAAATGGCGCCAAAAACGTTTGTTCATGACGTGACATCATGACGTCACATACTTAAATTTGAGCCCGTTTTCTTAACGTTCTCATTCGGAATGTTCTGTACGTTTGGGTACCAACGTGAAAAGCAGTGAAAATAAAAATGATATTCCACTGTTTGAAAACAATGAAATAGGGGCCTACCACGTTTATTTCACCGGGAAAATTCTGTAATTCACTGGAAAGCATAAAATTATGGCCTCTGAATTTCATTTTATTATCTCTAAATAGAGGATATTTCATGGATGTGATGATACGATTTCCCTTAAGGTTTCGCAAACACTGCAAATGGCGAAAACAGGCTAAAATTTCAAAAAATGAATTTTGGGGGAAATACTTATTGCCACCTAGATTTTAGTTATTAAATGTATTTAGCTATGGATGTAGTAAATGTTTGCAAGCTCAATTTAGTCTAATTCATGTTCTAATTACCAAGCACATACTAAAACAAAAGAAAAAACATTTGCATGAGAACTCTGAAATTCATGAACAATATACCAAAGCAACTCATACCTGAAATAAGTATATGCTGGTCTACAACGTTTAGTGCCAATTCGTCAAAATAGTGTTAGGGTTTTCAAGAAAGTCAAGGAAATCTTACTTCCTGGTTCAAAGTGAAAGTAGAAAGTGAAAGTAGGAAGTAAGTTTTCATTGAATTTCTTGATAACCCTAACATTATTTTGACGGATTGGCACTAAACATTGTAGACCAGCATATACTTATTTCAGGTATGAGTTGCTTTGGTATATTGTTCATGAATTTCAGAGTTCTCATGCAAATGGTTTTTCTTTTGTTTTAGTATGTGCTTGGTAATTAGAACATGAATTAGACTAAATTGAGCTTGCAAACATTTACTACATCCATAGCTAAATACATTTATTTACTAAAATCTAGGTGGCAATAAGTATTTCCCCCAAAATTCATTTTTTTGAAATTTTAGCCTGTTTTCGCCATTTGCAATGTTTGCGACCTCTTAAAGAGACTACAGAGTGTCAGGTGCTTTTATTCTTCATCAAGTGTTACTTTTGCACAAAATTGTCTTTTGACATTCTTTTTTATTTTACTATTCCCTTCAAAACCCAATGTTTAAAAAATGTAACAAAACCAACTAAATCGATTTCCTAAGTTTAGTAGATACATATTTTCTAAATAGCAAGCTTTACAACAACAGCACACCAGAAATTATATGATCCAATTATTTTAGACGTGAAGGTTCAAAAAATTTTCTTAAGAATATCATTACGTATAAAGGAAATGAGAAATAAATGCAAACCTTCTAAATCTTTCTGGATTTCTGAGAACAGCTTGCTCCATGTAATATATCAGATTTTTTCCTGGGACAATCTCTAGTTCCGTGCTCTCAGTAAACATCGGATCCTGGATCTGATTTCTGATGGTAATATTCATCTTCCTGTAAGAGCAAAAGCCCAATGATATTTTATGGTTCGCCTTGTTCATAAAAGTATTCTTACTTTGTTAACTCGTTAACCTTAAGATAAGTTTGCAATTTTTGCATTGGTCAGGAAGTTGCATGTAAACAATGAACTTATAGTAAAATGGTTCTTGAATATTGTGATAAGGAAGTAGCCTCCAAGACAATGGAACAAAAAAAATAAAAATTGAAGCTATACGTTGACATCACTACAATAAAACTTAATCTAATAGCATGGCCCTTACTGGAGAGAGAACCTGTACCGTACTGCGAAGGCGCCTAGCCGTGCAATTCGGATTATTCTTCCGATTGAGATAGCCGGGACAACCACAAATAGGTTGATCGGATAACGCTGATAAACGTAGTCATCACTGCATGAAATCGGTAACCGTTTATTTACTGAAAACAGTACTGACTGTATAAACGGGGAGACTTTTTACGGCCGCATTGCACAAATAGCGATTCAGTGTATTTCAAAGGACAATGCCCCTACTGGGGAGAAAGCGAACCAGAACCATACGGTGACAGAGCCTAACCATGCAATTCCGATTCCGATACCGACTAAGCTAGCCAGGACAACCCTAAGAAAAGGTTGATCGGATAAGATGAATACTGTCTTGGAGTCATTAACTGAATGAATTCCAGACAAATGAAAGCTCACTTCTATAAGAACGTCTTGCGCATTTTATTTTCAATACAAGTTCAGGTCTTATTTCAATTGATTATATATTATTTTCTTACTTCGGATTCAATATTAACGATCACTTAATGCTAATTCTTCACTTTTGTCATTGACTGCCTGGAATCGAGGTCTTATCCGTTGTAAATAACAACTAATTGATACTTCTAAAATATTGGTCAGGAATCCAAACAAGTTTGTTATCAGTGCTGTACTGTTCAGTTACGTCATTTGAAGGAAGGTCGCTGATCACGAAACTTATGTATGTTTGAATTTCATCTAAATTCACTTTGTTTTAATATTTCGGCCAGTTTTAAGTCGGGTGGTTTCAGTTTCCCAGACAGTATAGATTTGGATATTGTTCAATCACCCCATAAGTTATACTTCCTTGTGTTTTTTTTCTTTTGATTTCCTCTGTGATTTACACAATTTATATTCTCAGATCACCTGCCAAAATTCTAATAAGTTCCGCACATTGTTTTCTCATTTAGGGCAAAACAATTTCCAGATCTTGGAACCATAGGCCGCTGATCGTGGAATGGTGTTTATCTGAAAATACCGCACTGAAGGTTCCATGTTTACGGCCATATGCATACCATCGTTTGGGATGAATCAAAATTGTACAGTTTACCGGTGCAGGTGCCGTGGGCAGTAATATGCATTTCCATTACTACCCAGGAAAAGGCTCAATCAAACCGAGACTGCAATATTTTCATAAATTCAGTCATATGTTCGGTGGCCTCCAAAGTTCTTTTTTCATCTACATGTATCTACATGTATTATGTTATTTCAAAACGCTGGTAAGATATTTGTATTATTTTGATAGTGATCCATTTCATCAGCGGGCTTGATATGTGATATGTGATTTAGAAGATTCTTAAGTGTCCTCTTTAGTCGTCATTGTACTGTCATCAGTAAAAATAAAAATATCAATATCTCTTAGACGGCAAAATACAGTTCAACGAAACTTTTCTCAAATAATCATTATTAATGTTTCTTTGTTGTACATACGTTAAATGAAGTAAGAACGGTAAAGAAAAATAGCCTTACAAAAAAATTCCTAAAATTCTATTAACATAAATTTTCAAAAATAAACAACATAAAAACTGATTTTAAATGCCCATGTGAGTATAATGATCATAAAAAACAATACGTGTCTTGTTTCCTGTTTAATGAAATTAAAATTTAAAATGAAAAAAGAAATCAACGTTTGTCACCCATTTACGCGACCAAGAAGCGACCAGGTCATTTTTACAAATATCTCATAATGTTTACATATTTAAGTCAAAAAGACACAATTTACTGTTGTCAGTATAATATTCTCGTATCGACATTTAAAATGATGTTCTATTTTGTTTAGTTTTTGTGAATTTATGTAAATAAAATTTCAAGGCTATTTTTAGATCTAGTTATTGTCTTTTTTACTGTTCTCACGTGTCTTATCATATGAAAAATAAAGATGCATTAATAACATTTATTCATATAAAGTTTCATTTAACGGCATATTGCCGTTTGAGAGATTTTGATAATTTTCTTTTTTATAGATGGACGTTAGATGAAAGTGCCAAAAAATATATATCGCTTATTTACTCAAAATTATTGTAAAGCTTATTGTCTAGATAGCTAGATGCCATGAACCTCCAGTACAACTTTTTTCTAGGCAATGTGTTCGGATCCCATAAGTGATAGTTTTTTTCTTTTTTTTAATACACATCTTTTATACTTTTTTCATTTATTTTGAAATTACATTTAAGGTATTCAGAAAGAATGATTTTTCTCTATGTTACTTTATTTTGTCATAAGCACTATAATTTCGTTTATTTATTTTTTACACAACAGTAATTGTTATGTTGTGTTTTTTTGGTCAATGACTACAAAATGTTAACCAACTAACGACAAGCATCTATTGTGAAAATGGCAGTAGCTTTATTTAACGCTTCAACAAGAGCTCCTGTCGATTCTAATTGGGACTGTTCATGCGTTCCAGTCTTCATCTTAGGAATCGTGCATTACGGAAAAATGCGTGCTTTTTCGTGGACGCGCTGCCTAACGATACGGAAATATATCGTAACGTAACATAATTAATAAGTAGAGCATGTGCGAATGGACGTATAAATTATAGTTTTTCTTTTGAAAAAAATAATATTTATAATTACTCTATAGACCCAACTAAAATAAAAATTATAATTAAAAAAATAATAATAACAATATTATTATTATTATTATTATTATTACTATTCTATAAAATATAGCATAAATAATAATTATAATATTAATATAAACATAAACACCACAATGAATTTAGTATTTTGACATTCATCTTTTTAAAAAAACATTGATAAAGCACTTTAAACTCATCACGTACCTTTATAGGTCAATTTTAATGATGCTGTAGGAGGATTCAATTTTATTCCTCGGAACTGCTTAGATCGAATCGAATTAAATCTTTACGTTGAACTTATCCTGTTCCGTTTATTGTACTTATTGTTTTTAGTGTACACTCAATCTCACTGATAAATGACTGTATACTTAATGGTAGGTAAGGCCAAATAAAAAAATAGTTGTGGTTCAGGAAACGCTGTCTGAAAAATGTAGGAGGGTAGGTAGGGATTTTTTTTATTTTATTTTTTTATTATTTTTTATGAGCTATATATGAGCGACTCTTTCGGCATGAAGAGCTTGTTTTAGAAATGTATTAGCAGTACATTCATGTAGTAGATAGGTAGATATAAGGCATACCATTTTCTTACTTTCAGCTTGTGGTATTGTTGATTTTTGCTTTTTATGTATCACATTTAACCAATATTAATATTCCATCGGCATCTGCAACTGACCTTACGGCAGACAAGCTTTAACCAAGCCCCCAAATAGTGTCGGGCATAATCCTTTTTTACATATCAAAAAAATCTTTTGTCCCGAAGTCCATATGAATTTGACGGACTTCATTTGATACCCATATAATTTTTCATGAAATCTTCAGCATCTTTATACCAAATGCTGCCAGCTCTGAGAGTGGGATTGTACCATCAATCTGAAATTATTGAATTTAAATATATTTATTGAAAATTATAAAAGCTTAAGTGATTTTTGCACTTAACATGTTGTCAGATGTATGTAAATTAATATATTTTACCACATGAAATCTTTTTTTATTAAAAAGACAATGTTGCATGTAAATCAATATAAAAAAGGGAGTAGTGTTGGTCTAATTGTCACATATTTTCGTGATCCGGATTTTCGTGAAATATTGTCGAAGTTCCTTCTAATTCAACCGGTCTGATGTCAAAATAATGTTAAAACCAACTCCCCATGCAATTACACTGCAGCTCTGTTATATCACGAACCGTTATATCGCGATATCCAATATATTACGCTTGGTCCGTGGATCCAAATTTTTGTACATTTACAATGTATAATATGTTTGTTCATTCTACGTGGGTGGTAAAAAGACCAATCAACATTGGCGACAAATTCACGAAATGCACGCTTTTTTCATGTCGTATTACCATGATTACGTCATTATCGGCAAACGTTGTTTATTACATTTTGTATGCAGTGAGTTTATAGGCGATGCACAAGTTCACCAACAGACACAATTTATCATCAAACGTATGAAAATAAATCATTTATTAAATGAAAGTTTTTTTTACAATTCTGTTGCTTCTGATTTGACATCAAAACCTCTTTGTGACAAACAATAGGCGCGAAATACAGCAAGCTGATACAGTACTGGCAGAATTTCGTTCACGAGACAAACCGCATATCGGCGACATTTATTTCAAGCTGCTTACCATAATAGGCATGGAGCACGAAACATCAAAAAAGTTTATTGTTTTGACATTACCAGCTCATCGATATATCAAGCTGGTTAAAGACGGACGACGACGAACTAACATCGCTGACCTTGATCGACCAGCAGATCGTCGTTCAGTTGAAAGTATCGACACCGTTGAAAATTGATGACGGCGATCTTTGTACATAAATTAATATCTTTTAATTAAAAATAAATCTTAATATATTATACAAAAAGTTGTTTTAAAACATAAAAAATTATATAAAAAGTTGTTTTAAAACATAAAAAATTATATAAAAAGTTGTTTTTAAACATTTTCCAGCAAAGAACGTACTCCCTGACGTACCTGTAGATTTCATGGCGTGTTAATTACGCAACACCGCGATATACATGAATCTGACAGCAAAAACAAATAGATTCTAGTTGTTTTAGCGTGATTATTTACTTATATCGCGCTCCGTTTATATCGCGGTTGGCGGACTTGGACCCCGAGGTCCGCGATATAATGATGTTGCAGTGTAAAACGTCATTGTGGGCAACTATTTTTCTGGAAATGCAAAAAAATCGTTAGGGTCGGCAGTTAAAAATAGGGTCGGTCGGGTTTCCTGAACCACAGCTCTTTTTTATTTTGGCCTAAGTCTTCGATCGAGATATCTCTTGTTTTTATTACATTTTATAAATCAATCCAAGTCATTCCTTCCTGAGATAACCTTAGCCCAAATATCTTTTATTATTCTATACTGCAAAGAAATTTCCTTGAATTTGATTGGATAATTTGCCGCTGATGTATATCCGTATTTACGGATCGACCGTAGATATGAACTGCACGTGCCTTAAGGATGATCGCCTGGTTTGCTAAAGTAATTTAACTTTTCTAGATATTTTGTCAGGAGTAAGTCTATTCATTAACTAGAAAAAATCAAGTAAAAAATGTATGGGTCACCGTGCTTCTTTTTTCAAAAAGTTCGATTTTATCAACATACCCTTAGAAATTTTGCAAAGTTTTAAACTCGCAAAAATAAAAGGGTGGTGTTTGATGAATCATTTTCAGAGGCTGTTCTGCTAGCAGTTGTTGCAAGTTTTTACCGAATCGGTTTACAGACACATTAAACAACACATCTGTAGCACACATTTTGACTTCCTTGCTTTCGCTTGGAAAACAGAGCACCAATTACCCCACCCACTTAATTATAAAGCAAAAGTTTGAATATCATCAAAATGGAGTAAAAATAGTGCATAGATTAATTTAACTTTTTTTTTAACTTTGATGATAGCCATGTTTATGTATCAATCTCCACAATTACACCAAAAAAATATGGGGTCACCGACCATTTAAGAAAAATATTGACAGTTATTTCCAAAATCATCATTTTTTAAGAAAATTGTGCTATTGATGAGGTTTTGTTCTTCTAAATGGTGGTTTTCACCACCAAAGGCATTATTTCTGAAGGTTTGCATAATACTGTATTAGAATATTCATAGTTTGAAATAAAAAAAGGTCAGGTACTTGACAAATAGAGGAAAATGCCTATAAAATTACCCCACCCACCAGTTTAAAATGTACAATAAAATTATTTTGTTATCTGGAGCATTCTTAGTATTATCTGTTTTGTATTAAATATAACTATAAATGAAAAACAAGCTTATATAAATGATTATTACAAAAAATAATGTATTTAATCAAAGGTATTTTGTTTATAAAATTGATATGAAAAAGTATGTTGAAACTAGAGGCTGATAAATTCCTAATAAAACTTCAGCACTCCACACAAATTAGATATTTTAAAGTTTTCTGTGATTTTGATTTTTTAAGTTTTATACATTTTCATATAGTTGACATTAGAAATTAATAATGATATACATGTTAATGATGTTATACATGTTGTCCCTGAATAACACCATTCACAAGTTCACAACACCTTCAGGCTTCAAAACTGTGTTAAAGAAGAAACATATTATTAATAACAAATTTTCTTGGAATATATCACTACAGCCCTCAGTAAGTAATAGCAATATATGCAAAAAAACATCTGTTAAGTTAAATACTTTTTTAGAGATTCAACCATAATTTTATTAAAGTCTTGCTTATTTGAAAGAAAACATGTGTTATATTACCCCACCCACTAATGCACAGGAAACAATAAAATGTGACTTTGTATAGTTTTTTTTTCCTTTTGCTCACTGTTGTAGGAATAAAACATCTGAACAATCTAACACTGATTAATCAAACTTTTTGAAAGCATACTTTTATTTAAGATAAAGACTACTTTATTGTAATTAAAAGTTATGAACCCATGTTTCAGATACATATATATGGTTCATTCATTCTGGAAACATTTAAAGTTGCAAGTAATGCAGTGCTGTTACTTTTCAACTAAACTTCTCTGCCTTCTCCCAGTCATACTAGTAAGAACTACATAAACTTGCTTATATTCTGTATTATGATGTTTTTATGACTATAAACATGATAAATACCTATATAGCTGGTATATTTAGATTAAGCAATACTATTAAAAGTAAACTTTAGTTCCTCACCAATAGCAATATATAAAATATTGTGAAAATACCAAAACATGTGAAATAATCACATTATAAAACAGACAAAATCTTATTTGTAAACAAGAAATGCAATTTAATTGTATAATTTTTTGCATTTTCAGTATATGAAAAAGTAAAATTACTAGACTGACATGTCAGTCTGTGTTGTATTATGTTGTTTAAGCAAACTTGTGGAATTACTGTATTCACAGATTGCATTAAACTTCTATTTGAAAAATCAGTGAGTCTCTTTAAAAAAACAAAAATGCATGGAAAACTTTATTTTAATGATATATTAAGAAAGATTTTTACCAAAAATACTGCCTTGTTTTCATTTCACAGACAATAAGTGTAACATGTTTTGCTGAAAATTTGGAATAGATTCATTAACAGTATATATTTGCTTAAAAATATAAATAGAGTAAAGTTTTACCCATTTTCAGTACAACAGATAAATATTCACTTTTATTACTCCCACAAGGCTTTTTCAACTAGTCTCACGGGGCCGATAATGGGACCCATTCCCAATGCCAAATAAGGACTATTTTTCCCAATTTCAAGAAAAAATCCCAGTTTTAAGAAAAAATTCCCATTTCAACAGAAATAACTTTTTTTCCAATAAACTAAATACAAAAAAGAGAATAAATATAATCAAGGGGCTTTTCAAATGACAAAATTAGATTGTTTACATTTGATCAGTGATCTGTGAAATTTACATTCCTTAAATTTATGTATGCAACCTGTGTAAAACCAGTGTATACTGTGTAAAAATTTCCCAATTTGAGCAGGGGCCTTTTTCCCAAAACCCCTGAAAAATCCCTGTCTCAAGACAGCTTCTCAGGTGGCATCTAACAGTATGAAAAATATGATATAACTAATAATAAAGAATATCCTTGTTCGGCGGCAACTTTCAAGGAATATATGGGGTTGTGGTGACTGTCACTTCACTTTTTGGACCTACAGTGCAGTGTTGGGCAACGGGTAATGTGGTAACCAAAAGTAAAATAGTAGGATGAAAATATAAAGGCCTCGACTGAGATTTTACTGTAGGATCTCCACAGCAGGAAACCATCAGGAATAGAACTTCAGATCTTTGGCATACTGCAATACTCTCACAATAGGTCTAGTTTGGCTGCCTGATAATTATGCCAATTGCAGGGTTGGCTTATTGACCGTCAATTGAGTATTGACCGGGCCGGTGGTCAATACTGGTCAAAAGTGGTCATTACTGGTCAATAGTGGTCATTTCTGGTCAATAGTGGTCATTACTGGTCAATTCAATTTTATTCACAACCAAACTGTCCAAAATGTTCTTATAATCATTTAGAATCCTTTAGGCCCTTACAATAGCCCCTGTAAGGGCCTAGATGGTACTTCATTAATGGTTTATTATTGATAAGCCTTTAATAAATACAAATATTTAATTGGTATGTTCCTATGTTCAATAAGCAAAGGAAATGTATTTTCCGCTGGTTAAGCAAAGCTAATTAGGTGGAAAATATTAATTTCCTTTGATTGGGTAAGATCTTTTGAATGTACCAATCACAAGGTGTTGTTTTCATTGGTTTAAAGCACAAGTTCTCATGTGCATTGTTGGAAAATATATGGTCATTCAGCTTTGGGCATTCAATGCTTACAGACACATTTTCTTAAGTATGTGGAAACTTTATGGTATATATAAACAGCTTGACATAATTATAGGCATTAATGATAAGTAACACTGAAATTAATAAATGTAGTATGCTAAAAGTTTCAATTCATATACTGTTTGTTATGTTTTATGTAATTTATGTAGTGGATTCTTTAAAGAACATTCTGTAAGCTTTGCCCGAGTGCTCAGTACAATACATGCATTATATGAAACAGTATGACTTGGTTGTTCACTTGCAAAGATGTGTGAGGTCAAAGGAAGTGCAATCACCCCTCAGTCTCTTGACCATCAATTGTCAAACACAAGTGTTAACTGGCAGGTGTATAACACCTACTTCATGGATATTGGATAATCCTTAAATAAACACATAGGCATCTTAATTGACATGTTCCCAAGTTCAATAAACAACAGAAGTGTGACACAACACCCCTCCATCTCCTCACCATCCATTGTCATACACAAGTGTTACTTGGTAAGAGTGTAACACCTACTGGTGGTGCAAATTGCCTTTGCTTTAATTAAAAAAATCAAGTTACTAAATCATTCTTTGCTGAAAGTTGATAAAATACTAACATTAAAAGAATTCTTACTTTGTCTAAAAACTCACCAGAATGAAGCCAAAAGACCCTGTTTGGGGATTTTATGATCTCAGTTACTGAGGGAAATAAGACAATTTCTAAGTGCAAAGCATGTTCAAGTGAAGTTAGTTCTAAAGTTACTTGAGTAGAAATTAAATAAAACTTAAAAGGTTTGTTTTCTTCCTTTCTTTAATGAAAATTTTGAAAAAAAAAGTTCAATTGACCAGTATTGACCACTATTAACCACTTGGGGAGTATTGACCGGGACGGTTTTAACCGGTTAAAACACCGGTTTAAACCAGGGGCGGTCGATTGGTGCCAACCCTGGCCAATTGCCATATAGGTTCTATTTCAATATCTTAGTTGAAAAATTAAATACAAATCAAGATTTGACACTACAGATTTGCAGCTTAACTACACTTTGAATTGACAAAAATGATCCTGCAGATTTGCAGCTTAACTACACTTTGCATTGATGACAATGATCACTAAATTTGCCTTTATTTCACATTTCATTCAAAATTGCAGTCTTTACCGAGCAAATTTTATTGAAAAAGAGTTGGTGTACTATAATTCTTGTAAGTTAGCAGAGTGACAACAACAAGGAATGGAGATCCGCATTTTCAAGACCTCAATTTTTTTCAACTCACACTGAAACATAAACTATAAAGTGATAAACAATACATTACCAGTTCTCCACTGTCATGACTGTGTCCATTATTTACAAGATAAGTACGTCAATAACAATGCTGTAATAAGCCAGTGGTAATTAAAAAATACTCAGAGCTAATGTCCATTATTTACAACATAGCTCGGTATAAAATTCATCACCAACCAGCCAGTCTGACAAAAAATATTTGGTTGTTCTTCCAAGTCATTCCAAAATTGTTTTATCGTCCTTGAAAACAGGTTGACCTTTGCGAGCATTGAAATCACTTGCTGTGAAAATCAATATTGGCCCGGTACACGTTCTCTACCTGTCTACAAGGTATAGCTTTCCATAAAATGACAATGCAATGACATGGAATAGGCTAACTAAGCCAGACGGACAAAAACTAGCTTTCAATTTCAAGTTGGAGGACGAGCGGAAGTAAAGCGTTTTGAAAAAAAAATGACTGTCGCAAAATATTTTCTTAACCCACGGACGAATTTAAAGTGAAAATCAATAAATTTAGAACATTACTGATAAATATGTGTTATTTCCTTAATTATAGCTACTCAATAAATTTAAAATACCGCTGTTGAATTTTAACGACAATTTTCCTTTTGCGGTAGTTAGCACATGCGCACTTAACCAGGCGATCATCCTTAATTTCCCCGTCTGGCCTCCCACCTTTTGTTGTCGTCCGCCATTTTGTTTTGAATTTCCGTAAAAATGCATAATTTGAAGCCGATCTTGTAAATTATAAAGCGGTATGCTTAGGAATTTCTAAAATTGTTACAGAAAATATTTATGTTATGTTTTTAACGTTGAAAACGATCAGATTATTCTCAAATTTTGTGAATAAAAATCAAATGGATAGTCCATTCAATTTCTATAGAAGTGACGTCATGCAGGTAAATTAATGACGTCAGACATGTAATTATTGAGGTTCTCAGAGGGGAATTAAGCCGTTCGGCATTAAATAAGCGAAATAATCGAAAAATCGATGTTTTCTTATTAATTTTGTCTGAAAAAGTCTTTGCAGTAATATGAACTATAGGTGCTACCTATTTAACGGGGAAAGCCAAAGAACTGCTAAGAGCGTTATGCAACCTAGATATGGCCCAAAATGTGCACCTCTGCGCAAAGAGGTTGATTTGTAACATCCATAATGGTGACCAAAGTTGACCAGAGTAACCAGTCACTCCTGATGGATTTATAAAATACACATGATAAAATCATGAAACACTGAGGAATATGGGATGGTTACCAGAGGTGACCAAGAGTGACCAAAGAGTAATAGTAGGTCACAAATGAACATGTATGCGCTGAGGTGCACATTTTGGGCCATATATGGTGCAACCAGCTGAAACCCTGTGTCATCTGCGTACTTGTTGAAATATATATTAATTCTTATGGAGTTCAAAAAATCTTCATTTCTTCTGTATTTTGGTGAAAATACTTAACTAACATATCAGTGTAACATATACCAAGAAAAGACAAGAGTTCGGCATATCTAGGTCAAACTCAAAGCTATCAAATATGGACATGCATGTGAACAGTACTGTCCATAAACAGGCTCAATCAAACATATTTTCATATTTGTCAGGTTCGAAGGCTTTCAAAGTTCCCTTTACATCTATTTCAACATAACTCATTTATCTTGGTGATAGAGATGCATCGATAACAAAGAGTTTGAGTAAAAGTTATTGATTAGCTTAATTTCTGTTATGTTAATAAACAGCAGCTTAGATAATCCATCAAATTATTTTGAAATTTCAATAGATCTGTTTTCGTAAAATGATAACTCTTATTACTTCACAGCAAAAATTAAGTAAATAATATTAGTTTAAGGTAAACATGATGATTGAATTGTTTTGCAATATATTCACAAATACAATCATGATGCTGTGACAGACAGATTTATGATGATAGTTCTTTACATGGGGTTTTCATGGGATTTTGGCTCTCAACATTGTTTACATGTTTAATGCCGTTGAAATTTGGAGTTGATTTGATGCAGATTAGTCAAAATTGCATGTCAAAAACATCACTGCTTCAAAGTCTGTCAGTCAACACTGTTAATGTCTAACCATTTCCCTCCAAGATCCAATAAACTGGTGAGAAAAATGCTGGTTGAGCCATGAAACAAATTTTCTTTCTTTAGGCTACTTGCAAACTACTTTTTCTTGCGATTCAGTTGATATTCATATCCAGATTACAGTAATTACTTCTTAGAAGACCAGTAGGTGTGAAATGTATGTGCATCAGTTTCAGATTCATCTCCAAATCACACTTATTTCTCTTAGGTGTGAAATGTATAACCCTAGGTGATAACAGCTACTGCGTAATAACCTGTCTTTGTCAATATATTATTGCCATGTTTGTGAAAGACTGCTGCATGTTATTGAATTTAATTGACAATTATTTTGCCCTTTTTAAAAAATTAATAGATTGATTACACTTAAAATAACTAAATATCTGTCAGTAATTTATTATTTTTAATTGATTGAAAATTAATTTTGTAATTAATTATAATTCATTAATTTTTTGTTGTTATGGGACACAGGTCTGTCCCTTACACAAAAGTTGTTTATTAAAAAATACAGGACAGGACTTCTAACAAATTGACAGACAGTTGTGTATTTATTTTGTGTACTGTATCATATAAAAATTGATAATCATTAAATTGCACTAAATGCTGTTGGGCTGATGTGGATTAACAGGTCATACCATGAATAATAAGACAAATGTTTGTTAAAGAACTAATAAACTATCTCATTCATAAAGATTCCAGGAGGCATTTTATAAGTTCTTAATCTTCTTAAAACTTTTATCACGGTAAATGTCTTAAATTTAGTAGACGATCGTCGTTTAGTTTTAATCAACTGTGAAAGAGTCTAAAACTTGGACCGCGATCTGTGTTTTAGTACGTTGATGTAACGTCCGTAATCCGTACTTTAGCGTAACCGGAAGGTAGTCCATATTCAATATGGCGCCTTGGAGTGGGAACCGAAAAAATTGTCTGACGGGTATATATTTTCATTTTTGAAATCGATCATTTTCAATAATTACACGCTGCATACACATTATCTATAGGCGGGCAAAGCCCGCAAAGCGCCCTTCGGGCGCTTTGCTTGGTTTTCCCCGTATAATAAAACAATTATTTGGTTCCTTGAAAGGCAATGATTGCCGGTCTGGGTGTCATATTATCCCTCGCCTGCGGCTCGGGTAATATGACACCCAGACAGGCAATATATCCTCACATTCCCTGTCAAGAAACCAAATAACTATATAGTATTATTAATACTGTGAACTAGAATGTAGTGTTCCGCGGAACAAATGCGTCGCCTGCATGCAAAAAGTTAACATGTGGGCCTATGTTTAATCATATATAATAAAAATATAAAGTTGATTTCAATTCTATACCACGGAACAGGTGTGTCACCTAAATTGCTTTAAAAGGGGAATAACTAAAAATGGTAAAACCCGAGTTATCATTGTTCAAAAATTGGTATGTGCACGAGATTGAGATATTCCAAGTATATAGTGAATTAAACAATACTTTCTATTTTAAATGCAACATTTAGTTTCAAATTAAAGTTGAATTTAAAAGGGGCATAAGTCGTAAAATATTCAAACAGGAGTTTTCATACTTTTTGTCATCAATGGCGTTGATCATGCTGAAAATATATTCCAAGTATTAAGTGAATAGGACAAGTACTTTCAAAGTTATAGGCAACATTTTTCATGTTAGAGTTGCATTTGAAAGGGGCATAACTCAAAAAATATTCAAACAGGAGTTTTCATTCTTTTTGTCACCAATGGAATTGTTCATGCAGATAATATATTCCAAGTATTAAGTGAATAGGACAAGTACTTTCAAAGTTATAGGCAACATTATGTTTAATGTTAACGTTGCATTTGAAAGGGGCATAACTCATGAAATTCAAAAAAGAGTTATGTTCCTTGTTGTAACCGATGTTGTTCCTAAAGATGATAAATTCCAAGTTTTAAATGAAAAGGACGAGTATTTTCGAAGTTATAGGTAACATTAAGTTCATGTTAAAGCTGTATTTAAAAGGGGCAAAACTCAAAACATATTGAAACTGAAGTTATCATTCTTGTTGTCACAGACAGATGCCATTGTTCATGCTGATGATATATTCCAAGTATTAAGTGAAAAGGAAAAGTACTTTCAAAGTTAAGTTTCATGTTAAAGTTGCATGAGAAAGGGACATATTAAGTCATAAAATAGTCAAACAGAAGTTATGAATCTTGTTGTAACTGATGTTATTGTTCATGAAGATGATATATTCCAAGTTTTAAGTGAAAAGGATAAGTTCTTTCAAAGATATAGGCAACATAAAGTTTCATGTTAAAGTTGTACTTGAAAGGGGCGTAACTCAAAACATATTGGACTTGGAGTTATCATTCTTGTTGTCACAGATACAAAACATATTGGACTTGGAGTTATCATTCTTGTTGTCACAGATAGGTTTGTTCATGCTGATGACATATTCCAAGTATGAAGTGAATAGGACAAGTACTTTCAAAGTTAAAGGCCACATTAAGTTTCATGTTAAAATTGCATTTGCAAGGGGCATAACTCATAAAATAGTGAGATGAGTTATCGTTCTTGTTGTCACTGATTGCGTTGTTCATGCAGATGATATATTCCAAGTATGAAGTGAATAGTACAAGTACTTTCAAAGTTATAGGCCACATTAAGTTTCATGTTAAAGTTGCATTTGAAAGGGGCATAACTCATAAAATAGTAAAAGAGGAGTTATCATTCTTGTTGTCACGGATTGCTATGTTCATGCTGATGATATATTCCATGTATGAAGTGAATAGAACAAGTACTTTTAAAGTTACGGGCCACATTAAGTTTCATGTTAAAGCTTCGGGATTACCGGACGATGCCGACGACGCCGCCGGACAAAAGGATCCCTATGTGTCTACCTGCTATCGCAGGCGACACAATAATATGTAACTGATACGAGATAACAATCTAAAGTTATTATTCAACATAAGTAATCGTGTTGTTGCAAAATGTACTGATACTGACATTTATGTTTGAAATTTTACAATAACAGCAGTCGCGTATTTCCGTCAGCTTACATGATGCCACGACTTATTTTGTTACATACAGTGTGGGTAAATTCTTCATTGGATCACTACATGTATATTGACGTT
Organism: Corbicula japonica; assembly: GCA_038501625.1. Lineage (NCBI taxonomy): Eukaryota > Metazoa > Mollusca > Bivalvia > Venerida > Cyrenidae > Corbicula > Corbicula japonica. The sequence continues at coordinate 328,066 of JAZAYU010000380.1, read as the reverse complement.
AGATTCATTAGAATACACTGATTACAGTGTTTAATTGTATAAGCATTAATAAATTTACGGAAATTATTGTTATAGTAATAAAAACAGTAATACGCAAGTCACAGCAGCACATAAACAAGAGCTGTCAGAGGAGACAGCATGCTCGACTATTCGAATCATTTGAAACAAATGCAATTTGAAGATTAAAACAATAACAACTATGGCCATACATTCATGTGCAATCAGGAAAAATATTTACAAGTGAATGGTACGGGAGAAATTCTTTTCAAATAACAGAAATAATTCCTAAATGTACCATAAATATTAAACTGAATAGGGGAATAACTATGAAATATTTCTGAATTTGTTAGAAAACTTGTTAGTAATTTTTTATTAGAGACATTTACTTTTAGTCAAATATCAATCACTTCAGTAATGTTACAGAAAAAGAACTGAAATGAAAATATAATGGTAGTTTGAAGTTGATACCTTAAGTATTTGCAAAGTTATCGATGAAGTGCACTTAAGTGAAAATATAAGTGAAACTAGAAATGTGTCCATAGGACACGGATGCCCCGCTATGCATCATTTTCAGACACTCAAGTGCAATGATGGGAATAATACGCGATACACTGCCCTTTCATGGTGAACATTTGTGTCAAGTTTTTTTGAAATCCCTCCATTTATAATGAAGTTACAGCCTGGACAAGAAAATTCTATTTTTGGTAACAGTGACCTTGACCTTGGACCTTCAGGCTTGGGTATTGTGCGGACACACTGCCTTTTCATGAACATTTGTGCAAAGTTATTTTAAAATCCCTCCATTTATAACAAAGTAACAGCCAGGACAAGATAATTCTATTTTAAGTAACAGTGACCTTGACCTTTGACCTACAGGCATGGGCATGGTACTTGACACACCGCCCTGTCATAGTGAACATTTGTGTCAAATTATTTTGAAATCCTTCCATTCATAACAAAGTTACAGCCTGGACAAGAAAATTCTATTTTTAGTAACAGTGACCTTGACCTTGGATCTACAGGCATGGGTATTGTGCGGACACACCGCCTTGTCATGGTGAACATTTGTGCCAAGATATTTTGAAATCCCTCCATTCATAACAAAGTAACAGCCTAGACAAGAAAATTCTATTTTTAGCAACAGTGACCTTGACCATTGACATACAGGCTTGGGCATGTACGTGACACACCGTCTTGATATGGTGAACAATTATACCAAGTTATTTAAAAACCCAATAAGAAATAACAAAGTTACAGAGCGGACACGATTTTGCAAGAAAATTCTATTTTTAGTAACAGTGACCTTGACTTTGGACCTACAGGCATGGGTATTGTACGCGACACACCGCCTTGTCATGGTGAACATTTGTGTCAAGTTATTTTGAAATCCCTCCATTCATAACGAAGTTAAGGGCCGACTGTATATTTTGCTTAACACAAAATGTAAGCGAAAAAGGGGCATAATTTGAAAAATATTGGAAGAAGGGTTATTGGTCTTGTTGGTTATGATGTAGATTTTGATGGTGAAAATATATTTCAAGTTTCAAGGCAATATCTCAATTAGTTTTAAAGTTAGAGGCAAAATGCATATTTTGCTTGACACAAAATATAAGAAAAAAGGGGCATAACTTGAAATATATTGACAGCAGAGTTGTGGGTCTTGTTGGTAATGATGTAGAATTTGATGGTGAATATATATTCCAAGTTTCAAGTTGATATCTCAAGTAGTTTATAAGTTATGGACCAAAGTGCATATTTTCCTTAACGCAAAATTTAAGTGAAAAAGGGGCATAACTTGAAAAATATTGGAAAGAGGTTTTGGGTCTTGTTGGTAATGATGTAGAATTTGATGGTGAATATATATTCCAAGTTTCGAGTTGATATCATAAGTAGTTTTCAAGTAATGGACCAAAGTGCATTTTTTGTTTAACGGACGCCGACGCCGACACCGGGGCGAGTAGGATAGCTCCCCTATTCTTCGAATAGTCGAGCTAAAATAAATGAAATATATCAGAAAACCAGGGTCAATATTTAAATCAAGTTTGAAAATCTGGAGAAATTTGCTGAAAATAGGAGATCCGGATAAGTGCCTTTAAATCCTTTGACATTGTGGATAAAATCCGATTTTTGGCAGGCCTAAAAGAATGTTAAGTTTCAAACTTTAACTTGATTTCGAAGTAAACACATTCTACCCCAAATGGCAAATATTGACCATGATTGGATGAAATCGGTAGCCTCTGGTACACCCTGGCTAACCTGGTACGCTTCGCGAACAGCACTACGCCGCGATCACGGCATATGCAACGCTTTTAACCGGCATAACCGGTGTCAATGTAGGAGATTTTGTGGGGTAAGGTTGGAAAATCGCCGAGTTTTTTGGTTAGATATTTAAATAATACTCAAACCAATAGGCCTATACGGCTGTCAGATCATGGCTATTTATGATTCTAGTCTTCTCTGTGTCCAGAATACAGTAGTTTTCTCAATCATTCGTGAAAATGGACCACTCTGTACTGCAAAAGTTGTAAATTTCCTGTTCAAATGTATTTTTCTTGAGCGAAACTGAAGTCTAGTGAAAAATTATGACTGCATAAAAAATGTCTGTATTGGAGGACACTGCAGTGTAAAATTTGTGTGTGTTTTATCTATACTTTACTTATTTTTGCCAAAAAATGAGAGGCCACGCACCGAGCACCGGCACTTGATTTTTGCTACGCTGCGTATCACGGCATTTTATTCGATGCTGGTATAAAACTATACTTTGGTTGTCAAAATCTTTTACTGTTTCTTCACATTTAATTGAGCCGTAGTTTGTTGTGTTGGTGTACATTGCAAAAAAGATTTTGATGTACTTAAAAATTCTTCCATCAACAAGCAGGAGCTAATCCGGAGGGTATTCTTTGGGGTTGCTCAAGCCCCCTTTTGACGCATCAGTATTTCGTTTTAATGGTGATTATGGCCAGAAAGTTGGAATTATAACATAACTGCCCTGTGACTGACCCAAACGAACTTCCTTTGTGGAAATCTTTGATTCGACCATGAACAAAGCTAGCAGAGTATTTCACGCAATACCCGAGTCCGTAATCAATTTGTGAAAGATAGATTTATCTGACGTTGATTGTTTCAATAAAAGTTAAATTGAATATAAAAATCTACCCCTTGTTAAGAAGCAGTAGGGTGTGGGTGGGGTAAATCAACATTAAGCATTGTTTCAAACTTTGTCTTTTAATGTAAAATGTAATATATTAATGTTTAACAAACTTAATGCTTATTGACAAAAATCATTTATAGAAGTCGGATGAAAGACTAGATTTTTAAAGATCGTATTGAAAAGAATGCGTTTTACAAAAAGAAATTGATTTATGTTATATTTTTGCGTTCAACTCGTCTTATTTTTAAAATACTAATTAAGGGAGTATCCGTGGTCCGATTTTGTCCAATTTTGGATATGTTGTTGTTTATTCTAAATGTGACGGGTATTGAACATTTCATTTCTTTTGCAATTCTGCATAGGTTTGACGTATTTTTTTCGTAATGTGACTGTGCTAATTATGTTTATTGCAAGTAATTGACTTGATCTTTGACATGTGCTGAAAAAAATGAAATGTTGTATATTATGCTGTAATCACTTTAATCTGTGTACCAAGTGCATGATATGCAGGATCATTTTTCACCCAAGGTCTAAGGTCAGGTACACATAAATAAGAAAAAAAAATACTTTTATAACTTCAGAAGTAGTCAAGATCATTCATTTAAATGGCAATACGAAAATTATGCACGGCCTTTTATTTTCACCAATGGTCTACGGTAGGTGTCTGTTATTAAAATAGAGAAAACTTAATATTTCAATAACTCATAACGTAAAAGGAACAAGATACAGTGATGACACTTGGTATACATATTTGATATAAAGTGGTTACAGCATTATGTACATTATTTCATTTTTAACCACAGGCCAAAGGTCAAGTCAGTTATTTAAAATAAACATAAACAATCTTTCACAAATTATTGATTGAGTTTTCACCCCTGTTTTGCGTGCAATACTCTGATAGCCTTGTTCAGAGTTGGGTGAAGCATTTTCAAAAGAAAGGGGTTCGATTTAGTCAGCCTTATGGTAGTTATGTGATAATTCCAACTCTCTGGCCATAATCCCCATGAAAATATTAATATAATTGTTATTAAGTAAACATAATGACAATACTTTCACAAATTATTGATTGGGGTTTTATCGGTAGCGGACTCCTGCATTGCGTGAAATACTCTCAGACTGATAGCTTTGTTCAGGGTTGGATCAAAGATTTCCACAAAAGAAGTTCGTTTGGGTCAGTCTTAAGGTTGTTGTGTGATCATTCCAACTTTCTAGCCATTATTATCACGAAATCTAAATATTGATGTGCCAAAAGGAGGTGTGAGCAACCCGAAAAATACCCTCCGGATCCGCTCCTGCTTGTTGATGGAAGAATGTTTAAGTATGTCACACAATGTTTTGTAATGTACACCAACACAACAATCTACAACTATATTAGATGTGAAGAAGCAGTTCAATATTTCGACAACTAAAGCATATTTTAATACCAGCATCGCATAAAATGCCGTGATACGCAGCGTAGCAAAAATCAAGTGCCGGTGCTCGGTGCGTGGCCTCTCATTTTTTGCAAGAAGCCGGTAAAATATAGATTAAACACACTCAAATTTTACACTGCAGTGTCCTCCAGTCCAAAAAAAAATTTATGCAGTCATAATTCTTCACAAGAATTCAGTTTAGATCAAGAAAAAATACGTTTGAACAGGAAATTTACAACTTTTGCAGCACAGAGAGGTCCATTTTCACGAATGATTGAGCAAACTACTGTATTCTGGACACAGAGAAGACTAGAATCATAAATAGCCATGATCTGACAGCCGTATAGGCCTATTGGTTTGAGTATTATTTAAATATCTAACCAAACACACGGCGATTTTCCAACCTTACCCCACAAAATCTCCTATATTGACACCGGTTATGCCGGTTAAAAGCGTTGCATATGCCGTGATCGCGGCGTAGTGTCGTTCGCGAAGCGTACCAGGTTAGCCAGGGTGTGGTAAGTCTCAAGGTTTGCAATTTGACCTAGCGACTGTTTTTGAACACAGAAGACCCAACAGTCATTTTTTAGGGTCTTCAACTGTCATCATCCCACGTTCATCGATAAAAAGGAAAATTATCAAAATCTATCTTACATTAATGAAACCTTGTATATTAAATAAATGTTATTAATGTATTTTTATTTTGCATATGACAAGACATGTTAGAATAGTAAAGAAAAATTACTTGATCTAAAAAAAGCCTAGAATTCTGTTTAAATAAATTCACAAAAACCAAACAACACAAAACATCATTTTAAATGCCCACGTAATATGATACTGACAACAGTATCTTGTGTCCTTGTGACTTACATACGTACACATTACGAGATATTTGTAAACCCGAGTTTGACCTTCAATATCCTGGTCGCTTCTTGGTCGCGTAACTGGGTGACAAACGTTGATTTCTCACTTCCTAAATGAAAGTTCTTTAAAAAGGACACAAGATATTGTTGTCGAAATCAATTTACTCCGGTGGGCATTTCATTTAATGTTTTATGTCGTTTAGTATTTTTGATTTTATGTAAATAGAATTTTAGGGATGTTTATGTCTTGCCTAGTTATTTTTATTTACCGTTCTAACTTTTTTAACGTATGCAAAAGAAGATACATTAAAAACGATTATTTGTGCAAAGTTGATGAACTGCCTTTTGCCTTACAGGGATATTGAAGGTTTTCTTTTACTGACGACAGTGAAATGATGACTTAAGACTAGTTTTGAAAAAATGTAATGACAAAGATTTTAACTAAATTTCGTGGTACAGTACATGCAAAATGATGAAAAACGTGGCCACCATTCTGATAACAAGGCTAACTGTTGAAGACTGGTAGACAGACAGACAAAACAAAAAATATCAACCAAATATCTGGGCTACAAAATAAACATTGAATGTATATTGCCATTTATTGTTTAATATATGGGTTTATATTTCATAAAATTATACTCTGACATCAACAAATTACTAGACATTACAACAGCACTAACATAATTCTAAAACAAAATTCTTTCGATAGCACACATTTGATTGAATTAGAACAAATAAAAAGCGTGTGCATGGCTAAAAACCAGCAGATCTGGCTGAAAACTACCAGATCTATATGTTATATAAGCCAATTTAGTATTTCATTTAAACAAGGACACCGTCAGCCGTAGCCTGACACTTGTCTGCTACATGTATGTAAGTGGAAAGAACAATGATCAACTTCAGTCAAAAGATACCAAATTAGCACCTGTGGAGGTATTTACAACACAAGTTTCAATGATTTTTGTGTGCAAAAAGAAGGTGCATGACTATGACAAAAAGAAGCAAAGAATTATGAAACTTGGTCATTCGTTGGCTATTATATTATGATGTAATACAACATGCACTTTCAAAGTTACATGTATACCTTGAACAGTGTCCAGGAAAATGTACAGTGTACTTAAGTAAAAAAAAACTTAAATATAATTATAAATTTAGAGGGGCACAACTTCGAAAAAATCATGCCAATAGTAAAAGTTGTCTGTAGGGTTGCTATTTTGTCAAACAATAATGTTTAATTTCAAGCTATACATTGAAATTAAACATTACTGTTTGATTAGCATCATTGATTTCTAAGAAAAATGACAAATATGAAAAATTAAAGTGATCAAGGGGACTTACAATGATAAAAGATGCAGTCATTAATTACTGTGATGTCAAACAACTATATTAAAGTGACAGTCCAGAGTATTTTGTGCATTTTTTAAAGAAAAATAATTAGTTTACGCAAGCGTATGCATACAGTAAATGGGCCTCACTTGCATCTCTTGTGGTGAGGCATCAATTTTCGTACTTGATAACCAAATCCGTGTAAAGTAATTAAACGAGTTAGATTTCTTTTCCTATTTGGTGTTTCTGTATGTGGCGGTTTACATTCTGACAAAACTGACTTTTCGTTTAAAGTTTTTACATAAAGTATGGAAATTCACTTTAAGTTTCAAAGCACTATATTGAAAGGCATGCAGAAATGATACTTTTCAATAAGATACTGATAGCGTTAGTGACCGGTTGCAAGTTATGAACAATTCTTAGTCAATTCATTGCATATGTCAATCTATTAAACACTTCTGTAAGTAAATCATGGAGGCAAAGGGCTATTAAGGGTATTTTATATTGAGTTATATTACACTTATCATATATTATATAATACAGTTTCAATAAATGAATCATGCTCCATTTGTGGTGCCTCTCAGCATGAAACCACATTTTTGTTTCTTAACAGTTTTTGTACACTATCACAATCTATAAACCTCCTTCCCTTTTCCACAAAGAAAAGGTGCTTTCAGTGGATTCATATTTTGACTTTACAAGTTTTCTCTTTTCCAAAGCAAGACAAGTTGCTTCAACATCCAGCTTCAAAGTAAACTGAAAGCAACAAAGTTTCTGCATGAAGTCAATAGTACTGATATGAACTATCTGACAATAGGGTTTAACATTTCTTTCTGGGTACTTACATGGCCATCGCAACTACTATCAAAATAGTCATCATCATTATGCACAGATCTGCTTGCATCAGATACTTGCTGCCTTACTTAGGTTTTGTATATCATTTAATACATGTCAGTATGGCATTCGTTAGCGCAATAATTACTTAAATCATAGATTTAACTGTTGAACCCTTAGTTTATATAGTTAACAGATTCTGAAGATTAATGTGCCAATTAAACTTCTATCTATAGGTTTAAAGAAAATTCACTTAAAAAAAGTATGTATTCACTTAATACCATAGTTTAATGGGTTTTTTTGTCGACAATCTCTTCAACCTCAAGATAAAAGTCTTAAACTATAGGATTAACTCTTAAACATACAAATTTTAGCTGATAAACATATGGTTTAAGTAAAATTCTGCACAATTATCTCTCAAACCCATAGTTTCAACTCTTGAAATTTATGTTTAACAGTTAAACCTTTAGTTTAAGTCGGTTTAACTATAGGTTTAAGTAATTGTTGTGCCAACTACATGCCCTATGACAGATAGATGATACCAGAATAAAATCAATATTCACTGTATTGTTTCAGTCTTTAAAAAAATAAATCATTAACATACTGAAGTTAGATTAATTATTTATATTGCATGTTATATATCCGATTTTCCCTTAAAAACATATCCCTTGATTCAAGGTTTGCATTTGTCTTAAGTACTGCAAAAAGAATTCAAGGCAATTTGTCCCTAACATTGAAAGTTTTCTCCAAGAAGTACAGTACAAATCACATTTCTGTTATTTTTGTTTTGCACTAAAATACCAAAAAAGAAATCCCTCCTTTGTACTCGAAATTGCTTCAACACAGTATGTGTCCATTTCACTCTCAGTACCAGATCTTTCACTTCAATAAAGCACCAGTCAAATCTGCTTAAATAAAGTAACAGTCCATTCAATTTCCTTTAATTTAGTACGATTTCATCTATTCCAGTCCGTGTTTACTTGAACTTAGTACCTGTTGTATCTGCTTCAGTACAGTCCATTTTACTTTTATTAAGTTCCAGTTTCATCTACTCCAATACTGTGTCAGTCCATGTTTACTTGAACTTGGTACCTGTTGCATTTGCTTCAGTATACAGTACCAGTTCATTTTACTTAAATATTTTGCCAGTTAAATCGGCTTCAAAGCAGTCCCTGTCCCATTTTACTTAAATACAGCACTTCGATAATGTAAATCTTAATTCTGCCCTAATTTACAGCTGGCTTAAACCAGTTCTATGTAGACTAGTTATTCCCAAAGTACATGGTTAATACAGTCCAATGTAAATGATTTCAAATCTGTGGTAACTTCAAGTTGGCAATGTCCGTTACTACATAGTCCTCTAAAGGCTGAATTATGTACATTGTCAAACTGTCCAGTACCCACTCTCTTGTAACAGTCACCAACCCAAGGCCCTTGTATATATCTGAAATGTGAACGAGTAAGTTAACGGTAAAAGTGGATGATATTCCTTATTCAGTGACATATTTTAAACATATACTCCATATATACGTAAAGAAATTAGAAATGCAACTTCTTTAAACATGAAATATATTAAGTGCTTCAAGAAGTTGCCTATCTAATTTCTTTAAATATATGGAGTAAAGGTTTAAAATTAAAGTATATATGGGTTTTATCAGGTTTGCAACAAGTGTAGATCCGGATCAGCTGGCATATACATGTGATTTTTTAAAATGAAAAATGCTCATAAATCACATTTTAGGTGGATTTTAATACCAGTTAATCGTCTTCAATGGAGAATTATAAAACCTTTCAATCAATATTTCTAAGTGTTAGATTGCAGATTTTTTAATCAGATGCCATGGGTTCTTTCATTGCAATTAAGAGAAAAAGTGTTGTGCAAATAAACACACACTTAAAAGATTGACTGGCTGACCTAAATATAGGATAACGTTGATTGCATTCTTATCCACTGGAAACTGGCAGAATGTTTATCCATGTTGTTGTTCTTGTTGTTACTTCCCAGTTTTATGTCCCTCCCGCCTCTGAACGAGGACATTATGGTGTGGACATACCAGCTTTCCATGGTGGAGGAAAACCCCAGGTGCCCCTCCGGGCAATTTTCAGGCTCGAGCGGGCACCTGGGTAGAACCACCGACATTCTGCAAGCTAGCTGGTTAGCTTCCTCACATGAAAGATCTTGACCCTGGTAGGTCTCGAACTCACAGTGGTGAAGAGCAAGTGATTGTCAGTCGGAAACCTTAACCACTCGACCACGGATGCCCCCATGTTTATCCATGTTATGGAACTACTAATATATTGTACTTTTACCATCAAAACAAAACAAAAGTTGAGTAGAATTCTAAATTTACCTAGCATACAATATTTAAATGATAAATGGTAGCTATTTACTATTGTTTTTGCTACTTGAAATAACAAGTTTAATAACATGTTTCAACTGTATGTATATACATTCCATCTTAAAATGTTAACAGTATTATTAGCAAGGTTAAAAACTAGATGTTTTTTGTGAAAAACGCATGTCTCCCCCCCCCCTGCGCGATGACCCCTGTGACCTTGACCTTTGACCTACTGATCCCATAATCTTCTTCTCAATAAGGGCTATTACCCTATTTAGTTTGAATGCTCTGGGTCAAGTGGTACTGCAGGGCTATCACCCTATGAAGTTTGAAGGCTCTGGGTCAAAGGGTACTCAAGTTATTGAGCGGAAACGGTTTTCACTCTTCGGGCCCCTGTGACCTTGACCTTTGACCTACTGACCCCAAAATCAATAGGGTTCTTCTACTCAATAAGGGCTATCACTGTATGAAGTTTGAAGGCTCTGGGTCAAAATGTACTCGAGTTATTGAGCGGAAACGGTTTTCACTCTTTGGGTCACTGTGACCTTGACCTTTGACCTACTGACCCCAAAATCAATAGGGTTCTTCTACTCAATAAGGGCTATCACCCTATGAAGTTTGAAGGCTCTGGGTCAAAGGGTACTTGAGTAATTGAGCGGAAACGGTTTTCACTCTTTGGGTCACTGTGACCTTGACCTTTGACCTACTGACCCCAAAATCAATAGAGTTCTTCTACTCAATAAGGGCTATCACCCTATGAAGTTTGAAGGCTCTGGGTCAAAGGGTACTCAAGTTATTGAGCGGAAACGAAGTGTGACAGACGGACAGATGTATAGATGGACAGGCCAAAAACAATATGTCTCCCCCAGAGGGAAAAAGACATAATTATGGTATAAATGTAAATCCTGCAAAATACTGTTATGACTTATAAGTTTACTTTATGTTTTAAAACAATGAGAACATGAGTGATGCAAGCTCACATACGAATTCCTTTTATTTATGGTCCTCTAAACACCGATACTGGAGTGATTTGAAAATATGAATGTATTTTTAAACGTACTCAATAATGGGTAGTATTACAGGACACTTTTTCAAACAAAGTAAATAAATTAATGTTCTTCCTTCGATCAAAATGTCATCCCTACGTCTAGACTGCCAAACAATCAAATCATGCTACTTTTTTTCATAACATGTACAGAAATTGATTTTTGTTCCTCCTCCGATAGAAACATCATTCCTACCTCTAGACTGCCGTACAATTAAATCTTGCTCTTCATCACCTTCTAAATCTGTGCATGATATCACCATAGCAACCCTCTGACCTTGACCTCTGAGTGTACTGGTATGACCTTGACCTACATGTGCAATGTCAAGGACTCTTCCTCCACAGGTTTCGATAAGGTCTTGGAGGGAATCTGAAATCCAAATTATCCTTCATGTAGACTACTCCATATCAATACTTAGTGCACCACAGAATGGCTTAGAGGAAGACTTGGGAGAAATGGCCTGATTAGCCAAGGGTGGAGAAGTTTTGTCCTATGTGTTTTATACAGAAAGTCAAAATCGTGGATGATTTCTCCCTAAAATTAGAAAAACTTATCCTTGTTCTTAGAACCTAAGCTATTCCCCTTGAACTATGGCAAATACATACAGATAGAAATGTAGGTGTCCTATGAACATCCATCTGTGATAGAAGACAATCTGAACACTGCCTGTGGTCAAACAGACCCACAGACAACAGCAATACAAGAAATATTCACAAATTTATCAACAATTTTACTCATTCTGTATATAGATTTTTAAGGACATTCTGGTCAAACTAAGCATAAACATTCTACAACTGTTGTCAGATTTAATGTGTGAATTCACGTAGATCTATATCAGTAGGCAATCCATGCTGTCTGATCAATAACTAAACTGTTCACTCTTTGATTTATTAGGTTGCATATGAACTTCTGATAAAGAAGAGAACAGTGCAGATCCTGATCATATGGCACAGAGAGTAGAGTTAAGGGCTTTTCAAGGATGAGCATAAATTTTAGACTTCCAGGGTTTTGTGCAAATCAAGTTTAATCCCAATTAAACCTGGTCACATTACCTTTTGAGAAAATTTCTTTTATGCAAACAGTGTTCAACCCCAATCAAACCTATGCATTACCTTTAGAGAGAAATTCATTGTCACCAATCAGTGCCACTTCAAACCTGTCAAATAGTTTGTCACCAATGGCACATCGAGATCTCTTTGGACCAAAGTGAGACTCATTGTTCGCTGTGTCTCCCTGGATTTCATATGGTCCCTGAAATACAAATTTCCAATAAAACTGCTGAAACAGACAAGTTAAGAAAGCAATTGCCTCTTTCGATAAATAGCAATTTTAACCAGGTTTTCTTTGAAAAACCCTGGTTATTAGATTGGAGTATAAGATTGGCAGGCGTCAACATTTCAAGTTTTTGATTCAAGTTTTTCTGAGTAACCATTCCAGGTGGAGCTTTGAAACTTAACATAGTTGTCTTACTTGAGGATTGAATAGATATTTGATGGTTTTCATTTGGGTATGGAAAACAGTTGGGTTGTTTAGTGTGTGAAGCCCGAAGGGCTTCATGAGTACTATAACAATCCAACTGTTTTTCATACCCAAATGAAAACCATCAAATATCGATTTAATCTTTATATTTACACACATAAATACTCTCTTTAAAACAGAAATTATTAAAAGAATATTTGATATTACGGCTTTTTCGGATGGCTGTTGGAACAGCAACATTGACGACAAAGTGAATGATGCCACGCTTTTTTACAGCAACTCGTGGCAAAACGTGCGTGCTCGGCGACTTCACACGGTTAAACATTGTGCAACATCCAATAAATTGTGAATGATTCAACTTTAGCCACGCCTTTCAAATTATTATGTCACACTGTTTACCATTAGAAATTATGATTCGTTAGATAAATGAGACTTCATCGTAGAGGACGAAGTTGGAGTGTAAATATATCATAATAGCAATTGCAAGGAAAAAATTCCTAACTCTTGACTGTATTTTGTTATTCTTGTGACACCTTTTTACTTAAAATTAAAGAATATTTTATCCCTGTAACATATAGCAATGTTGTTATGTATCTAAAACTAACAGCAATCTTGTCTCCTTAACCCATCCTCCATATAACACCTTTATGGTGTTGGCAAAGAGTAGATCCAGATTGGCAGGCACACCTGTGCCATCTGATCAATATCTACACTGTGTATAATTTGATTCATAAGGTTATTTCTGGATGTGCCGTCTGATCTGGATAAACACTGGTCGCAGACACATAAAAATGCGTATATATGGAGGAAAGGGTTAACAGCATTTGGCTAGGGATTTTTAAATCCAGTGTCCAAGTTGTCCAAATCATCCAATTTCCAAGTACCAAAAACCAATATTTGAGTTCTATGATGTCCAGTGACAATTACATTTTTCTGTAAATGTCTAAGCACAATTTTTACATTTAGTAAAAGCAGCTTTTTAACTAATTTGCAAAGAAATTATCAATTGCCTTTCGTCAAATTTGTGTTTGTCATTGAAACAAACATATTGAACTTTTTGTCAGTTGTAAAACAAAAATGACAGATCTGGGAAAGTGTTGTTTTTTATGAACAAATGAGAAATTTTTGTTACTTGACCTTGCACAAGTACATTTAAAAAACAATTCAGAACCCTGGCTAAATATTTCAACATGAAACAAAAAATTGTAATTGGCAGTGTTAATTGTTTTTTGATTTAAATTCTTTTTCTTTAATGCTTAACGACAATAAAATTGTCAATAACAATACTTTTTCACATATGTGCCATTCATACCTCAGGAAGAAGGTACCCGACTTGTCGACTGTCGGACACCCAGAAATAATTGACAATCCAGCACTTCTTGGCAATCCCCTGGAAAAACTTCAGTGTTCTGTCACAGATTAAATCATCTTCCTCAGCTACAATACAAAACACATTTGAACAGTTTATATTTAAACTTCAAAACTGAACATGAACCCAAAATTTTGTGAAGAGATATTTGAACAGTTTCTTTTAACACTGCCTCATCACTATCCCTCACCTTTATACTGGTCAACAGTAGATCCAGATCAGCTGGCACATTGGTGCCCAAGGATCAATATCTCAAGCTGATCTAGATCTACAATGTTCGCACATGTGATAATACCTTAGTATGGATATGAAAGGTTAAGTTTTGAACCCAACATTTTCTGTAGATATTTTTGAACAGTTTTTTTAACACAGCCTTATTTGATCATAATCTGGTAGAATTATTAAGTCTACATTGTAATTCTTCCCAACTTTATTGCTTAAATTGCTTACGATAAGTTTGGATCTTGATGAAAATGGCCAAATATAACCTAATGAATCTAATAGCAAAGGGAGTAGATCCTGATTAGACATCGCAGATGTGCCAGCTGATCTGGATCTACACTGTTCGCTTAATTCCATAAAGGGTTACATAAATCTTTACCAAATCTATAACTACTTACATGGTTTCACAACTATATGTGTGACAAAGTTGTTGAATTTTGAGAAGAACTTGGCTTCATTCAGGACAGCAAGTTTCTTGGTCTGTTGCTGTAATAAATGAATGATTAATGTGCATGTTAGAAAGGTAGTTACATGTATTTTATCTTGGCCACAATATTTTTTATAAATGATAGGGGGTAGAGCCTAAATAGTGTCTGACATACTTTAAGGGAGGTGATTTGTGTCTGCTTTTTTCATTTTAGCAGTAAAAAAATCAAATTTTGCTAGTAGTGCTGATATTTTCACAAAATAGGTTGTCTTAGAAGACCGATAGTCTTTATTCACAGTGAATTTGTTCCTTAGTCTATGGAACAAATGAAATGTGGTTATAATCCATGGGTGTTTTTGTTTACAGGTGGTCTTTAGCTAAGGTTGGACTGTATGACATTGTATAAACGACTTACAACTTGTGACTGGTTCAGTCCAGTGACAACAATACCAACGTTCCTCTTGGAACCCGGCTTCGGAGATTCAATGTTCATATCCACCACTGCCGACGGTTTCTGTAAAGACACAGGATCGGAAACCGACGGCGAGGGTTTACTATCCAACAACACTAATGATGATGACTCTATCTTTGTGTTGGTATCAACCTTTACTAATACAGGCCTTGTTGAATCCTGTGTTCTTCTTGTATCCCCTTCCACAAGTGTCCCAGACTCCCCCAGAACAGACTTCGCTGACTGGCTGAACCTTGATTTCATGTTGTGCACAGGGGAAGGCTTGGCAACAGTCTCTAAGAAAGGGAGTGCAGGTTTTGCCAGCTGTTGAGACAGGGTAGATCTGACTAATATCTCAGAAATTTCAGTCTCTTGCATGGATTCTGATGGTTTAACGGTGTTATTTTGACTCGATTGTTCTATCATTGATGGTTTAACAGTGTTATCTTGACTGGAATGTTCTTGCGTTGATGGTTTAACAGTGTTATCTTGGCTCGAATGTTCAAGAGTTGATGGTTCAATGGTGTTATCTGGGCTTGGTTGAACACATTTAGATGTTTCAACAGTTTCATCAGGAGTTGGCTGTACACTTTGACTTAGCTCTAATTCTGCTGCAGCACAAGACTCTATGTTCCTCAAACTTTGACTTGGCTCGGAGTCTGGAACGGTCATTACTTCTGGAGGCAATGTTTCTGCATTGTTTGAAGGCTGTATAGTTTCATCTGTAAAATAAAGAGATGCTGTGATGCAACAAAACCAGATTTTCTTCTGAAGTATAAATAGCAATCAGTGCTGTGATGCAACAAAACCAGATTTTCTTCTGAAGTATAAATAGCAATCAGTGCTGTGATGCAACAAAACCAGATTTTCTTCTGAAGTATAAATAGCAATCAGTGCTGTGATGCAACAAAACCAGATTTTCTTCTGAAGTATAAATAGCAATCAGTGCTGTGATGCAACAAAACCAGATTTTCTTCTGAAGTATAAATAGCAATCAGTACTGTTGAGATGTTTTCATAGAAAAAGAGGACTCAAAAAAGTAACCAAGATTTTAACTGAAAAAGGGGCATAATTATGACGAAATACAGTCAAGAGTTATAAAACTTGTAATGATAATCACAATGATTTTAGAAAAATATGTTACGAATCAAATTTCTACCTTGAACAGTTACAGAGAAAAACTGGACCTTAACAAAAAAAACTTAACAAAATGTTGATGCCCACCTGCTGACCTGGCAAACAACGGACTGTCACTCAATCTAATAATAACCAGGGCTTTTTAAAGAAAACCTGGTTAAAACTAGAATGTGTCCACTGATGCCCCCACTGCTGCAACATAATTTTTAACTAGATGTTTTTTGTGTAAAACGCATGTCTCCCCCCTGCGCTGCCCCCCCCCCCCCCCCCCCCCATAATCAATAGGGTTCTTCCACTCAATAAGGGCTATAACCCTATTTAGTTTGAATGCTCTGGGTCAAGCGGTACTCCAGTAATTGACCAGATACGGTTTTTACTCTTCGGGGCCCCTGTGACCTTGACCTTTGACCTACTGACCCAAAATCAATAGGAGTCCTCTACTCAATAAGGACATCCATAGTATGAAGTTTGAATGGTCTGGGTAAAATAGAACTCCTATTATTGAGTGGAAACGGTTTTCACTCTTCAGGCCCCTGTGACCTTGACCTTTGACCTACTGACCCCAAAATCAATAGGGTTCTTCTAATCAAAAACGGCTATCACCCTATGAATTTTGAAAGCTGTGGGTCAAACGAAGGGCTGTCATCCTATGAAGTTTGAAGGCTCTGGGTCAAAGGGTACTGAAATTATTGAGCGGAAACGGTTTTCACTCTTCGGGTCACTGTGACCTTGACCTTTGACCTACTGACCCCAAAATCAATAGGGTTCTTCTACTCAATAAGGGCTATCACCCAATGAAGTTTGAAGGCTCTGGGTCAAAGGGTACTCGAGTTATTGAGCGGAAACAGTTTTCACTCTTCGGGTCCCTGTGACCTTGACCTTTGACCTACTGACCCCAAAATCAATAGGGTTCTTCTACTCAATAAGGGCTATCACCCAATGAAGTTTTGAGGCTCTGGGTCAAAGGGTACTCTAGTTATTGAGCGGAAATGGTTTTCACTCTTCGGGTCACTGTGACCTTGACCTTTGACCTACTGACCCCAATATCAATAGGGTTCTTCTACTCAATAAGGGCTATCATCCTATGAAGTTTGAAGGCTCTGGGTCAAAGGGTACTCGAGTTATTGAGCGGAAACGGTTTTCACTCTTCGGGTCACCGTGACCTTGACCTTTGACCTACCGATCCCAAAATCAATAGGATTCTTCTACTCAATAAGGGCTATCATCCTATGAAGTTTGGAGGCTCTGGGTCAAAGGGTACTTGAGTTATTGAGCGGAAATGGTTTTCACTCTTTGGGTCACTGTGACCTTGACCTTTGACCTACTGACCCCAAAATCAATAGGGTTCTTCTACTCAATAAGGGCTATCACCCAATGAAGTTTGAAGGCTCTGGGTCAAAGGGTACTCGAGTTATTGAGCAGAAATGGTTTTCACTCTTCGGGTCACTGTGACCTTGACCTTTGACCTACTGACCCCAATATCAATAGTGTTCTTCTACTCAATAAGGGCTATCACCCTATGAAGTTTGGAGGCTCTGGGTCAAAGGGTACTCGAGTTATTGAGCGGAAATGGTTTTCACTCTTCGGGTCACTGTGACCTTGACCTTTGACCTACTGACCCCAATATCAATAGGGTTCTTCTACTCAATAAGGGCTATCATCCTATGAAGTTTGAAGGCTCTGGGTCAAAGGGTACTCGAGTTATTGAGCGGAAACGGTTTTCACTCTTCGGGTCACCGTGACCTTGACCTTTGACCTACTGACCCCAAAATCAATAGGGTTCTTCTACTCAATAAGGGCTATCATCCTATGAAGTTTGGAGGCTCTGGGTCAAAGGGTACTCGAGTTATTGAGCGGAAATGGTTTTCACTCTTTGGGTCACTGTGACCTTGACCTTTGACCTACTGACCCCAAAATCAATAGGGTTCTTCTACACAATAAGGGCTATCACCCTATGAAGTTTGAAGGCTCTGGGTCAACAGGTACTCTAGTTATTGAGCGGAAACGAAGTGTGACAGACAGAGTGACGGACAGATGGACAGGGCAAAAACAATATGTCTCCCCCAGACGGGGGGGGGGGGGGAGACATAATAACAAAGGGCGATAACTGCAGTAAAAATGGTCACAGGAAAAAATCCATTCTGTGCGATCATCTACACATCCTGCTTGATCATCTGTGCAAGTTTGAAAGAAATCAGCCTTCTAGTTTAAGAGGAGTTGATGCCACAAGATTTGGGGATGTACGGACAGACAGACGAGTGCACCTCTATATGCCTCCCACTTTGTTGGGGCATAATCAATACTTTTCTTTCAAAATAACCGAAAAACTGACACAAAATACACCCATCACAGTGCTAAGATTATAAATTTGGTGAAGTTTTTTCAACTAATAGGCCATAACTCATGAGTGACTAGGTTGATCTCGCTGGTTAATGACAGATTATTATGCCTATAAACACTCTGAATAAGTTAAGTGAATCAAGTCTAGAATTTGGTGTTCTGCAAAGCAGGGCCTATGTTTTATCATATATGATAACAAGAGTGCCACAATGCCACAAAATACGCTCGTCAAAAAGTTTGGCTAATTTGCCACATTTTTCGAATAAATAAAGGGCCATAACTCTTAAGTGCCTGAAGCAACTTGGCTGGTTATCGAACTTGGCAGAGATATTTTGCCCACCAACATACTCACCAAGTTTGATAAAGACCGGATGAAAACTCTTTGACTTAGAGAGCGGAAACAGTAATTTTGGACAATTCAAGGGCCATAATTCAGGAGTGCCTGGGGGGATTTGGCTGGTTATAGAACTTGGTCGAGATATTATGCCCACCAACATATTCACCAAGTTTGATAAAGACCAGATGAAAACTCTTTGACTTAGAGCGTAAACCCTTATTTTGGACAATTCAAGGGCCATAATTCAGGAGTGCATGGGGGGATTTGGCTGGTTATAGAACTTGGTTGAGATATTATGCCCACCAACATATTCACTAAGTTTGATAAAGACCGGATGAAAACTATTTGACTTAGAGAGCGTAAACCCTTACTTTGGACAATTCAAGGGCCATAATTCAGGAGTTCCTGGGGGGATTTGGCTGGTTATAGAACTTGGTCGAGATATTATGCCCACCAACATATTCACCAAGTTTGATAAAGACCTGATGAAAACTCTTTGACTTAGAGAGCGGAAACCCTGTGGACGCCGCCCACCCGCCAACCCGCCCGCCCGCCGCGGGTGTTCCCATAATACCTCCCGTTTTTCAAACGGGCTTATAAAAAGTTGTGCTTCAAGATGAATTGCAATACTAAAATAATTACTGATTAAATTACAATTGATCAGGTATTAATTATCATCATTCAAAAAAAAAAGTGTCTAATAGAAACCACAAAACTTTATGCTCACAAACTGCATCCACAGTAAAACACAGTGGTATCATTTAGAGTCTATTATTGATAATAAGCATGGCTATTTTAATGTAACAGCTCCTAATTTTTTGTTTTTTTAGACCAGAATCCTCCTTCTATTTTCATTAAAACCCCTTCTTCTTTACAAAATAATGTGACCACTGGAAACATACCATCTGATTCCAAATGCATCTCAGTCTTGCCCACGGATCCCGGCACAGTTTCAGCTTGCTGTGGAGGTGAATATTGCAGATCCATGGATGGTTGAGACATGAACAGATCCTGTTCAAGCTCCACATCAGAGTGGTCGTCATCAATGTGATCCTCCTCTGAATCTTCGAGAACTACTGCAGCTCTTCTTTTCTCTGCATTAATAAACAACATAATATTGATTGAGCAATAGCAACTTCATGTTCAATACGCAAGTCTCCAAGTTAAATTTGATAAAATCCGTAAAAAGTCTCCCCGTACATAGAGTCAGTACTGTTATCAGTAAAATAATCTGTTTCCGATGTTATGCAGTGATGGTTACGTATATCAGGGCTATCCGATCAAAATTTTTTATGGGTTGTCCCGGCTAGCTCAGTTGGTTGCGTCGTGGGAATTGCAGGGCTAAGTGCTGTCGCGTGATGGTGCGGGTTTGCTCCCAGCTATAGGCATTATCATTTAAAATTGAACTGGCGGCTAAAAACATAAAAAAAAATTTTTCCAACACATTTTAAATACGAAAACAAACTAATGAATCCAAAAGGAAACAGACTCGGGGACTTGCCGGCTGATCTGGATGTACAGTTTGCCTATAAGTTAACAGCCACATCAGAAGCAGTAAAGAATTAATGTAAACTGATACAGCAGATTATAAAAGTTGAAATACATCAACACAAACTGTTCTTTTAAAATCAATCATAACAACTGTTTCAATGAATTAGGGCAACAAGAACACTTACTGTGGCTTACATTTTAGGTCTTGATGAGAGATTAGGGAGTGAATACATAGATTACATTAATTTTGTTTTATTTTTAGAATAAAACGGGCATCATGGAGGCCATTTTGTTCCAATGAACAAATGTATATCAGTTCTGAAATACATCAGTAAGTGGTTTAAATGATAAACAGTTATTGCAAGTTACCAAATTATTTCTTTGAAAAAAAAAAGTGAAATATGCATAAACATTTGTTCAGTACTTTTCGTTTTGTTCAAACAGTTTACAATTTATTGGGACAACCCTAGTAATAATTTGTATCAAACTTTTACGAACTCAGCACACAGCTCTACCTTCATTTAACTGCTTGTTTCTCTTTAACTGTTCTTTCATCAACTCCATCTCCATAGCCATTCTCTCTACTTCCTTCTCCAAGGCAATTCTCTCCTAAAATCAAGTACAACTGTATAGAAAAATATAGTACACGTAGCACAGAAAGCATAAATTTCAATTTTAAGGATCCTGAATGCATTTCACTATTTACAGACTGAAATTTTTATTTATTGCCAAAACTGCTGATGATTAACCCTTTCCTTGATATATACGCATTTTTACGCATGTGCGACCAGTGTAGATCCAGATCAGCCGGCACATCCATGCCGTCTGATCAGGACCTGAACTGGTCGCAGTTTGATCAGAAATAACATAATGAATCAAAAAGCGAACAGTTTAGATCCTGATCAGATGGCACGTATGTGCCGGCTGATCTGGATCTAAACTGTTGGCCCTAGCAATAAAGGTGTATCTATACAGGAAAGGGTTAATCAAAATGCATGTAACTGATCCCAGCAAAACAATTAAAAATACAATTAAGTTACTTAACTATTCACTCCATTACAATTATTATGCAATGACTCAAGATATAAACAACATGTGCAATATTTTTTCTTTAGTCTGTTTTGCATTAAATTAGCATAAATCTACTCAAATGCCATTTTAAAATGCACTTGTTAGTGTAATAAAAAATGTCATTTTTCACAAAGTTGATCTCATGCACTGGATTATCTGATCTTGTCAATTCATTCTAATTTGTGACATACTAAGACACTTTTAACTGAATTCTGTGGATCAAACTAAGAATAAAATGCCACTTAGAAATATATAATAATTATTGAACTTAAAACTCTTAAATGGAAAACCATTAATTTAAGAATCCACAAAAATGCTGTTTAACAAAACAAGAGGGTCGCTCACCTGTCAACAACTGCTCAATGGTTGCAAGAGTTGTGTGCAAGTTTGGTAAAATAAAGTCAAAAATTAAAAAAAAATTAAGCTGCTGTTGTGGAGAAAATGTAACTAGATGATGCTCTACACCAAATATCTAAGCTCTAGGCCTTACGGTTTCAGAGAAGATTTTTAAAGATTTACTATATAACACTATGTAATAAAACTAGTGACCCCCAGGGCGGAGCCATTTTCGACCCCAGGAGAATAATTTGAACAACTTTTGTAGAGGACCACTACATGATGACACATACCAAATACCAAGGTTCTAGGCCTTGTGGTTTTAGAGAAGAAGATTTTTTTCCCTAAAAGTCTATGTAAAACAAGTGACCCCTGGGACGGGGCCATTTTTGACCCCAGGGGGATTGTTTGAATAATTTTGGTAGAGGACCACTAGATGATGCTGTATATCAAATATTAAGGCTCTAGGCCTTGTGGTTTTAAAGAAGATTTTCATGTTTTTCCTATATAACTATATGTAAACCAAGAAGACCTTAGGGCATGGCCAATTTTGGCCCAGGGGAAAAAATTTGAACAAATTTAGTAGACATCCATTAGACAATGCTACTTACCAAATATCTAAGCTGTACGCATTGTGGTTTGTGAGAAGAAGATTTTTAAAGATTTCCTACATAAGTCTGTAAAATGAAGTGACCCCTGGGGCGGGGTCAATTTTGACCCCTGGGAAATAATTTGACCAATCTTTGTAGAGTTCCACTAGAGGGTGCTAAATGCCAAATATCTAAGCTCTAGGCCTTGCGGTTTCAGCGAAGAAGATTTTTAAAGTTTTTCCTTTAGGTTGCCGTGGCAACCAGAGTTCTGCATGGAATTCATTTCTTTGAACAAATTTGAAAGAGCTTCATGCAAGGAACATCCGTGGCAAGTTTCATCAACTTTGGCCAAGGGGTTTAAGAGGAGATGTCGTTTAAAGTAAAAGTTTACGGACGGACGACGGACGGATGGACGCCAGACAAATTGCGATCACAAAAGCTCACCTTGTCACTACGTGACAGGTGAGCTAAAAAAATGAATATAAATGCATCCGCAGTAATAAGTGTTCGTACCTGTGAGGTGAGATTTTCACTCTGGCTCGAAAATGCTGATGATGATGTTAGGTTCATATGTCTGCTGCTGTCATCTGTAACAGAAGCATACTATTCCAGTAAAAAATGTCAGAGAAGGGTGGAACTATGATGTGGGTGGCACTATTCCAGTAAAAATGTCAGAGAATGGTGGAACTATGATGTGGGTGGCACTATTCCAGTAAAAAATGTCAAGAGAAGGGTGGAACTATGATGTGGGTGGCACTATTCCAGTAAAAAATGTCAGAGAAGGGTGGAACTATGATGTGGGTGGCACTATTCCAGTAAAAAATGTCAGAGAAGGGTGGAACTATGATGTGGGTGGCACTATTCCAGTAAAAAATGTCAGAGAAGGGTGGAACTATGATGTGGGTGGCGAAGCTGTCAATAGCTGGAATTTCAATCCCGTTCAAATCCAAAAAAGTTTTTAATCTGTTGATGGTTCCCCTTTATTTCAAAAGCTGTGGACTGGGCTGAAGATTATAAAACTGAGTTTGGAAACCAGTCTCAAATCTCAAGCATCTGATTGGCTGAAATGGCGACTGGTCGCCATTTCAGCCAATCAGATGCTTGAGATTTGAGACTGGTTTCCATGCTCAGTTTTATAACCTTGGGCACTGATCCCCCATCCACCCCTCTCCGACCCAACCCAAAAACTCCATCTGCTGCCCATACATCTTTCATTTTTCCTGAAATAGGGTAAATGCGCGAAATCAACCATAGAGAAATCAAACCATTGAATATCTAGTCTTATTAGAATAATACAAGTACTCGAATTTAAGTCCTCGCAAAAATGTCACTGTCATTTGCGCGAAATTTGATCCCCATGAAATTAAATGATACAACAGGATAATGGAAATCAATTATGATTCAACGTATATTAACAATTACAATTACCTTCCTCGTCACTGCTACTATCACTCAGGATAGCTCGCTTTATCCCCTTTCTTCTAACAACAGTCTCTTCTTCATCATCATAATCTGAATCTATCGCAGCATACATGTTGTTTACTTCTTTCCCACAACCGACAGTCTCTTCTTCTTTATCTGAATCTGATTCTATTACAGCACACATGCTAGCTTTTACTTTCTTCTTTCTGCTGTTAGGCATTTCTTCTTCATCCGAATCTGAATCTATTTCATCATACCTGTTGTCTCTTTCTTTCATTTTACTGCTTTTACGCATTTCTTTTATACTTTTTTCATCAACTCCTCTAGCATGATTTTTAAAATTCTCACCCTCAATACTTTTTCCTTTTCTTAACTTATAAGCATGGCACTTCCTTGGTGTTTCAACATCTTCTTCCATATCAGAATCCATGATTACTGCGTCAGACTCAGTTTTGTTATCATGATTTAGTGGGCTGCTCAATGGACTACTGTCCAGTCTTGATGAGTAAATATCTTCAGACTCTGGTATAACCCATTTCTTTTCACCTCTTGCTACAATTTCCTTCTGCTTGTTTTTAACATTCACTTGTGGAGAAAGTTCCTTTGAACAAATTCTTTCAATTTGATCAGGTTTACTAATTTCATTACTTTTACCGTGTTTTTCCTTAGTACTACTATGTTTATCTTTCATTTCATCACCTTTCTTACCAGTACTCAATTTGTTATTCATTGTATCACCTTTGTTGTCATTACTGTCATAACCAGAAACATTCTGTACTATTTTATCAAACTTTGACATCTCACTAACAGCTTTTTTTTCTGGGCTTTCCTCAACTTCAGAGGAGTCAAGTCTAAATTCTGAGCTTGTTGATGAATGTATACTATTGTCAGCATCATCAACTTCAATATGCTCATGATTAAGTTCATTCAATGCATTACCATGCGACTCCTCTTTCAATTCTGGAATTTCTGAACTTGATTTATGTGGACTCTGCATTTCAAAATCACTGTCTATTTGAGATACCGTTTCAGGAATGGTATTTTGTTCTTCCACAGTATTTGTAACTCGCATACCTTGTTTATTACCATTTTCCACTTTGTTTATCACATTTTCCTTTTGATCAGATACAGTAGGAAACCTAGATTTACTTCTACCAGTATTTCTGTTAGGTGATATTGTCTCCTTTGTATCAACGTTTCTTTTTACTTTATCTGGTGACTTGCCTCTTAAGTCATCTAGATCAGGTAATTCATTTGGTGAAAGAATACACATATCTTCTTCATCATCACTATTATAAGTTTTCAGTTCTACAACTTCAGACACAAATTCTTTGCATTTCTCATCAACTTGCTGTCTCCGTTTGCTTAACATTGGGCTATACTTTGTTGCATTAATTTTTGTTATGCTTTTCACTGAAGCTGAATTAGTGTTTTTGCGATTGCTATTTTTGACATCTTTTTTCATTTGTTCCTGTGATATATCTTCATTAGTGTCAATGTCTATTGCTGTTTCAACAGTATTATCTTTTGAATCCAGAATACAAACACTTTCAGGTGTATGTTGAACTCTTGACTGTGATCTACTTAAAGGTGAAGCTATTTTAGACACTGGAGTCTTATGTTTTATTGAATCTAAAGAAAGAGGTGTCTCTGAAATTACTGAACCATCTGAGCTTAGACCTGAAGTTGAAGAAACACTTGGGCATATACCGGACATTCTCTTCTTTTTAGCAAAGCCTCGAACAGCTTTTACTTTTGACTTCTTTCCTGCAAGACTCGACTCCAAACCATCCCCCTCAATTTCACTTTCGAGCTCTTTGTCTGGCCTGACAGTGTCACTTTTTGTCAGGTTTTTGCTTGAAGTAAATCTGGTTTGAACTCTGTCCAAATCTTGCTCTTTATGTGAGACAGCCAGTATCTCTTTATTGCTTTCTTTAATCCAATGGTCTGAAGCACCAACAGTTTTACTATCAATCTCATTTGCAATGACTGCCTCATCAACTGACTCCATGTTGCTTAATAACTCTAAATCTAAACTCGGGCTTATGCTCCCAGGTTTATCAACATTATCTACAGGACTAAAGTCAACTGATGGCAAAACAGAATCCATTTCAAAAATATTTTCTGGAGAACCCTTTTGTGCGGATAATCCCTGGGAAGATGGTGAAACCAGAAGTCCACTAAGATGTCTTATTCTTGTTACATCATCTTCCTCTACAGGAGAATTTGTTATTTCCAAGCCAGAATTGCTTGCACGGCTCATTTGCTGTTTCACACTTCTCTTGTCTGTTTTGTTTTTCTTTAATCTGTTAGTCAGCCGTGCATCACTTTTTTCTGTTGGATCGGTAAATTCTGAGCTTCCATTCAATTCATTATGAAGCTTATTGTGGTCATTGATAATAGATTTCTTCTCAGTTATTTCCATAAATTCAACAGATTCAGGGCTGATAATTTCAACAGATGGCACTCTGTCCAAATCAGGCCTATTATTACCTGATGCCTGTGTAGAATCTGCCTCATCTGAGACAAGATAAACAGTGTCTGGTATAGCATCAGCGCTTCCTAACATTTCATCATCGGATTTTCCATTATCCTTGCTAATTTTAACCCCATCTATGGAAACAATACTGCTAGAAACTTCCTTCAACTGTAAACTTTCATTTTTGGATCTGGGACTTCCATGTCTGTTTAGTCTTTGACGCTTTGCTTTCTTTGCACTCCCTTGTTTATTCTCCTCAACATCATCTGCCATATCTTTACTTAATGAACCAAAATCCAAAGACTCGTCCTCCATAAGCGTGAAACTTTTCCTCTTCTTTTTTGTTGTCATGGTAGAGTCCTTATTACATGTTTTAACTGATTTTGTTTCAACTGAATCAACATGTTCTGTACTTATTGTCTTTTCAACTTTATCATCATCCTCAGTTTCCAACAACAAACCATTAGTACTACGATCTTTTTTGATAACATTGCTGCATGTTTGTTTAGCAGGTGACACTTTGGGATGCAATATCGATTCACTATCTTGACTTGATGTCTGTTCAGAACCTACCAATTCTTGGGATAATTCTTTAACTGCTGGATCCTCAGTATCAACTGTTTCAATTATTTTCTCATCTGGGGACTGTGTTTTATCAGAATCTAATGTTGAACTAGAGTCTTTCTTTAAAACTTTGGCATTTTTTACTTGATTTTCCTTACATGCTGGCAAGCTGTCTTTTCTTATATTAATTTCATTTCCCAACTCTTTCTCCATTATACCTAATTCAGACTTTTGATTAGATATATATGTATCGATTGCTGGAGAATCTACATCAATGTTTTCAGAGTCATGTTCCATGTTTTGAAGTAAAGGTGTTTCAGCAATAACTGTTTCTGAGGGTCCGATTTCTGGTGTTTTTACACCAGTACTTTCAATTACTTTTCCTCTGGTTTTAAACTGTTTATTGCTTTCTTTTGTATTATTCAACTGAGGTTTTTCAAAACTAGCAGTTGTGTCAATTTTAGCATCAGTGTTACCTTTTGCAGAACTAATATTCTTTCTTTTCAATTCTGACATGTGTGATTTGTGGCCTAACATGGACAGTGATCTATTGAATTTTGGCACTGCAAACAGAGCTGGAGTCTCTTCGATGATGGTGACTTCAGGTGAATCTTTATTTACTGGAATAACTGGAGTTTCCAGGATCAGTTGTTGCGACAGTTCTTGAGATAATCTGGATTTAATTTCATCAGGCTGAATTTCTGTGAAAATCAAATGTTTATACTAGATGAGTGTTCAGTTGAACACTTGTGTCGCCCTCTGGTGCTGTCGGAATAAAAATGCAAGTACAAAAAGGGGCATAACTCCATCAAATGTGACCTTGACCTTAAGAATATAGTATCGTCACGAGCGTATTGTCATAGGGAATATAATTTGAAAGTTTGATGAAGAAATATTAAGAAATAGCAAAGTTATAGCCAATGTTAAGTTTTCGTAAAAAGGGAAATAACTCCATCAAATGTGACCTTGACCTAAAGAATGTGATATCATCATGAGCGTGTTGTCATAAGGAATATAATTTTAAAGTTTGATGTAAAAATATTAAGAAATGACAAAGTTATAGCCAATGTTAAGTTTTCGTGTAAAAATCCAAGTACAAAAAGGGGCATAACTCCATCAAATGTGACCTTGACCTTGAGAATTTGGCATCATCTCGAGCGTGTTTTCATAAGCAATATGATTTGCAAGTTTGATAAAGAAATATTAAGAAATGGGAAAGTTATTGCCAATGTTCGTGACAGACCGACGGATGGATGGACAGACGGACAAAGCGGTCCCTATGTATCGCCATTTCTTTGAAAGGGCGACACAAAAATTATGGTAATAAGCAAATAAAAAAATGACATGCAAATCAGGACAATTTAGCATTTATAATGTGTCCTTTTATTTGGACACATTAAAACTACAGAAACAGATGGGTGCTCTGTTTGACACTTAAGCAACTATTTGGTACTTTGTAAGAATAAGAAACTTAATGTTTGATGAAGATGTACTGGTATAAA
The DNA here is from genome assembly GCA_038501625.1 of Corbicula japonica. NCBI lineage: Eukaryota > Metazoa > Mollusca > Bivalvia > Venerida > Cyrenidae > Corbicula > Corbicula japonica. The sequence continues at coordinate 299,878 of JAZAYU010000380.1, read as the reverse complement.
GAAATAGCAAAGATTATAGCGAACATTTATTTTTCATTATCAAATCTAAGTCTTATTATGTGACACTGACCAACAGATTCATCACAAACCTGTTGTCATAAGAACTGTTATTTGAAGAAAATTAATTGAGAATTGTAGTACCCAATGACAAATTGGTTACTGAACATCTCATTATTGAAAAGTAGTACATAAATCATCAAAAATCTCTCAAATCTGCAAATACTTAAAATAAAGGCCAAAAGCTTATATTATGTTTGTTATGTTTATGCTCTGCTAAATATGCATACAGTAGTACAGTACCTATATTGGGCTTTTCAAACTGTTCTTGTGTGGGCTCAATCTCAAGGTCATCCGTCCCACTACTGTCGTCATGGAACCGGTAATCTTCAGATAAATCATCTGCAATAGTTAGGAAATTCAATGTTGATTCGTTTTAAAAAAAGAATATCAGCAAAAAAATTATTAAATCAAACTATGCTCAACAAAAAAGAGCCCCCGACACATTAAAAATTTTCTTTTAAAAATTGCAGTTTATCACATCATGCATTTTCAGGAATAAATAAATGATGCAGGCAAAATTGGAAAAGAAAATTTTATACTGTTGAGCAGAAAACTTGAATATAGCAATAACTGATGTTTCAAAATTCCACAAAAAAAAACACTGTAAGAAAAATCAAATAATGCTAGTAATTCTTAACAATCTATTTCCAATCACTTTGGGGAATAAACTAATTATCCCAACACCAGAACTGTAAAATCTACATGATTGTACCAAGCACAAATGTAGATAAATTATGTAAGATTTTACTACAAATGACTAGTTTTAGATTCCTAGTGTCACAGTTGTGCGATTTTGAAAAATTTAAAAGAAGATTCTAAAATACTACAACAAAATGTACGGGCAGTATCATATCATATTGAATTCAAGTTCATACACGTTCACTCAACTGACAACATTTGCACTTAATGTTACCTGATTCAGAATCAACACCTAATACCCCCTCTTCAACCACTTTGTTTCCTTTCACGGTCTCTCTTTCTTTGTTTTGCTGTTCATCTTCTGTTTGCTGTTCTTTATTCTCTTTCCTACCCTTACAAGTTGTTGCATTGAACTGTTCTTTAGCCTTCCTGTATGCCACCAAATCAATTTTTCCTGGCTTCATGAAATCTGCAATGACTGGTTCACTAAATCTGACTCTTTTCTGAGCACAGTCTGACTTTTTACCATCTTTGAACATTGTACAAGTCGGATCTGACTTTCTGGTTCCTTGCTTCTTCTGCTTTTCAGCTATATGAGCTGCAGCTTCTTGAGTACAGGTCACCAAATCATATTCTTCTGCCTCTTTTAAATTTTCTTGAATGGTGTTTATTTCTTTAGAGTTCTTTAGAATTGTTTTGTCTGGTACCATATCTTTATTCCATGTTTTCAAGTTATTATCATCTGCTTCAACTGATTCTTTAACCACTGTGTTATTTTTCTTAGAATTTCCATTTTTATTTTTATTTTTTGGATTTTGTTTCTTTTTGACTTTCTTTGGTGTGTTTTGACTTGACTTGAATTCGTATGGATCCGAGTTAAGCAATTCAAACTCTTTCATATCCTTGGAATATAGATTTTCTTCCTTTAAAATCTTTAGCAATTTATCCTTCTCTTTTTCATTTTTTGTCATTTCAATATTTTTATTTTTATTGTCAACTTGAACATTATTAACACTTAATGTCTGCTTTGCCAAGGTTCCCTTTGTTTTAAAAATTCTTTTTCTATTAGTTATACCTATTCTCTCAGTTTCTGATCCAGTTTTACTCATTTCTGGTACTGAATCATTAAATTTTGTTCCAATTTCTAATAGTGTATTTTCACTTGTTTTAACTTCTTTACTTACTGTACTATCCACTTCACTAACTGTCATGCTGTCTATTTCTTCACATTCCTTAGTATCATTCTTGTGATTATTGAGGCAATTTGCCCTCGACTTTTCTGCTTCTGGTAACTGTTTATCTTCAAAATTATTTGTTTCAAAGCTTTTCTTTTCATTTAGGTCTTTTCCAGTATTTTCTTTTGTTCCCGATTCATTATCAAATTCATCAAAATCAAACAACAAACCATTAGGTTTGTCCAAAACTTGCTGAGCCAGGTGTTTCAATTTCATACCCATTGCTTTTTCCTCTTCAAGTATTTTCAGCTTTCTCTTACTTAACTTTCCATTCTTCTTTGTTTTATAATCTTGCTGCAATAGCCTTTCAGTATTACCTTCCCCAATTTTTTCCAGGTCCTTTTTGTTACTTGTATCTTCTGGAATGTTTTTCAACCATTCTTCCACCTTCTTGGTTGTCTTCTTATTCTTTTCATGAACCTCTTTATGTTTTCGACTGTATGTTTGTTGGATACCCATTTCTTTAACAACCAGTGGGTCTTGTGTTGCTAAGAGATTAGTTGTCTCATCATTTTTATCCACTTCAGCATCAACTGTTTCAGAATAGGATATTGCTTTCTCTCGTGATCTTAAACTTCTTTTCACCTCATTATTAGTTTCAAACTGTAGTGCTTCAAAAGCAGACTTTTTAAGTTTTTCCTTTTCTAACGGTGATTTAAACAGGGGTCCACTTGATGACTCTGACAAAATCCCAACCAAGGTACCAGATAAAATATCATCTCCTTTATCAGTGTTCAATTCTGACACGATTTCTTTATTATTAACAATATCAGTTTTGTGAACGTATGTTTTAATTTTATGATCATTATCACAATTGATTTCTTTATTGTTAACTATTAAGGATTCATTCTCTGTACCCTGCAAACTTTGGTTTCTTTGTAAATCGTTTGTGATCTGTCTTTTTACAGATGAATTCTTACTTGATTCACCAGAATATGTTGTTTCAATACCAGAAGTGGAACTTTCTTCTGTCCCACAACTTGTTAACTTTTCAACACTATCGTCCACAGATTCTTTAGCATTATGTGTGCCTTCTTCAATGTGTTTTAACAGTTCTTGCTGCCTTAAAACCATACTGTCAGTCATTTGGTCTTTGGCTGTTCTGCCTCTTTGTGGATACCTCTTTTCCAGACCAACATTTTCTCTAGCAGCATTTCTGAAGTTACAGCATACTATAAAATTATTATTTGTGGGACTAGGGATGGGAACAAATCACTTTTCCCTTAACCCTATCTGGTATCTGGATACTATCCAATAACCATATCACTGATTGACCAGTGACATAATGTAAATGTTTAAATGGAACACCAGTCATGTAGCCTTATCATTTTGAACAGATGGGTTAATTTGAAATAGTAATGTGTTGTAGAATTCCAAGTAATGATACATACTCATAAACCTGTAGGTGACAATACCATCTCTAAAGAGTCATTTAACCCTTTCCTCCATAGACACACCTTTATTGCCAGGACGAACAGTTTAAATCTAGATCAGCTGGCACAGCCATGCCATCTGATCAGGATATAAACTGTTCGCTTTTTGATTCATTAGGTTATTTCTGACCAAAATGCAACCAGTGCAAATCCAGATCAGACAGCATGGATGTGCCGGCTGATCTGGATCTACACTGGTCGCATTAGCGTAAAAATGCTTATATATAGAGGAAAGGGTTAATTATCATACAGATCTTTAAGACCCCACTGTGTTGTTATCACAGTTAAATTGGCTGTTTCATAAAAAAATCGAAGAAAATGTGAAAGAAACTAAAATGTTCCCTCTACTTTTTGAAAACAGAAAATGCAGTTAAGAACCTGTTGGTGTCACCATGAAAAACAATCTGTACAAGTTTAATGATAATCAGATGAAAAAATTGTGTTTTAAGTGAGTTGAAAATGGATATTAAAGCAAAACTTGATCCTAATAGCTCTCATAAAATCTCACTAATTATTTCTCACCCGTAACTACATGGGATTCAGCTGTTCTCCGACTGGTGAACAGGGTAGAACTTGATCAGCCAGCACATCTGTGCCATCTATCATATCAGGATCTACAGTGTTAGGTTTTTGATTCATTAGGTTATTTCTGACCAAGAAGCCAACAGTGTAGATCAAGATGATGGCATTGATGTGACAGATGATCTGGATCTACATTTATTGTACACAATCGATAAAACTCTTATATAATGAAGAAAAGGGTTAAGAGCAATCTTACCTCGACTGATTGTCTGCAGGTGATCCATCCACTTCATCCAAATTATCTGAAATAAACACAACACTTGGTTCTACTTCTTTTATACTATCTCATCAGGACTACAAATAAGTTTGTTTTAATTTTTAAAAAAAATTGATAATAGTTTAGTAGAACACTTGCGTAGCCCCATACACTTGTCAAAACAAACTTCTGATTTCAACTAGATAGTTGTTTTATTAAAACCTATGAAATAAAACCCATATATTTGCAGTAAAGGGTTGATTACCGTAAGACTGTTTACGTGTGCTACGTCTTACATTACTTCTGCTGGTAGAGGGGGTCTTCCGTGGACATTTGGACTGGATGGTTTCCGGTGTTCCTGGCAGCACACTAGCAGCTGGTCCCCGGGGAGGGGAAACTAAAAAATAAATGGTATTATCCACATAATGTCACCTTAGTGCAAAAACAATATCAGTACTATTGAAGTAAAAAGGAGATACCATATAGCGGTTTTTTTCTGCGGACATAAATTTCTGCGTTTTGCCCACAAAAGTTGATGCAAAATTGTTTGCATTTTTTATTTCTGCGTTTTCGGTTCCCATGAAGGATAAATTTCTGCGGTTCATATTGAGTAAGGTGTTGGGAGAAAATCACTTATATAGCCAACATTTAGTACAAACTGTATATAATTCAATATTTCTATTCATGGGCCAATAACTGTCACTCAATTTATCAAACATTACGATATTGTTTATCAACGAATAACAACGTTTCCATTGAAATGAATGTTTGAGAAAATGTCACATTTATACTATGTGTAAAACGATTAACGTTAATTGTTCGTAATTATTTTACCCTGTCTTTACTATGAAACAGATTATCTCGGACATGGCGACTCCTTTTAGTTTGAAAATGAGATAATATTTTGCGATTTAAATTTTTGCTAGATTTTTTTTTCTGCTAGATATATTTCTGCAATTTCATCCAAAGACCGCAGAAACGCAGAAATATTGCACCAGCAGAAATAACCCGATATACGGTACACAACTGCACTAAAGTGACAAATATGGATAGTTTTTGAACTACATTGTATTCAGTGACAGTGTTTTGCCATAATTATATACAAAGTCCCCACAATGTAACCCAACATATTTCAAGATCTCAGGCCATGCTGTCTTTTGAGATACAAAAAAATTCTGGATATTAGAATTTTTTCGTCTTATTTTCAACATACACAATTGGTTGTGAATTCAAATTACCTGTGATAAAGTATGTCGTAACATGCATTTACTATTTTCTTGCTATCATACCATGTAATGGTTTTTTACAAATGCTGCTAATTTTTACTAATTTAACTCCCACAGAAACAGAATTATTCCTGGAATCAGCTAGCTATTTACTGATCTCATAGTTGTCAAATGAAGATCCAGGGACTTGCAGTTTTAAAAAATAATCAAAATTGCTTTTGAGGTTGTCCTGGCTAGCTTAGTGAGTAATGTGTTTGGAGTTACAAGGCTAGGTGCAATAGCACTTCAGTGTGGATTTGATTCCCAGTATGGACAGTGTTTTTTTTTCACTTTTGGGGGAAGGGGGTTGCAACCCTTTGGAGGGGGAAAATTGCGACGTGAACAAAGGAAAGGGGGAATATTTGGAATATACTTGCAGCCTGTCAAACACAAAAAAACATTCACTGATTTTTTAATTCAAAGAAAGTCAGTGGTCTACAGTGAAATGTCTCTTTCTCCCTCTGCAATTTTATCAATTATTCTTGTAAGTGTATTGTCTATCAGTGGGGTATCCATTAAACATATCCTGACTCAGTACGGTCTGTAACAGACTCCAGCAAAGGGGAAATTTTTTATCGGACATGGGGGAAAAATATATACTATTTTTAGGGGGGAATGGGGCCCTATTTCTCCCAATATTTGGCATAAAAAAATCACTGATGGATAATATCATTTGAAATCCACATTAGCACAATCTGTGCAGTATGGTGGCCTTAGAAAGTAAAAATAGTCAGTAGTTATCAGTAAAGCAGCAAAGGGGCTTAAATCTGTCAAAAATGACCTCTACCTTCAGATTATGACTACACAATGACAATCTCTGGCAATCTCAAATGATTCACAGTAAGGCCATCCGTAGAGAATTGTTTGTTTGCAGCTGCCCAACTCGTCTAAACTGGCCTAAAGTTTTTTAACATGTTTTTTTTTTCAATTGTTTACACTATATATATAACTAATAAAAGTTTCTTACAAACCTATCATCTGGGTAATGCAACTGCAAACAAACAACTTCTAAAGTTTGGCCCTAGTACTGTCATTGTTCGAATCTAAGCCATACTCATGTATAAGCCACACCGCCCCAAACGTGATAGAACAGATGAAAATGGCTAAACAAAAGTACAGTAGACTCCACGAAATCGGGTATCGGCTATAAGAATATATCGGCAAATGGGGTACGATTTTCGAACACAAAACCATTTCCTATATAAACAATATAAATTTTATCGGCCATACGGGTATCGGATAAGAGAATATATCGCCCAATCGAATAGAAAATTTGCAATTTTTTTTGCCAAAACTGATTGAAATCGAATATTTTCACTGCCTGTTTACAGGAAATGACACCGGATGTACTGTTTATCGTCCGTATCAAAGCTTATGAAACCCTTATTATTTGTCTATTGTCAGCTGATAAATCCAATTAAATATTTTGACAGCTATGAACAGGGAGAGTGAAGCCTCCGGGCAAACAAACTGTAACCTGTCACCTCTTTTAAACAGCTTATTCAATCTGTTACAAATACACAGCAGCCTAGGACTATCCATTATCGAGTCGTTATTGGTACATGTACTTACAATAATCCACGTTTAAATTCCATTGTCTCTTTTTTAATTATCGCATAAATTAATCCGCACAATTCAGAAACAAACCAAAGTAATTTCTCAATCTTGTTTAAAAAACGCTCATAGATTTTTGTACATTTCTTTGATCCGCCTTCCATGTTAATTTCATACGGAGACTGAATTTGATTGACAGTCAGTATGCAGGAAAACATTGATATCAACCATCAATGAAATGCAACTTCAAAGGAAATTGTCGGCTCGAATCAAGACTGTGTTTTTCTGTCGGCTCTGCTTTGAAGTCGTTTGATCTACAAAACTGTGTATGTGACATTTCACATTTATAGCTGGATTAAATTGGTTGATGATGCAATAATACTGAAATATGATACTTGAGATAAAATTGGGATATAATTTATTATGGAATATGTTCGCATTGGTTAGTGTTTTAATACTTATTTCACATTCACGTTGTAAATGTCGCGGAAGCATAATATAATTTGAAACTTCGAATTTGTAGCAGAACATGACAGAAGGGTCTGTTAATCAATAAATAAATATATAAAATAATGCATATTTATCCAGAACACGATCTACCTGACCTCCCTTGTCAACAAATATACGCAGATTTCATGATGAATACGATTACCGGCCAATCGGGTACTCCGGGCAATAGAATATTTTTAGCTGACAATTTGTGTATTCGATTTGCCGGAGTCTACTGTATAAGCAGCCAAACCTGTGTATAAGCCGCACCCCCAACTTTTTACTTCCAAATTCTGGGGAAAAAGTTCCGCTTATATTCAAACAATGACGGTAAAATCAATCTTACATAGAGATCCTGTGTCAGCCTGGAAGGCTGTAATGAGGGTCTTCACACAGGTCACCATCTCTCCCAACTTTGACCGGTCTATCAAACTCCTGAAATATCAAACTCCTGAAATATTAGGTGCTTCCATAAGTGAACAGTATAGACCCAGATCACCCTGCACATTTGTTCCATCTGATCAGGATCTGCACTGTTCGCTTTTTTATTTATTTCGTTATAACTGGCCACAACGCGAGCAGTGCAGATCCTGATCAGACAGAACAAATGTGAAAATACAGTTTGTCCATGCAATAAAGGAAGTATATATGGAGGAAAGGGTAAAAGTGTATTATTATTCCAGAAAAAGGTTCCATGATCAAAATATTGAATTAATCGATTTAAACAGATGTATACCCCTGGCTGTAAACTACTGCACAATTACACATATCTTGGAAAATATTTGTAATAGTCATTATTGAAATCAATGGGTAGGGCCTTTTGGACATTAAGTGCTATCAACAACATATTTTGGGGTGTGTATTCTTTGTTAAGCATTGTTCATTCATTCTAATCAGTGCATATTTAATAAAAACACGCGAAAATGTTTTATTTTTGTAATAGAAACACCAACATTTATGTAGAAAGTAGCAGCAAACACACAATAATAAGGGATATTATATAAGCTACTTATTAGAAACCATTTGTAAATGTAACACATATATGATTATAAACCGATTAATAATCTGTGAAATCACATCAGAAGTGGCAACTGATTCCAACTGATGATCGATTGTGATTTGCAACTGATATCCCAACACTAATTTTGATTCAAGCAAAATGCATCTTATTCACTTCTCACGCTACCGAAATTCAGTCAGCTGTTTCCCTGGTGCAAGGTTATTTTTGCTTATGCATCAATAAGCAATACACATTGTTTCACAAAAGAGCACACACTATGCCAATATGACAATCATGATAGTGGAGCATTGACAAGTGAGGTCAGTGTGTAGTTCTATGCGGACTAATTTTGCCCCTACTTGATAAAATAATTGCTGCACTTATTTAAATCAAACATGTGATTGAAAAACAGATTAAATATATAATATAAACCAACAAGAGCTGTCCGAGAAGACAGCGCGCTCGACTATTCGAATCATTTGAAACAAATGCAAATTGAAGATTAAAACAATAACAACTATGGCCAAACATTCATGTGCAATCAGGAAAAGTATTAACAAGTGAATGGGAGAAAGTTATTTTAAATAACAGAAATAATTCCATAATGTTCCATAAATATTGAACTAAAAAGGGGAATAACTATGAAATATTTTTGGAAGAGTTAAAAAAAACTTGTTAGTAATTTATGATTGGAGAAATTTACTTTAAGTTCAATATCAATTACTTCAGTACTAATGTTACAGAAAAAGAACTGAAATGAAAAAAAGCATTACTTTGAAAAGCATACAGTAGGTCAAGTGAAAGTGATCTAGATTATGATGGTGAAAATGTTTTTCAAGTTTGAAGTTGATATCTGTATTAGTTTCAAAGTTATGGGCCAAGTGCATAAAAACTTGAAAACAAAATCTATTTTAAAAAGGACATACATTTTAAAAAAATTGTAGCAGAGTTTTCGGTCTTGGTGGTTATTGTAAAGATTATCATAGTGACTATACATGTATATTATAAGTTTGAAGTTAATATCTAATGTTGTTTCAAAGTTATGGATCAAGCGCATATTTCGGCAAATGCAAAAACTAAGTTCAAAAGGGGCATAACTTACAGAAATATTTCCGGTAGGGTTATGGGTCTTGTTGATAATGATTGAGAAACTGATGTCAAATATATATTTCAAGTTTCAAAGTAATATCTCTAGTTGTTCAAAATTTATAAGAGAATTGCATATGTGAAAATTAGAGTTTTTCGAAAACTAGCGGGTTGGGACAAGATTTAACTACATGACGTGATACAGTAATGAATACACTTCACATAGTTAAACGAATTTCGGCCAAACAATGTAAATAAAGCTTTGAAATGGACGTTTGAAGTGACACGATTGACATTTTTTTGTAAATTTTGGTGATCGATCATATTTTTTCAAAGTTAACATTGTATCACGTTCATTTTATAACTCGACTCACTCTATTTCTTGCTAGTCTAAGTATTTAAAGTAAACGAATTAAATAATTACTCTTTATTCAATTTCTTACCCGCTTTTTAACCAGCTCCTTCATGATGGCTTTGTGTATAGTCAGCGCTATCGGAAGTAGGGTCGGACTTTCGAGTGTACACTGTGGTTATAGGCCAAGTGCATATTTTGCTTAACACAAAATTTAAGTGAAAAAGGGGCATAACTTGAAAAATATTGGAAGCAGGGTTATGGGTCTTGTTAGTTATGATGTAGATTTTGATGTCGAATATATATTTCAAGTTTCAAGGAAATATCTCAAGTAGTTCCAAAGTTATGAGCCAAGCAAAATGTAAGTGAAAAAGGGGGATAACCTTTAAAAATAATGGTAGCAGATTTATAGAGTTATGGGTCTTGTTGGTAATGATGTAGAATTTGATGGTAAATATATATTCCAAGTTTCAAGTTGATATCTCAAGTAGTTTATAAGTTATGGACCAAAGTGCATATTTTCCTTAACGCAAAATTTAAGTGAAAAGGGGGCATAATTTGAAAAATATTGTAAGCAGGGTTATGGGTCATGTTGTTTATGATGTAGATTTTGATGGTGAAAATATATTTCAAGGCAATATCTCAAGTAGTTTTAAAGTTATGGGCAAAATGCATATTTTGCTTAACACAAAATATAAGATAAAAGGGGCATAACTTGAAAAATATTGGAAGCAGAGTTATGGGTCTTGTTGGCAATGATGTAGAATTTGATGGTGAATATATATTCCAAGTTTCAAGTTGATATCATAAGTAGTTTTCAAGTTATGGACCAAAGTGCATATTTTGTTTAACGGACGGAGACGCCGATGCTGACACCGGGGCGAGTAGGATAGCTCCCCTATTCTTCAAATAGTCGAGCTAAAAATATCTTCATAAATTAATTATTATACAGCATGTTATGGCAGTTAGCTGTCAAAGTAGAACATTGAAAACTGAAAACTCTAGACAAAATGTGGTCACAAAAATTGTAATTAGTAGTTAAAATAGAATTGAAATTGAGTTGGCGCAGATTATTTCACAAGCATGTGGTGGTCATTTTGGTATTTCATTATTGTCATTATAGTTAGTGTTTATTAAGACTTAGTGAATTTTAAACAATTCAGCAACTCTAGCAGAACAGAGCGAAGCAAATCTATTTATTTTGTCCCCGACATTGGTTAATTACCTTTTTGTGATGACCTTTTTACAGAGGGGACAAGGGACCTGCCTCTTTCTTTCCAAAAACTCCATCAAGCAAAACCTGCAAAATAAAGAAACATTAAAACTTTACTCCATGCTTATGAGTTTTATCACCTGTGCGAACAGTGTCGATCCAGATCAGCTGGCACATTCTTGCGAAGTGATCAGTATCTAAACTGTTCGCTTTTTGGATTCAATACAGTATTTCTTACCATGAAGCAAACAAGTTAGATCCAGATCAGATGACATGAATGAGCCAGCTTATCTGGATCATCACTGGTCGCCTATTGTTAAAAAAGAATGACACAAAAATGGTCTACATGTATAATCATGATGTCTGACTCACGGACAGAAAATATTCAAAACAACTAACCTGCAAAACTGGTGGCCACACGGAGTTGAGACTGGGTTTGTCATCAATTCAAGACTGTAAAACAAGACAAAGTACACAGGTACATGTAAAGTATATAATATAAATACAGTAAAACTCCTCAACAAGTCCATCCCATTAAAACCACATTAACTGTCCACAATATATTAATAAGACCACTATTTTAATGTCCTCTTTCCAGTTTCGTGCATGTTCCTATCCCTGAATTAAGACTACTCTACTTTTAAGATGTCGCTAACATAGTTGCAAATGGCGAAAACTGGCTAAAATTTCCAAAATTAATTTGGGGGAAATACTTCTTGCCACCTACATTTTAGTAAAGAAATGTATTAAGCTAAGGATGTAGTTAATGTCTGCAACCTCAATTTAGTCTAATTCAAGTTCTAATTACCAAGCACATATTAAAACAAAAGAAATGGAATTCTGAAATTCACTGGCAAAAGCAACCCATACCTGAAAGAAGTATAAGCTGGTCTGCAATGTTAGTGCGCATTGGTCAAAATAATGGTTTTCAAGAAATTCAAGGAAAACTTACTTCCGAGTTCTTCTTTCGCCTTTCGGTTTAAAACATCTAGGTAGGTATTTCCCCTAAAATTCATTTTTGAAATTTTTGCCATTTGCAATGTTTGCAACCCCTTAAGACCACTTCTGTCCAGTCCCAGATGTGATATAACAAGAACTATCTTTAAAAAAGATTAACGGCGTTGATGAAAAAGATTTTCCGTTATATATACATGTATATAAGAAAGAAAGAAAGAAAGAGAGGCGAACAGTTCAGTTATTTTAATTTACTAGTTATAGCTGTTGACGAACCCTCCCTGCCTTCTAAGTATGACCTAGAGATTAAGCGATCGAATCGTGACAACTCATAAATTCATTGAAAGTGTCTTTCAAAAAAAAAATGTTAAAGTTGTTGCAACAATTCCATACGGTGATAATAAGTCGAATAAAGAAGCAATGTCTTACATTAAGTCTTGATCTACATTTATTCAGTTTCATTACAATATCTCTTGTAGAGTTAGAACTCGAGATGAATAAATGTCCTTGAAATTCAATAAATATAAATAATAACAGCTTGTTACAAGAGCGAAATCTACCAACTTTTACGTGAACTTTTAATCGCAATAACTATAAAAAGTGTCCCTCCTGAGGATTGAACCCGGGGCCTCCGCTTGCGAGGCGAGAGAGTTATCCACGACACTATAAGATCTTGTATTTTGGACTTGAAATTTACAATCAGTATCAAAAGAACTAGAAAGGAAACCGTAAGAACTAGAAATATCTGCACTTCTCTTTCGTTTTACACTGTGTGTTGTATGCAGGTGTTTACCTGACACCCGAATATTCCATATAAAATTGTATTTAATCCATCAATATTGACTTAGCTGGTTTTTTAAATCGTAAAATGTTTTTCTCCAATACAATTATCGCTTTTAAAAACAAAAATGCTCGAACATGAAAGTGCCAGGTTGAAATACTTACACAAAATATAAAAATCGTTACGGTAATCGTAAACAACACCCACTAACAACAAATCGAAATAATCTATTTGATTCTCCCACTGCAAAATAATAAAAATCCCACTAGATACCTCTCCACCCTGCTAGATGCCTCTCTGGTGTAAATAGCTACCAATCGAAATAGTTAATTTCATTTTCCCGTTACATAATAATAGAATACGAGTATTATTTACAACATTTTATTGGTCGAAAAACTAGGTCAAAAGTGAGCTTAGACAGCTAACGCTGAAAAAAGTATATACAGTTAAAACATGAATCCATGTATTTACGTGAACCAGTGTGTATTGAAAACCAACAGAAAATCATGTTTCAAGCAGTTCTGGTTGACTGTCTACTGCCCAGACATGAAGCCACTTCCTCTACCGCCAAGAAAGTCTGCTAGCCTACCCTAGTGCAAATTATGCATACATTGTTAATGTCTAAAAATCCTTATCTTCTTACCATATAGAACATTCTAGTGTCTTCTGCATTTGACCCAATAACTCTTGTACTTTTCGTTCGGCCATCTTCTCGATTCAGACTCGGGAGTCCGAGGGAAACAAGTTTTTCGGATCTGTTATCAAAGATCAAAAGGAGATGCCGGTGACGTTAATCAATTAGATAATTGTTTTTGTCAATATGAATTTGAAAAAGCAATTCGGCCATAGAAATACGGTTTTATCGTCCTTATTGTTGTTAAGATTTTTATGAAACATTTTGTGTATTTTTTGCGCGTTAAATTTCCCGCAGTAACTTTTCGCAACTTTTCACTGAAGAGTCAAGTGAAAATTGGTATACGAATTATTATTGAACGAAAATAATATGGAGTAGGAAAACTGTGTCCATCAAAAACGCTGTAAAACAAAAAATTCAGAATGGGATGTACTGTAATTTTTATATTATAGTTATTTTTTAATAATGAATCGCAATAATTCCCACTTCTTTCTATCTATCAGCCTACTGCCTCAGACCTCTAATAATTATGGACAGGGTGCACTCCGGGTCCTCTCCACACTAACTGAAAGAAGTCTTCCAGGCATAGAAAGTCGGTGAAACAAAGAGTTGTTTAAGTGTTAAACATTAGTTATTTCAACGTGGGTTAAAACATCTGCCGTATTCAATATTGCTACAGAGCCACTGCCTGTGATCACCTCCTGAAGCCAGCTCTTAAAATTTATCCAGTCTGTAACACGTATAGCCTAAACACCGTGCCCAATCGTTAACTTGCGAAGTCGCGTCGGATCCCGGAATTTCCGATGAGTATTTTGTTGATTTTTGTGAGAAAATCTTTGTTTTTATATACTTATAAATGATTTCAGAGAAAACAACCTAGTGCGGGATGATCTATAAGGAATCGGCTTTCAAGTTCAGCAACTTTCGCAGATTTCACCGAATGATTGAGAAAACGATATTTAGATGTGGAGGAAATCGAGTAGTAAGCATTAAAGTTGATACCTGAGGAGATCATCCCGCACTAGGTTGTTTTCTCTGAAAATATTTTTCAAGTATATAAAAACAACGATTTTCTCACAAAAATTAACAATATACTCACCGGAAATTCCGGGATCCGACGGGGTCGTTTCGGACATTCTTAAGATAGTTTTAAAAAAGACAATTTCCAATTTTTTTGGCCAAAATCCTCATGAAAATTAAATGCTGCCCAACAAGGGGGTTCGAGCGACCCTACCCCTTGGATCCGCCCCTGAGCTTCTATTTAATCACAAATGGTTTAATTTTCATAAACCTGGCGACCACCATTGATATAAATTAGCTGTGCAAAAAAAAAGAAACTGGAAATTATAGCATGGGTGAGTGTCCAATTCACTGTAATTTAAACAGTCTCTGTTCCTAGAGGATGCAGCCAGATTGTGCAGTTTAAATCGCATATCCAGGTCGGATGAAAGAGGGTTCGTTTGGGACAGTTTTAGGGTAGTTACATAGTAGTTTCCAAAGGTCTAACTAAAATCCCAATGAACAGTGCAGCCCAAACAGGGTCTTCGAGCAACCCCACTCAGTGCCCTCTGGTTCCGCCGTGCTATACGTATATGTTCTACTCCTTAGATGTAAGGATGTGCGCGCGCACCCTTCTATAATTTCCAGTTTCATTAGCAATAACACAACACATTTATACCTATTTTTATATGTAGATCGCTACGTTCGCGAAAACTAAAGCATTTATGACCCAAAGGCACATATTGTATAAACTTTACTTAACAAAGTTGCACTCACTACCACTTACTTTCTATTTGAGCGTATAGAGACCCACCTTTATAATAAAAAACGATGTTGGGTTAATGTTATATAAAATTTTGTTGAACATACGCAAGTTTCATGCTGAAACCATAAATAAACATAGGATACGTTGAAAAAATAATAAAAATCGGAATAGAGACCAGCCTTATGATTGGTGAGTCTGGAGGCTGGACTTGTTCAACCAAGTTAACCGGCTGCTTAATATCCGAGACAGGTCTCCAGTATCTGTTTAATGATAAATGCCGTAGTGCGCCTACACGCCACCTATTCGAATGTTTTCTTCATGTTCTATTTATCACCCCAGACAGGAAACAGATCTCACCTTACTCAAACAGTAACAGAACTGTGAAATAATTTTAAAAGGGACGCCTGGGTGCACTGTTCCATCACAAAACGGTGGAAATGTACACTACGATACGGGGCGTGACTTAGAATATCATCATCATTATCGACTTCGTCGACACCACCATCACCACCATCGCAACAAACACCACAAAACGGCGGAAATGTACCCTACGATACGGGCGTGACTTAGAATATCATCATCATCATCATCATCATCATCATCATCATCATCATCATCATCGACAACAACAACAACAACAACAGCAGCAAAAATAACAACATCACCATCATCATTGTAATGATCATCGTCATCTTCGTTGTCGTCATAATTCTCTTCAGCAGCAGCAACAGCAGCGGCACCGTGCTTTGCACTATATTGTAGTGTCATTTAGCAGGCCGAAAGAGATATCTTGCTATGACCATTTTGGAACGCCGTACTTTACTCGCGGTCTATTTTTACCATGCGCGGAGTTTTACTTGAGAACTGTGTTATGTGGCCTAATTAGCCTATAAAAAATCGTGCAACGCGGTATTCACGCTTTTGGTGGAGACGAGGTGACAAATATGAGAGAAATTGTTCATGTTCAGGCCGGTCAGTGCGGAAACCAGATTGGTGCCAAAGTGAGTAGGATTTTATTTATTTCTTATTATTAGTTATTTCGTGCATTTGTTTATTTTTGAATGAATCCACAATCTTCAGGTCTAGGAAACAGCTGTTTTTACGGACTGTCTGTAAATTTACAGACTGTCAGTTTATTTATAGATAAATGTGTCTGTAAATTTATGGACAAGGGTTGATACAAAAGTTAACACATTTTGGAAATTCACAAACCTAACGCATTTTTGGTAATTCTGATAGCAAAGAGCATGGCATAGGTCATAAACAAAAAGAACGGAGGTTTGTTTACACGGCTATTTCTTCTCCAACATGGTCATCAATGATCTTACAACTTTCCACACAATCATCTGAACATAATAATGATCTTTTAAAAAAAGTTATGTTGATTTACAATAATTAATACTAATTTATATGTAGATTTTCATTCATTTTTATCCCAATGTGGTGAAGAACCAAGATTTAAATTTTTGACAACTTTTGAAACCACCCTTGTCCATAAATTTACAGATATATTCATCTATAAATAAACAGACAGTCTATAAATTTACAGACAGTCCGTAAAAATAGCCGTTTCCTAGACCTGATCTTTCTCACGTTTTTCATGCAAACTGTTATTTTTACGTGTTGTAACAACTTGTTGGGGTTTCTAATTTTTATGCGAGTGACCAATGACTTCAAAACAAAACGCCCAGAGCTGCAAAATCACCAAAGAAAAGATCTTCGGGGGCGAGAGGTGGGTGGTGGGGTCTGCGGGCATGATCCCCGGAAAAATTTATTTTCAAAATGCCTTTTGTTGCCTCCACTCAGTGGCTGGGCCTCGGTGTGCCCCGGGCCCAGCGTAGCTACGGGCCTGCACTGGTTTGCCTGGTACCGGATACCAGAAGACGAGTTTCCGGGAAAGCGGAAAGGAGACCTTATAAGCAATGATAGTAAACAGAAAATTGAGTAGCTTCTTTGGCAAATTCAAATTTGAGATGATCAGGTCTAGGAAACGGCTGTTTTTACAGACTGTCTGTAAATTTATGGATTGTCATTTTATTTATAGATAAATAGGTCTGTAAATTTATGGACTGAGCCAAAATGAAAACTTGTCACAAGTAACATGGAAAAACTCCTATTACATCAATGATGCCAGTGAAATTAAATATCCTTAGGAATTTGATCACCAGTATGTTTATCTTGGATTTTGTCGGTTCACTATCTATCGGTTTAAACAAAGAAAACAGTAAAACGAATGTTGTTGTGGCAAATTGAGCGCTGGATTTTGTTTCTTTAATTAAAAGGGGGGGGGGGGGGGTAATTTGCAAAATAAGTAACGGTATCTCAATTCCTTGCATCAGTGAACTTACACGAATATGTTTTTCCTTCTGTACATGCCACTAACTTTTACATCTGACAGTCAAATATCTGTTTGAGACTTTTGTTAAAAATATCGATCTCATCATTATTTAGGAAAGAGGAGATACTCTTGACCTCAGTGAAAACAATAACACCTTCCTGCATTATTTAATGTCCAGCTATGTGTAAGTACCATAAAATAAATGAAAGATAAAATACAGCATCACTGAACAAAATTTGTGAATTTAAATAGGTTAATTTTTCATTTTTGCTCGGTATATTTCGCTTTCTTTTTTTAGTTCTGGGAAGTAATCTCGGACGAGCACGGCATTGACCCCACCGGTACCTACCACGGGGATTCAGATCTCCAACTCGAGCGAATTAGCGTCTACTACAATGAAGCCACCGGCGGTAAATATGTACCACGTGCAATCCTCGTTGATCTGGAACCCGGTACCATGGATTCCGTGCGTTCCGGACCATTCGGACAGATCTTCCGTCCGGACAACTTCGTGTTCGGTCAGAGCGGTGCCGGAAACAACTGGGCCAAAGGACACTACACGGAGGGCGCTGAGCTCGTCGACTCAGTTCTAGACGTAGTCAGAAAGGAGGCTGAGAGTTGTGACTGCCTTCAGGGGTTCCAACTTACACACTCCCTGGGAGGCGGAACCGGGTCTGGTATGGGAACGCTCCTCATCAGTAAGGTTCGCGAGGAATACCCGGACAGAATCATGAATACGTTCTCCGTGGTACCATCGCCAAAAGTGAGTTAAATATTTCCGTTTTAATGTATATCCTCAGCCATCTTAAAGACGTATGCGGTAGTTTCCAATTTTCAGTGTTATGAATGTCACGTGCGCACAGCAATGGTCGCAATGGACATACTAGGTCGTCTACAAAGGACCGATCATAAATAGAATCAGTTTTTATTCAACAAAAATGTATTTCCCATGTCAGCTGATTATAATTTACATTTATTTTAGACAGAACATTCATAAAACCGGATGTTAACTAACTATACAAACGGTGTACACGTAAAATTAAAAAGCCGAACATCAACGTTATTGTTTTAATTTCATTGGAAAACATTTCTGAAACTACGAGGATGTCAACTTTAAACTTGGAATTCATCATTATAATCTGCATAATGTCCATCGAGTCCAATAGTTGTCCACAAATATTTTGAATAATGCCGCCTCCCCCCCCCCCCGCATTTAGTTTTTATCCAGTTGGTCTAAATATTTAATTTTATTCAATTGACTAAAATGTTAAGTATTTGTCCAATATTAAGGCCGAATTTATTTCTTACAAGCCTAATAATAATATGATTGCGCGAATTTATGTCCGCGCAAAAATATCATTTTTGTCTTCTGTTCGAATTTTCTTCCCGTGAAATTTAATAATAAACCAGTTTGCATAAAAATACTCGTTATGATCTATATTTATAAAATATAACGTTTAAACATATTTCTTGTCGAATTTCGAAAATCGCGTCAGAAAAATTGTTAAAAACCACACCTGATATCAAATGTTAGTTAAATGGATAAATACTTATTTTATTACTGAAGTCATCAACTACTTATTTCAATTCAAACTTGTAACTTGTAAATATTTAAATAAGGTGAAAACTGCGGAGTATTACATATTCAAGTTTATAATGCGTTAATGTGTGATATTTCAGGTATCGGACACGGTCGTGGAGCCATACAATGCCACTCTGTCCGTCCATCAGCTCGTCGAGAACACCGATGAGACGTACTGCATCGACAACGAGGCTCTCTACGACATCTGCTTCCGGACCCTAAAATTGACCACGCCCACCTATGGGGATCTGAATCACCTCGTCTCCGCCACAATGTCCGGTGTCACCACCTGCCTTCGATTCCCCGGACAACTGAACGCCGATCTCCGAAAATTGGCTGTCAACATGGTTCCCTTCCCACGTCTGCACTTTTTCATGCCAGGGTTCGCTCCTCTTACCTCTCGTGGTAGCCAGCAGTACCGAGCTCTTACCGTCCCAGAGCTCACTCAGCAAATGTTTGACTCCAAGAACATGATGGCCGCCTGCGATCCTCGTCATGGCAGATACCTCACTGTTGCCGCCATCTTTAGGGGACGCATGTCAATGAAAGAGGTCGACGAGCAGATGTTGAACGTTCAAAACAAGAACAGTAGCTATTTCGTTGAATGGATCCCGAATAACGTCAAGACCGCCGTGTGCGACATCCCACCACGTGGTCTCAAGATGTCTGCCACCTTTATCGGCAACAGCACCGCCATCCAGGAACTCTTCAAGCGTATATCGGAGCAGTTCACCGCTATGTTCCGTCGTAAGGCTTTCCTCCATTGGTACACCGGTGAGGGTATGGACGAGATGGAGTTCACTGAGGCAGAGTCTAACATGAACGACTTGGTCTCAGAGTACCAGCAATATCAGGACGCCACGGCCGAGGAGGAAGGCGAATTCGGTGAGGAAGAGGAAGAAGAGGCTTAAACTCCGAACCTCAAAACATTAGCCAGGTCCCCATGTTATAAAACTGAGAATAGAAACATCTGATTGGCTGATATGGTGACCAGTCACCATTTTAGCAAATCAGATGCTTGAGATTTGAGACTGGTTTTCAATCTTAGTTTTGTAATCTTCAGTCCAGGAGGCCTAAACGACAGAACGTGAACCAGGAGGGTTTAACTTCCAACTTCAAAACTAATTCTAATTTATAGTCCATTTGTTCTGTTTCGATTTTCATTCGTTACACTCTATCGTTTATGCTTGGAATCAACTTAAAAAGTGGTTTAATAAAAATATATAAATATATTTATGGAATGTTGTTATATTGTACAGTTCTCGTGTATTATATACTATAGTAAATATTAATGACAGGAAATGGCTTAGAGGAACACGGGAGAAACAGTCTCCCAAATGTCCCTAATTTCTCCCTCTGCTTAGACAAGGGATAAGTTTTTCTATGTTGCATACAGACATGTGATAAAGACAACCATAAGGTCTCCATAATTTTAAATAAAACTTCTTCCTGTTCTGACAGACCAAGCCAATCTCTGTATCGGTATATTGCCTCGCATAAAAGTTTTGAGGTTTTAAGAATGGGTCCAGTAACAGATATTCTGCTCGAGGTATTGCACCTTTCGCCATTGCTTTACCATAGACAAAAAGACAAATATAAAAATATCTCAAAACAGCACAATGCACTTCCATCAATCTTTGCACAAATAAATGCTATAACTGTATGATTATTTTGCATATGTTCAGAAAAGTTAGAACAGTAGAGAAAAATAGTTAGACGTTACAAATCTCTAAAATTCTATTTGCAAGTTATCACAAAAAAGAAGCAACACAAAACAATTCAAATGCCAAAATGAGTAAAATGATACGGTCAACAATATCTAAGGTCCATTAAAAGAACTTAAATTATGAAGAGAGAAATCAACGTTTTTATTTTCGCGACCAGGAAATTGAAGGTCAAACACACTTTTACAGATATCTAATATTATATACACTTGTTAGACAAAAGGATCTTAGATATTGTTGTCAGTAACTCATTACCCATAAAGGCATTTAAGTTGATGTTGGGTGTAGCTTCGTTTTTGTGTTTGGTTGCAACAGGAATCTAGAACTAGTTCAACATTCCTGGTTGCAAATAGAATTTTAAGATTGTTTTTTCATAACATTGATTTGTCCAAAGTAATTGAACTGCATTTTTGCGGTTAGAAAGATTTTGATATTTTCCTTATTTTTATCAATGTTAGCCAATGCACCCTAATCAGTCATAAATCGGGTAAATAGAAATAAATGAAAGAAAAAGAACTAATAACTGGCACGCGCCAGAAGGTATGTACAAAATATTCTTTGCGCTTAGCAAACGTTGAGCAGTTTACCAATAAACGTTGACCAAATTTGTATCATGCTGAAGAATTGAATTTATAGTTGTGCGTTTTGAAAGAAAATTGATCAATAGGCCGCTTACGTGACTATTGAACAGTTGACTACCTCAATGTCGTAAATATTTGCTTCGCAACGGCACTTAAAATGGCGGAGTTTTAGTAAAGCACGATTTGTTTACAGTATCTGCATACATGTAACGGATGTGAAATGGATGTGGTTATAAAAGCAAATAAAGAGGACATATACTTACTATAAGAATATTAGTTTTCGTATCAATAAAACTGTGCGTTCGAACAGTTGTAAATTAAGAACGGTGTTAAGTTTTTATAGCTTAACAGTGAGAACATGTACAACATGTCTATTCGCAGTTCATGGTGGAACACTTTAACGTTTCAGTTGTGGTTAATATTCGTTATACCGATAAATGACGGAAGAGAAACGAATTTCGCCGAAAGTTTGGAGGAACCAGTACATTTAACGATGTGTTGTAAGAGAATTTACTGTGTTACTAACGCAATATAACATTTTAAATAAATTATATTCACTAGAACGTTGACCAGGTATTTTTAA
Source organism: Corbicula japonica (assembly GCA_038501625.1). Lineage (NCBI taxonomy): Eukaryota > Metazoa > Mollusca > Bivalvia > Venerida > Cyrenidae > Corbicula > Corbicula japonica. The sequence goes on along the minus strand of JAZAYU010000380.1, from coordinate 277,832 downwards.
TGAATCGATGGAGCGCTTAAGTTCATGTATCATGTTACAGTCATAACGATCGCTAAACGCATCAATATTTATATTCTTTATTGTTCATTTTTTGCTAACGCGATTTGAGTCAATAATCGATGTATTTCCCAAAAAACAAATTGAATTAAATTCAACAATTGAAAACATCTACTTTAATATCGTGTGCCCCAACGAACAGATTTAAAAATTATAAAATCATGTTTAGCATCAAACTGTTTCTTTTTTTAAATGGTTTTCAGATATAATATTTGCAGTGCAAAATTAATAAATTAGTATCAGTTAAATGTAAAAAAAATATTTATTTTGTCAATTGTTAATGAAGTAAAATTCTTATCACTCTTTCACAATTTTGACAGAAATTTAAGTAAAGTAGATTTACACCTTAAGCCAGATAATAATTATATTTGATTGATATAATTTATTGTGAGGAAGTGTCAACTGTAATCAATCTGAGGGTTTTGTCACCTTTTGATTAAATGTGCTTTAGGTCTTCATTTCTTAATCTATCACAATCTTAATTGTTAATTTGTAAATGTCAATCTGTAAAAGGTATATATTAAACAAAATTTTATTGGGTAACAATTCAACTAAAACTGTGAATGAAATTAACTGCAACTTTGTGAATAAATATAGTAATACTTTGTGATTGAATGTCGAAAACTATCGGAAAGCTGTATGAACTTATAGAAATTAGGAATTTATGTGTACTTCAAAATTAAAAAAGGAAATTAAACTTATTTATTTTAGTCTGTAAAGCAAACTGTAATTTGAAAACAATGTTATTGTCGTCTGTTTGTAGACTTATTCTTCAAAACCACAAAATAAAAGTTTTATAACCTAAAAGACTTTGTGTAGAGCAACAGCTTTGTGTAAAACAAATTTAACCTGAATAACGCCAGCCGTAAATAAAGTGCTCGCGGAAGACAAAAGCATTCAAAGTTTAAACAGAATTTCTTCATGGTATACGGTCTAGTTGGCTAACATGTGCACACTTGTATACTACAGTTACAGAATAACACACTGGTTATAAGTGTTGGCGATATAACCCGAGCCCTGGAAGAGAACCTCAGGGATTGCCTCAGTAAGCGGCAACAGGAAGCTGTATAGGCTATACAGAAATAACTTGATACAACCCAGACGGCTGCAGCACTAGACGTGTTCCGGAAGATGGCTGATGTCAAAGAACAAGAACTGCAGCTGCCACAGCAACAAAAGACACACAATGACGATGTTCTGATAAATGGTAAGGACTAAAACAAACTTTTCTTAATACAATAATAGTTGTTGTTGTAGAAGTGGTGGTGTTTGTGTTGGGGGCGGGGGCGGTGGCGGTTTTAGTAGTAGTAGTATACTCTTCAAACATTAATAAAATGCAAATTATTTTACTTCTTTTCATGAAATTACTATTAAAGTCCATTCGTGCCTTCTTGCTACTCCGCAAGAAAGTGTGCAGTTTGCATTATCTGCTTTTCTTAATGTTTAAATATTTGGTATCAAAATTGAGATTAGATATTTTAAATTCTGTAGTAAAACTATCTACGATCTAATCTCACTTTTGTTACCAAATATTTAGGCATTAAAACAGCAGATGATACAAACTGAAATTCAGTTAATAAAAAATCACCGAAAACAAAGTGCACACCTTTTTTTGAAATAGAGAATAGATAACCTGACTGCGCAACCAAGTAAGGAAACTCCGTAGGAAGTTTTAAACTTGCAATATTTCGTTCTCATATATTATCTGTATATATTCGCAGACTTTTGAAACAATTTGACTTTTTTTATTGATTCTGAACTTTTATAGCCATGTTTATTAGATGAAAACTAGTGATTTCTCACATTCAACTTAAATGTGCTTTTTAAATTAAATAGTCTAAATTGTAATAAAAGTACTACAATATCTGTAAAGATGATTGGATGAAATCTGCAGCCATGTCATTTAATATTTTAATGTTTGCAAGAGTTTACGCGAGCATAAAGAGTCGGTTAACTTACATGCCGACTGAAACGGAAACTATTCCCTCGCCCATGAAAGTAAACATCGTATCATTTCTTTTGGCCACAACCAGTGCCAATATTTTAGCACACATCATATTGGGAATATCTGAGTGGTCGAATATTGTGACGTCAGTCTATGCTCGTTTGTGTAGTTTTTTTTCACCAAGTCAACTTGAACTTGTTTGTTCATAAGAGAATCTGTTGAGGCAAGTGCGAGGTTGGTGCACCCTGGAACCTAGTTTAAACACCCCAAAGGATCTCTTTTTGTTAATTGTTTGTGGTGTTTTATTTTGAAATTGTTATTCTTATTTAATCTTCTTACATTCTCATGCTCTCTTCTCCTAAGTTTTGAGATCAGTCTCAAATCTCAAGGATCTGATTGGCTGAAATGGCGACTTGTCGCCATTTCAGCCAATCAGATGCTTGAGATTTGAGACTGATCTCCAGATTTAGTTTTATGATCTTGGGCACTGATATGTATGTTTTATTTTCACCTGCTTCCGGCAATTATTTCACACTGGTAGCATTTTATTTCGCATGTGTTGAATTTTCGCATATTTCGCGCTAGGGCAAATGCAAACAATTCAAATCATTTCATAAGCTAAGCTTTCTATAAGAATAATTGTGTCTGTGCCAAAATGTAATTTTCCACTTCCATGCAACAAAAAAATCGTTCCCGCGAAATTAATTAATACAACTGTTAATCGTTCGCCGAGTGCAAAATTGTTGTTATTATATATAAATAACAAGCCACTGACAATAATTGTTTTGCACTAAACCAACGAAATGTTTTGTTTTACAGATTTTCAAGAAGACCTCATCACTTATTATCGAGAGCACGAGTCCATGATCCCGGCATACCTTCTGGCTGATAAACATAATGTTTCTATTGAAGATTTATACGTCTTACCTCCCTTGTTGGCTTATTACCTCCCTTGTTTTGGACCGAACAAGAACCCGCAAAAAGGAGATGAAAGCTCGGAAAATGGTGAACCGGTTGAGCAGGAAATTGCAATTAGTGAACTATTTCTCAATGGAGATGCTCGATATAGAAAGATATACATTACGGCGAACGCTGGATTAGGGAAGACCTCGCTGTCACAGAATCTAATCATGATCTGGTGCCAAAGTCATTCACCTCTGACGTCACTTACTGAGAACTATGAAGATGACGACTTAGCCGCGATGGAATACTTTGATCTTACGTTCCTTCTTCATTTAAAGGATTATCAAAATGAATCCAAATGCAATCTCGATGACTTGATTATGCAGATGGTGTCTGAAAATTTGTCCAGAAATACACTGTACACAAAAGAGTTCGTACTAAGAATTTTGCACAAGAAGAAATGCTGTATCATTCTTGATGGACTGGACGAGTGGGCTCATCCAGGTCACTGTAAAAGAAAACCAGAGGTACCGCACAACAATCACCCGGACACCTGCACGGTGTTAACGACAACAACAGATTGGAAGATGGGAACTGTAGGACTGTCTCCTGAAGATATAGATCGGCACGTGGAAATCTCAATGCTAGATGACGGGCCAAGGAAGCGGCTGGAAGAAAAAGCAATAGATCGGCACGTGGAAATCTCAATGCTCGATGACGGGCCAAGGAAGCGGCTGGAAGAAAAAGCAATGTGTTTACTAAATAGAAAAGAATTCAACTGTGTTGGGAAAAATATTACAGATTTCGATGAATGGGTTGAGTCAAATGAAATCGGGGATATTATTTACAATCCGTATAGTTTACCACAGCTTATGTGTTTGTTCTTTGGTGGTCATCCCATTGGTAAATCAAAATGTGAAATTTACAGTAACATTACTGAAGTTACATTGGAACGTGGTTTGAACAAAGACAGCTTGCCTGATTTACAGGCACAGTCAAACAATAACGCACCAGTTCCGAACTGTATGAAAAAGAACGAGGCATGTAAACGTTATTTCAACCTATTAATGAAGCTGGGGAAATTTGCTTTTTACACTTTATTTAGCGAGAAAAGAGAATCATCATCGATATTTGATAGAAGACTAGTCACCCAGTACATGACCGAGAAAGAATTTGACTTTTGCTTAATAGTTGGATTGTTGTGTCAAACAAATGACAGCAGCATAATCGCAGTGAAACAGTCTAACGTTTTCTTTCAACACAAGTCTATACAGGAGTTCTTTTCTGCGATTTATATAACGTCTGAATGGCAAAACGAAAATATAAAATCAACAATTCTTAAAGTGTGTTCATCCCCTTCAGGTACTTTGGAAATGGAGAATCTGTTTGTTTTCGTCTGCTGTATGAATCCGGAAATATATACAAGCATTTCCGGTGAGCTTCAGAAAATCATTGGCCTTGACAGTGTTACATGTGGATATACATGTATGAATGACATGTTTAGCGGTGATGAGGGTAGGAGAACAATGAAAGCCTACCAATCAATGCAGGTGAAGTGCTTTCAAGAAAGTATGGGAACCGGAAATCCAAATTGTTCGATCCCTCTTAAAGATATCGTGCTTGATAAAAGAAGTCTAATAAAGGATCTAACCCCATTGATTACAATAATACACTTTTATAAAAGTGATGTCAAATCCCTAGTTCATCCGTCGACAGCGGGCGAGACGTTTATGGCGCTAAGAGGTTTACAATCATTTGATGTTGGACACGTTAGCATGAAGCACAGTGACCTTGAACGACTCTACGCGGTTATCAGCCAGACCACAACACTGACACAGCTAAACCTGGAGACCTTGTACTGCTCGGACCACTGGAATCAGTTCCATCATTGTGACGTCATCTTGGACCTACATCGTCTGAACGAGCTGAAGCTACTGCATCTTTTCCAAGTACCATGTAGAGAGCTTCGTGTTAACACAGCATGCCTGGAGAAGCTCGAGTTCTGGCCAATGGTGGGAGAGAAGATGACTGCCTTAGCCAGTGCCACATTGTGGCAAGCTCTACTAGGAGCACCGGTCCTGTCATCATTAACGTTATCCAGGATGTCATCCTGCCAGGAGATGATACAAACCATTCCTTCATTAACACAGCTTCAGTATCTCGTGCTTGAAGAGATCGATATAGGTGGCGTCATACCACGTTTCTCACCTGCACTGAGAAAATTAGAACGTCTGCAGCTAGACACGGTAACAATGTCGGCTGATGCGTGGAAAGAACTGTTCCTCAGTGTCGGCCTGCTACCACGGAATATCAGCGTTAAATTGTCGATGATTAAAATGACATCCCAGGAGTGGAGAGAACTGTTACTCAGAGTCTGCGTTCTGCCACTTCCGGTCACGGTTGAGTTAGAGCAGTGTTGGGGACCTTCCAGGAAAGAATGGCAGACTATTGTAAACGTGATAAAGACAACGCCTACTTTATCGCTTTTGGAAGATTTACATTTCTTTTTCTTGTTTGATGATAAAGATAATGATGATAATGAGGATGAGGATGATGACGATGATGATGATGATGATGATGATGATGATGATTATGCAACGCTGTCTTTTAAAAAACAATAGCGTGATTAAATATAGGGCGCCTCACGTGAAAAGTTGTCTTCAGACAGTTGACGTCATCAAGTTGAGCAGACGATATTGCTTATTATGTATTTCGCGGTAAAAAGAACATTATTTTTTGAAGATTACTTTTTAGGCATGAGAAAATAACAGATAATTGTATTTTTTCCAAATAAAGTCAAAAATATGATTGAAGATACCTTACCCAAGACGCTCCCCAATTATTACATTCAGAGGCGACGTTGCATAATCATGCGCGACACTTATTATTTAAGTCCTCGGATTCACAGGTTAACATGTTGGGCCACTAACCATTTAAAAGGTTGGATTTTTCGTTGGAAATATATCAGTTGCTTGTTATTATTGAAATTGATAATATTAAAACTCATGCTGGCCCCACTCTTTGTCTGTTCGAAGTGTTTTATGTATGAGGCTTTTTCTGAAGTTCATATTTCACTCTAACTTAAAGCCGGGTTATCATTTTGGTTAATTAATTGTGGTTTCCATTCTAAAATTGACCATTTTATAAATCATGCTCTATTTTCCTTCTTGCGTTGTTGTTGTTCCCATACCTGATTATTTAACTTTTTACATGACCGTATGTTGTTGAAATGAGGTAAATATTGCCAAATTGAGGTAAATATACCCGTTGCAAGTTCATTTACTAGGTTGTTGGGATATAGTGACTAACTGTTTGGTGAGACTTATGTGACAGGTTTGTGGCTTTTGCATAATTAGTTTCTGTTTGAGATTAAAGTTTGTGCAAAATGATTTTAAAATCCTTCGTAGCTTGTAGAGAAACGAAGCTGACAAAAAAGTGAAATATGACTATCAGGAATGGCAACATACAGCAGACACAGCCTCCCCACACAGCCAAAATGTAGAGAGAAAAAGAGAACATGGTATTATAATAATCAGTTTCAAAATGGACACCACAAACAATAAACGAAAGTGAGAACCCGAGGGATAACCGCCCTGGACCGGGCAATAGGGTGCACCAACCTCACACGTGCCCCAACAGGTTCTCATATGAACAAACAAGCACAAGTTGTCTTGAGTGAAATAACTCGAACCCACCCATCACCTCAACAATTTTGCATGCAAAGCACACAAACATATACTTAAGGACTTTGAAAACGCACCCTTGGGATAAGTGTATTTTAACTTGGAAAAGGCCTTTGAAATGAAATGTTTCACATACCTTTGTAAAGTACAATTCATTGCCGTCAGTTTGATAGTAAAATATTTAAGATTGGTCTATTTATACAAAAGATATTGCGAGTTAAAGACAGTAACCCTAAAATCAAAAGTAACACTTCACGCCTATAGAGCTTGCATTACAATTAAAGGCATATCATTGAAAACGAACGCTTGTATTGGCTAAAGTGTTACTTTTGATTTCAGGGTTACTGTCTTGAACACGCGATATTTTTATTATCAATGAACCAATTTTAAATATTTTGGTATCAAAATGACGGCAATGAGTTGTACTTTACACAGCTATATAACATGTTTGATATAAAAGGCGTCTTCTATGTTTATATACACTTATCCCAAGGGTGCGTTTTCAAAGTCCTTAAGTATATATAAAACATAACAAGCTAATAGCATTGAAAAGCCAAAGGGGTAGGTACTCAATGACATTACCGAGACCAGAGCACCTGAAGTGAAAACAGCAAGAACACGATGACAGGGATCAAAGAAACAAATCGAGCTTCTACGTTCTTTTAAAAAAGATTTCCCTGTAAACCTCCATAAACTCTTAAACCCCTGCTACCGTCGTGCAACCAAAGAGATAAGCATAACGATCAACTGTAGATGGGTTAATCACCAGGCCTGCAGAGCGCTGCAGAATATCATGTTGGTAGCCTTTCTGTTTGAATTTACAGATGGTTTTTACGAGTAACCGGGAGAAATTAACATTGCCTATTATTTTCTTAAGTTTACAAATTAAATCGCCATAAAAAGACTGGCTGTGAAATACCTTGTAGCAACAGTGATTTTAAACTGCACCAGAATTTTTGAATTAAATCTGGGTATCAGCGATAAAACTTGCAAAAGGATTTTCCTTAATTTGTGATACCGATAAACTGTTTTAAAAGTTTTTCTGTTATGCACAGATTACGTTCATTGAAATCATTAACATCATTGCAAGCTCTAGAAAAGCGAACAAGATGTAAGATATAAACCCCATAAGATGTTGAACGAGAAACATCGCTGTCTAAAAACGGAAAATTTTACTATATTAAAATTAAAATCATCTCTTTGATCATATATTTTAGTAGTGACGTATCCATCTTGAATAGAGAGATTAAGATCAAGAACGTTTGCTCGCTTATTTGAAGTGTTTGCTTTATTGAGTTGAAGTTCATAAGAATAAATTTTATTAACCAATGATGGAAAAATTTTATTATCTTTATTCAACAAATCATCAAGGTACCTCGAGGTGTTGTTAAAGGATGCAATAATGTCATCGTGATGTTCGGTAGACAAGGATTTTTTTTACCTCATATTAAGGTTTTGCATCATGCACATTGGGTGGGGTAATGCAAAAACAAAATAGTAAATTTTCTTACAAAGCTGAGTTCTTTTCAAAATAAAAATTATACCATATTATAATTATACAATTACAAACACTATTCTGAATAATAACTTGCATATATTATGGGCGTTTTTGTTGGTATCAAACTAGTTTCGGGTTAATATCGGTTTCGCAAACTGTCTATTTGTTGTAAAAGTCTCACATTAAACGGAAACCAGTTTTTTCATTTGTTTTGCAAAAACCGAACCTGGTTTTTGAAACTATCGAAACCACCTCCGGAGGCGGTTTGGTCGGTTCGTCTCATCCGAATAATAGTTCACCAGCGTGAATCAATGGCGGCCGAAGGAAAAGCACGTGTATTGAAACTCCGAAGACAACACATTTTGTCTCCAGTTAGTCAAAAGATCATATGTATCATGAGTTCTTCTAATATTTCTGAAATGACAGCTAAATGCACGGCAAGCGCCATATTGATGGAAACTGTTAAAACCCTTGAAACCGAAGCTAGTTTGTTACCAACAAAAGCGCCCTATGAATAGCACACCACTTAAAGGAAAAGATAAACACAAGTGAATTTTAGAGGTTAAGGCATTTGCATCCATTCGCAATACTGAAGATCATATTAGCAAACGTAACGTGTGCAAAAGCTTATAAATACATCTAACTACAATACATTGTTGAGATAATACTGAAAGGAAAGGCTAAGTTTAAGAAATTCGAGAAAGACCACTTTCATGTCTAATTTCGGTTTCAAGGGCAAATCATGTTGATGTATCTTTTAAAAACCACTCGACATTAATTCTCATTTGCAGACGAATGAAAGTGAAGAAATAATGTGTCCTGTGTATGCATTTCAATTTGGATGCTCAAGTTATTTAAAAAAAAACATATGTTATACGTGGACGACATTAAATGGAAAAGGAGAAATGAAGACATGTTTCGCTTTTTTCAAGTCACAAATGTGAATAAAATAGTTAAAATATGTTAGCAATAATTCTATAAACTTATTACTGAATAATATAACTTTAGCCTAATAAGCCTACCTGCTAAGCGTGTTGAATGCCATCTTCTAAAACAGGCGGGTCAGTTCAAAGTTATCACGAGAAATCACTACGATGAATTAACTGACTGAACATACATAGAATTGGACTTAGCCATCTAAATAATATTTTGTTTATATGTAAACATTACAATATATCATTGAATACACATAACATAATTAAACAATAAAACTCTACATACACAAACAAACATAAAAATTACTCTGAAATCTATAATATATATGAATCTAAGCATAATTTTTGGTACCCACAATTATTGAGGTCAGCAACCAATGGCTGGTACTTATCTCTTTCTGAAAACCTCAATATGAAGCCGGACCCGTTGGTTCTTATCTTTCGCTGAATAACTCTACATGAAGCCAGACCCATTATCTCTTGGGTCGGAATAGATGTACGTGGTAATGGTCATCTAGTAATAATTAACTAGTACTAATAAGGCATGACCCATAATTCGTCCAGAAAACCCTGTATTTACATGGAACAGACAAACAAAAAAGGAAATACCGTTTGAAAGAGAACTCTGTAATCGCTGTTTAAAGCGTCTTGGAAAATGATACAGATACCACGTAAACACTTATTTATAATATTGTGTGGTCATCAGTCAAAATAATGTAAGAAATTTTAATGAGAACAGCAAAATGCGACAGTAGACATGAAGGGAGTTTTTCTTTAATTTCTTGACATTATTTTGACGAATTGTTCTATAAAATCGTAATTGAAAGATAATTTGTTCCAAGATATTATAAAGTCCAGGTTTTTTGGATATGAAGCGGATAAGAAACCCGATGAAAAATTACATAGATTTTGCACTAATAACTACATGATCTACATAACTTAATAGTTACACAAGTAAAGACTACTATGTACATATAATCCATTCCGATTGATGGTGTGCATATGAAGGTGGACATGAAACCTTAAGTGCAGTACTTTTACCCCGTGAAAAAAATGTGCGTATTTTCAGAGAACGCCAAAGAAAGAAAATAGGAGGCATATCCTTAAGTTGATAGATCAATATTTAACACCATACTGCCTATGATATTGAAAACACTCGTATAAAATTGACCGAAATATTGAATAACATTTTAAGGGGTAATATTTACTCATTAACAGACGTAAGTTGTTTGTTTAACGATCTTCAAAGGACATAATTGATAACTGTTACAGCAACAACTGAATGTGCGGGGAGAAATGTTTGCAGCCGCCATACGGCATTAACAACGTTTCTGTGAGATCTTAATAGAAGAAAAGAGAACTTTGAACACCACAAAACACGATAAATATGAACAAATCGCTATGATTGAATAGTCTGGTAGTGGTCAGTAATAAAAATGCTCATCACTGCTCTCGTAGCATCAACTCAACATAACACACAATTTAACAGTACCGATTAATTTTGATCTATCACAAACGATAGTGATCCGTTGACGCTGAACTTTGAACTGCCGATGCACGATTTAACTGAATTGTGCACTGTTTAGATTTAACACCATCGACTGAATATATAAAATTACTTTTTGTAAGAAACTATAGTAAACTGTAAACAATAAAGAACATTAGTTTTACAAACATGACCTTAAAACCAATGTTTATCAAACCGCATGATCATTAATCTCACTCCACCTTTCCTTACATTTTTTGATGTGGTTTCCGTATTTTCTTTCTGATCATTTTCTGAACGTGGAACAGATTCATCATTAATCTGTACCGCAGAAGTTTCGCTCAAAACTGCATTAGACTTTTGTACAATAAGATTTACTTTGTTTATTCTAACCGACGGGTTGGAATTTATTCTTGTTTTACTGGGTTCACTTTCATTTTCTCCATTTGAGGCATTTATATGTTCTTCTTCATTTGTATTCTTCTTCTTCTCCGCATGTCCACAAGTTTATGTTCTGTATGGTTCAGCATAAATCACCGTCGTTGATTTAGTACGTGCATTGCCCATAGCAACATTTGTTGTGCGATGCTGGGATTGAACATCCGCGGTGACTGATTTGTCATCTTTAGCTTCAAATGGCAAAACAACTTCCGCTTTTAAAGGTTTGACTGAAAGATCAGAACTAATATCAGGGCTGATATTCCTGTTTAATTGTAAATCATTTGACTTATTTGACACCGCTTCACTAGAAACATCATTAGTCTGTCGTTCATCGGAAAGACTTGTGGGTGAACGAGGATATACACTTTGTTCACTGGAAGGTGGGTCAAAACAGACAGCTACTCGTTTACAAGAACATTTCAACATTCCATAATTTTTCACCCACAATTCTTTTAGTCCATTAATTAAATAGCCATATGTTTGTTTTTTAGTGATTGAATTTAACAACAGTTTAAATGGTTCGTCTGATTTCGTCTTCTCCATATTTAAAATTACTTCATGCCAGAGAACTTTTTGCGGAATTCGGTCTGCTGAATGCACGACTAAATGATAGATGTCGTGGTCAATTAGATGATTAGCCCAAAGCGCATCTGCAACATACTTGATATCAAAATTTGTTGTGAGCAAACACATTGCGCATAAATGTTCTCTGATTCCAGATTCTTTATTCTTTTTGAATGTGGTCTGAATTTGTTGATAAACAGATTCGTTCGTTTTCTGTAAACAATCCATGAAACATGCAAGAACATTCGAATCTCTACCAACGAGCAATTTGACCAGTCTTCTAACTTGATCCTTTCTGTTGACAACTTTTCTCAACTCGTCGCATTCATCTCCGGTAAGACAGGCTTCTTTATACAGAATATCAGGCAGTTCACTGTCATTGAAAATAACTTGTTCTCGAATGTCCTCAATGTGAGTCTGGATGGCGTCGGCTAAGCATTTTCGTTCATCAAAAACATCTGTGAAAGATAAAGTAATAATGTTTACGCACTATTTTACAGCATTCCCCAACTACGCATTTATGCTTTAGGAAGACGAATTTTTAATAATCTTTAGAGTTGTTATGAACAAGATAAACTTTTTGCAAGTTTTATAGTCGATACACAAATTAAATTCAAACATACAGTTGCAGTGCAAAAAATAGTTCTCAACCAGTGTTATATTTAGAATTGATTTATAAAATAAAGAAAACAAACGGCAATATTAATTTCTCTGTGTTATTCGTAAAATCCTTTCGTAAATTGAAAAGATCAATTTATACCCCGCTTATTTTCAATTCTGGGAAATTTCGAACACTCGTCGAAAATTTTGACAAAATTCGACGGAAATACAATTTTATCAACTGGCCTTTCTTTAAACTGTCGCATTCTACCACCTGTCCTTTCTGTCAAGTGTCGTATTCTATCAAGTGTCTTTCGACGATAAACGGCGTAGATGGTATATGAAATGATGCAGTATATAGCTGCTATTATTCATTGTATCTTGATTGACGTGTAAATTAAATCATTTCCTTGTGAATCCTAAACAATCACTTTTTATTAAAATTACTTAGATTTGAATGTAAAATTACATTCTACACATCATACAGATAAATAGATTTTAGTTTAATTTGTTTATTAATGTGAATCTAAAATTATGAAAAACGTAATTCAAAGGTCGGCTTTATTAATACCTTTATCATAATAAACAATGTAGTAGAGGATGTAGAGATTACCGATATAATAAATAAAGTCAGTAACGATCTTAAGAATTATTAAAAATAAGCAATAACAAGTAAGAAAATTATAATTGTTTTCCTTATAAAATTGAAGAGAATTTCCTGAGAATATGAAATAATTCTAATATACCGCAACTTTCTACTCTGTGAAAGCTGTATGCTTTAATAGCAATCTGATAAAAATCATCTCCTGAAAACCGCCGCGCTTGTACCTCATTTCAAAAATGTACCTCATTTTAACTCTTTCGACTTAACAGAATGGCAAAGATCTAAACGTCACAGCAATAATCGTTCCAAACAGTGTAAACTAGTTGTTTAATAATCCTACATGATACAAGGTACCCCTTCATCCAGCCATACATGCCAGGGATTGAAAAATAATTAAGTGAGACAGGTGACATTTTTAAGTGCGAGTTGAGCAAAAAATTTCTAAAGCATGTCGAAAGATGGTATATTTTAAATGTTCTTATATACCTTTTCCTTTTTTTTATAAAAAGTAACTACAGTCAGTTATATTACTTTGATGAAGTAACAAGACAATTTTGTGACTAAAATCTATATGCCACATTTATTTTAAAAATGTCTACTGAAAATGTATACTATTCAAGCCATTAACTATCCATTAAGTGCAATTACAGACTTGGCACTTGTGAAGAAAGTATAGTGTTGCATTGACATAAAAATTATTCTTGTAGCTTTATAGAAAGAGAGAAAAGGGCCCAAAAGTTTGACAAATCTCGTTTTTATTCACCTTGGATTAATGCTTCAACATGCCAATTAAAACCTAAACTCTTGACAATTAACACCTTCAAAGTCATGCCCTTAGACGTTTACCCATCCATAGCCGACAACTGTAACACTTGCATTGAAATTATACCCCAACTGAGACATAAAGATGTTTGAGTAAACATATCAATTAATAAGAAAAGATAATTGAATAACACCTTATCTAACATGGGATGTTAATCCATTGCCCCAGGGTATTTGAAGCAGATGAAAATGTCATAATTTTCAATAATAATTGGAGACAATGAAAATTGCCCTGCAGATGACAATTATTTTAAAGAGATATTATCAAAAATACGTGAGGTTTTGTTTTTGTTTTTATCCGTTACACCGTGAGGGTGGGTGAAATTCCGTGAGTAGTTTTTATCTCACGGCGTGAGACTAGGCATGTATGCCCAGCTTGATGCCTCTCTGGTATAAATAGCTACCAATCGAAATAGTTTATTTCATTTTCCTGCTGCAAAATAATTAAATACGAGTATTATTTACAACACTTCATTGGTTAATAAATTCGATCAAAAACAAGCTAAGACAGCTACGCCGAAAACAAATCACGATCACAAGCAAATGCTTTTTCTGCTCCTGTGATGTAAAGTTCTGTGGTAATTCAAGAAGAAAATGAAAGTGGTTATTCTTATGATCGACCCTTTGATGTGTGAAGTTAGCGGCCTAGCGGCCTGGCGGCGTGATGTTAGCAGCCTGGCGGCGTGAAGTTAGCGACCTAGCGGCCTGGCGGCGTGAAGTTAGCGACCTAGCGGCCTGGCGGCGTGAAGTTAGCGGCCTGGCGGCCTGGAACTTAATATTTATCATAATTTATGTTAATCTTAAAACGTCTTGAAATCGATTTTTACAGCAAATAATGTACATTTCAGGTGTGAATAAGCAAAATATCAACAAGAACTAGCGTTGATTTTTTTTTTAACTTTTTGAAACCTGGCGGCCTAGCGGCCTAAACTCAATATTTAATATAATTTATGTTTATCTTAACGTCTTGAAATCGATTTTTACAGCATGTAATGTACATTTGAGCGGTGAATAAGCAAAATATTAACAAGAACAAGCTTTGATTTTTTAAAAAAAAAATTTGAAACCTGGCGGCCTAGTTTGTTTGTATTTCCATTATTTTATCGTCGCTACCGGTTGCCCATATGAGCGACGCCTTCAGAAGAGTGTTAGTCATTTTAGGTTTTTGGAGGATAGTGCAAGATACAGAGGACTCTCCAATTCCAGAATCGTCCCTGGTTTTTTTAAGTGCCCGGTGTATAGCACCAATACACTGGACCTCGATTTTAAGTCCCATCCGAACGACTTTATTAGTTATTTTAGTTGGAGTAGCGGGGAATCGAACCAGCGATCCCTGGACTCAGAGGCAGACGCGCTAACCACTGAACTAATGATCCGCTCTTGGCGGCCTAGCGGCCTAAACGCAATATTTATCATAATTTATGTTTATCTTAAAACGTCTTGAAATCGATTTTTTCAGCATGTAATGTACATTTCAGGGGTGAATGCGCGAAATATCAACAAGAACTAGCTTTGATTTTTTTTTAAGTTTTCGAAGCCTGGCGGCCTAGCGGTCTAAACTAAATATTTATAATAATTTATGTTTATCTTAAAACGGCTTGAATTCGATTTTTACAGCATGCAATGTACATTTCAGGGATGAATAAGCAAAATATCAACAAGAACTAGCTTTGATTTTTTTAAGTTTTCGAAGCCTGGCGGCCTAGCTGCCTTAACTTAATATTTATCATAATTTATGTTTATCTAAAAACGTCTTGAAATCGATTTTTTCAGCATGTACGAGGGTCATTCATAAAGTTTCCGGACCGTTGCTATTCAAATAAATACAGTCACATTTCACTTCTTTACAATAATTTACATAGAACAAGGTAGAGCGCCACGGAGCAGATAACAACGTCAATTTAACGCTACTAACGTCAACTGAGTTAATGTTTTTCAAAATACTCGCGCTACGCATTTCCTGTGTCTGTGTATCCATTTAGTGAACACATCGCCGTACCAGGTAGACTCAAATCGTGACACTACTGTGCGCACGGTCATTTGAAGTTCATGTAATGAATCAAAACTTAGCCCTCGCTGCTCGCCTTTAAGTCGCGGGAATACAGCAAAGTCCATTTGGGCTAGGTCAGGACTGTACGGGGGATGTTCTAATCGCTGCACACACCTTTCGCTGGTTAAGATCATTCGTTACAATATTGTAAGCCTTGCCCACGCTAACATCAGTCATTTCCGCTATTTTTTGTGCTGTTCTCCGCCGATCACTTCTCAGAATGTCTCTTATTCGATCGTTTTTTTCCCGCTAACAGAAGGACGACCCGAACGTTTCCGGTCATTGACGTCTTCATCACCTTCGCTGAATCGCTTGTGCCAATCAAAAACAACAGTGCGAGTCACTTTTGCTGTTTTGTCACTTTTCAAAAACTTTAATGTGTCCGTAGGCGTCATCCCCACTTTTACGCAATGTTTAATAATTGCTCGTTGCTCCGTGGGTTTTGACGTTGGCGTCAAGCGTGTTGCAGCACTATTCAACCCGTCGGCGTTCATCATGAAGTTTGAACTGGTTGTTTATCATAGAACCGTTAAACTTTGCATAATTGACGTCAGATAGATGACGTAACGTCATGCCGATTTTTAGCGCGCTAATAAGCATATTCACGATTTTAATGAAGTCGGTATAACAAGAAACTTTTGCTATAATTACGTTGCGTCAAACTGCTCCGTGACGCGTTAGTGTGATAACCATAGCAACAGATAGGATGGAGTAGGGTTGAAATATATAAAAAAAATAACAAATACACTAAATTTGTTATACTTTTCTTCACATATTGATAAAGTTTCTACGCAATATAAACAATAATAAGATTTTTACAGCCAGAGTCCGGAAACTTTATGAATGACCCTCGTAATGCAAATTTCAGGGGTGAATAAGCAAAATATTTACAAGAACTAGCTTTGTTGTTTTTTTTTAAGTTTTCGAAGCCTGGCGGCCTTGATTCTTTGAACTTCGATTTTATGCATGTTTTGAATATCCAGCGTAACATTCTGCGTAATGTTTGACGATAGAACAAATCCATATTCTGCATATAACCGCGATTACGGAGGTTCGGATCTGTACAGTCTTCTAAGCTGGTCAAAAAATCTATACGTGGTTGGAATCAGAATTTAAACCCTCGCAAACATATTTGTTTACATTTAAGATATGTCCCTCTTTTAATGAAATAAATATTAGAAACCGAGACCAGCCTCGGATTGGAGCCTTACGTCTTTCGCTTTAACCTGGATTGCTTTGGTGCGGTTTCTTCTGGTATGTAGAATAACTTTAAGATCTCTTTTGTTGCGAGTAAAATGGTATATAAGACATGAAAACTGTTCATGAACTGGCGGAGATTTAGGACGACGTAATGTTTACTTATACAAAGAATGCCATATTCTGTATATACTCGCAATTACGGAGGTTCGGATCTGTACAGTCTTCAAAGCTGGCCAAACAATCCATACATGGTTGGAAACGGAAAACCTTCGAAAATATATATGTTTACCTTTACGATATGTCCCTATTTTAAAGAAACAAGATACCAGAAACCGAGACCAACCTCGGATTAAAGCCCTTCTTCTTTCGCTATAACCTAGATTGCTTTGGTGCGATCTCTTCCGGCATGCAGAATTATTTTAAGATCTCGTTCTTGCGATTAAAATGGTATATAAAACATAAAAACTGTTCATAAAATGGTGGAGATTTAGGACGACGTAACGTTTAACAATAGAACAAATCCATATTCTGCAAATTTTCGCAATTACGGAGGCACGGATCTGTTCAGTCTTCTAAGCTGGCCAAACAATCTATATATGGTTGGAACCAGATTTTAAACCCTCACAAACATATTTGTTTACATTTAAGATATGTCCCTCTTTTAATGAAATAAATATCAGAAACCGAGACCAGCCTCGGATTCGAGCCCTACCTCTTTCGCTTTAACCTGGTTTGAATAAGTGTGGTCTCTTCAGTCTTGTAGAATAATTTTCAGATTTCTTTATTGCGAGTAAAATGGTATATATAACATGAAAACTGTTCATGAAATGGCGGAGATTTAGGACGACGTAATGTTTACCCATAGAAAAAATGCCATATTCTGCATATAATCGCAATTACGGAGGTTCGGATCTGGACAGTCTTCTTAGCTAGCCAAATAATCCATACATGGTTGGAACCGGAATTTAAACCTTCGAAAATATGTATGTTTGTCTTTACAATATGTCCCTATTTTAAAGAAAAATATACCAGAAACCGAGACCAACCTCGGAATAAAACCCTCCTTCTTTCGCTTTAACCTGGATTCCTTTGTTGCGATCTCTTCCGGCATGCAGAATAATTTTAAGATCTCGTTCTTGAGATTAAAATGGTATATAAAACATAAAAACTGTTCATAAAATGGTGGAGATTTAGGATGACGTAACGTTTAACAATAGAACAAATCCATATTCTGCATAGAATCGCAATTACGGAGGCTCGGATCTGTACAGTCTTCTAATCTGGTCAAACAATTCATACATGGTTGGAACCAGAATTTCAACCCCTCGCAAATATGTATGCCTACCATAGTGATCTGTACCTATTTGAAATAAAAATCAGAAATCGAGACCAGACTCGGTTTCGAGCCCCACGATTGTTATTTATTTGCATCGCTTTAGTTAAATTTCCTCAGGCATGCAAAACAATATTAAGGTATCGCAAACATTGCTAATGGCGAAAAAACAGGCTAAAATTTCAAAAAATGAATTTTGGGGGAAATACTTATTGCCACATAGATTTTAGTAAATAAATGTATTTAGCTACGGATGTAGTAAATGTTTGCAAGCTCAGGTTAGTCTAATTCATGTTCTTATTAACAAGCACATACTAAAACAAAAGAAAAACCATTTGCATGAGAACTCTGAAATTCATTAACAATAAACCAAAGCAACTCATACCTGAAATAAGTATATGCTGGTCTACAATGTTTAGTGCCAATACGTCAAAATAATGTTAGGGTTTTCAAGAAAATCAAGGAAAACTTACTTCCTGGTTCAAATTTCTACTTTCGGTAGATTTGATTTGATTTCTAATTACAAAAGATAAAAACTCCACTCACTTTTGAATTGTCTATAATGCTTTTGTGACAATCAGCTCGCTATATCCAGTTGATGATACAATCGGTTTATATACAGTGATTGTGTTGTTGACAAAAACTTCATCCTTTCCTGTATAGATACACCTTCATTGCTAGGGCGAACAGTTTAGATCCAGATCAGCCGGAGCATCCGTGCCATCTGATCAGGATCTAAACTGTTCGCTTTTTGATTCATTAGGTTATTTCTGACCAAAATGCGACCAGTGCTGATCCTATCAGGATGTGCCGGCTGATCTGGATCTACACTGGTCGCACATGCGTAAAAATGCGTATACATCAAGGAAAGGGTTACATGAAAACCCAGCTTAAGAAATTCGAGAAAAATATCTCAATTTATGTCTGCTTCCGGTTTCTAGAGCAAAATATTTGTGCCGCATCTTTTCAATTCTCACTGCCAGCCAAATAAACGTAAGAATTTTTTGTCCCGAGACTGAATTCAAATAACTTGAAATAGTATTATATATATGAAGCACAGACACATACACATTCTTGTTGATATTTTGCTTATTCATCCATGAAATGTACATTGCATGCTGTAAAAATCTAATTCAGGCCGTTTTTAAGATAAACATAAATTATGATAAATATAAGGTTTAGGCCGCTAGGTCGCCAGGCTTCGAAAACTTAAAAAAAATCAAAGCTAGTTCTTGTTGATATATGGCTTATTAACCCCTGAAATGTACATTACATGCTGTAAAAATCGATTTCAAGACGTTTTAAGATAAACATAAATTATGATAAATATTGCGTTTAGGCCGCTAGGCTGCCAGGTTTCAAAATAAAAAAAAAAAATCAACGCTAGTTCTTGTTGATATTTTGCTTATTCACCCCTGAAATGTACATTACATGCTGAAAAAATCGATTTCAAGACGTTTTAAGATAAACATAAATTATGATAAATATAAAGTTTAGGCCGCTAGGCCGCCAGGCCGCCAGGCTTTGAAAACTTAAAAAAATATCAAAGCTAGTTCTTGCTGATATTTTGCTTATTCATCCCTGAAATGTATATTGCATGCTGTAAAAACCGAATTCAAGCCGTTTTTAAGATAAACATAAATTATGATAAAAATTAAGTTTAGGCCGCTAGGCCGCCAGGCTTCTAAAACTTTAAAATAAAATCAAAGATAGTTCTTGTTGAAATTTTGCTTATTCACCCCTGAAATGTACATTGCATGCTGTTAAAATCAAATTCAAGCCGGTTTTAAGATAAACATAAAGTATTATGAAAATTAAGTTTAGGCCGCTAGGCCGCCAGGCTTCGAACACTTAAAAAAATCAAAGCTAGTTCTTGTTGATATTTTGCTTATTCACCCCTGAAATGTACATTACATGCTAAAATAATCGATTTCAAGCCGGTTTTAAGATAAAAATAAAATATGATAAATATTAAGTTTAGGCCTCTAGGCCGCTAACTTCACGCCGCCAGGCCGCTAGGCCTCTAACTTCACACATCTGATAAATATTGAGTTTAGGCCGCTAGGCCGCCAGGTTTCAAAAAATTTAAAAAAAAATCAAAGCTAGTTCTTGTTGATATTTTGCTAATTCACCCCTGAAATGTACATTACATGCTGTAAAAATCGATTTCAAGACCTTTTTAAGATAAACATTAATTATGATCAATATTAAGTTAGCCGTAGGCCGCTAACTTCACGCCGCCAGGCCGCTAGGCCGCTAACTTCACACATCTTCGACCCTTTGCTTGAAAGAATATTAACGAGTTCAAAATATGTAGTCATGGCATTATTGCGGAAACCCGTACTCTTATTTGAATTATTTTTATTAACATACAATGTACATAAAAAACACGTGAGTGTCATACCTTTGTTATCTACTTGCTTTTCGGGTATTTGGCCATTCCAGTTTCTGCGACTTGCATGTGCGTGTGTATTCGCGGCCTCTAAATCTTCTCGTCTTAATGAAGGCTCTGACACGGATGAAAAACGTCCCAAAGACTTCTTCGCGTTCGTCGTTAAATTTGTACTAAGTCTATTCATGGTCACATCTTTTCTGTCTTGTGGACGAGGTGGTTTTAGTACTTTGTCACGAATTTCATGTATGCATGATGTAAGTTCGTCTAATTTGTGTTCTAGTTTCTCACAATGACACCCGAATTCCCTTTTCAATTCATCTGTCTTTGTCTAAAATAGAAAGTGGTATTACGAAAGCTTGAAGAAAATAACGACTAATTTCATAGAAAAAAAAGATTTTCATAAAGGCCCTTTCTGTTTATAATTGCCTGATATAAATAAAACACTGAAATTCTTCGCGCAAAGAAACAATTACAAGTATTCATTGAACCTCAGCTAAGGAAACTGCGCCGTACATTAGGTAAATACTTGTTTTTGAATTGAAAACATTAAAGGAAATATGTAATTCCTGGTATCATATTTAAGGTTATTATTTCGAGGCAGCAAGATACAAACATTGTCTTGTTAATTTAAAATAATTTACAACAAATATCACTTACATTGAGGTCAGCTTTTGAAACAAAATCACCATGTACAGAATTCAAGACATTTGAATTCTTCGGAACTTTGGAGAGAGCTCCTTTTATTTTGTCTCTGGTTTTATGTGCCATAGCCTCTGGTTATGCTCTTCTTTAAGTCCATTATTTTTTTACGCGCGCAAAATTGCTGTTGTGTTATTAATATTGAAAGGATAATTCATACGGTGAAATTTAATAATAGTTCCGATAATTTTTCTTTTTTTCTTATAGATAAAGTTATTTATTCTATGTTTAATATTTTTATATTGTAAATGTTATCTCAAAATAGAAGTTAAGTTGTCCGCTTTTCTGATGTAACAATTTGACACAATTTGACAATGAATTTGCGTTATCTCTTGTCTTTATTCAAATTTAATGCAAATTACTGGTATTTAAAATAAACTACCTTTTTAACGCCACTTTCCCAAATAGACCCAGCAGCATCAATTTAAGGAGGATGGACACGTTGCTAAGTTTCGACGTCAAAAATTAAATATTGTCCAAATCTTATGACATTTGGTCAGAATAATGTGTGAGGATCGCTTTATTAAAATTTTCAAAATATTTCCATTTTCCGACGACGGTTATTGAAAAACAATGCTATCTATGAAGGTACACTGATTTCCTCCATTTTCTCTAAACTTAATTTTGAAATCAAACCATAATAATAATAATAATAATTATAATAATTATAATAATTTTAATAATAATAATAATAATAATAATAATAATAATAATAATTATAATAATAATCTCTTTATTTTAAGAAGTTCACTCATTAAGACAAAATCTATGACAACAAATACAATATTTGCAAGTATAAAAAAAGTTAGTCAAATTAAGAAATTGCTTATTTTCAATGAGGCCTTCTACAATGGATAAACGAAAAAAAAACAAACTACAACATATAAAACATCAATACTTGAAGACAACCACAATCAATCATAATACACTACTAGTATATGCTGGTCTACAATGTTTAGTGCCAATTCGTCAAAATAATGTTAGGGGTTTCAAAAAAAAGCAATATATGCATATCAGGAATCGTCACACTCACAAAACACAGCCTCCCCACGCAGCGAAAAAGAAGAGAGGAAGAGAGAGAGCGCATGTTTTATATAAGTATGTCAATTCAAATAGGACGCCACAAAACAATTAACGAAGAAGAGAACCCTTGGGGATACCGCCTTGGAACGGTCAGTGGTAAGAAATAAAAGGAAAACTTACTTCCTCGTTCAGACCGAAAGTAGAAATCTATAGAAATCTACTTTCGGTTTGAACCAGGAAGTAAGTTTTCATTGAATTACAAAGATATTTTGAAACTTAGCATAAAACTGAAAATATTTTTAAAATCAGTGCACTGGTTGCTGAGATATTGTCAGTTAAATATTGATCGTATTGTATTGTGACGGCCATTTTGAGTTTACCAGTCACATCATCAGTTAATGAATACAAGACATTTTAATCAATATTGATAGACATAAAATCTGGGAAATAACAATACTATCAACAACTAAACCCGACTCTAAATCGAAAATCTACTAATGGTTTTATTTTTTACATACAGTTAATATAAAAGAGTTCATAAAACGGAGACTTGTGGTACTACAGCAGTTGTTATAAATTTTGCTGTGCACTAAGATTATGATTGTTTAATGCGACTGCAACCCAAGCCCACATTCCTTGTAGATTCAAGCCGACCGCAAATTGCATCGCATTTCATTGAAGGAGGTCTTTCTATAAAAATGTTGATTCAATTAAAATAATGTACTGGGATACTGTCAGCAAACAGTCATCAACTACAAAAAGTTCATTGGTTCTCATAAGAGAATCTGCTCTAAAAATAGAAGAGGTCCTAAAGCGGAACCCTGTGGTTCTAAAGGATTGTATGTACATGTTATTGTGCGCTATGATGGAGATCGATTGGTGCGACTGCACTAAAAATAAAATTCTAAATCACAGTTTGTGTACATTTTACTGTGCGCTCTGGTGGAGATCATATGTTGCGTCTGCGCTGAATGTAAAAGAGGTCATAAAACGGAGTCCTGTGGTGCATGTACAAAAGCAGTTGATGTTCATATTATTGTGCGCTCTCGTGAAGATCGATTGGTGCGACAGCACTTATCAAAGAGGTCCTAAAACGGAGCCCTGTGGTAAATTTACCCCGAACACTTATTATTCATATTGTAGATATTGGTGGTTTTCACTTTGGATATGGCTATTAGTAGAAAGGACTCCGGTTTAGGGTCATGACTGCGCATGCGCGGCGGCCATATTGGAGGTAGTGCGCATGTGCGGTTCTAAATTCAGAATGACATCACGGTGTTATTTTTAAAATGACATGATCTCCCGGAAGTATACGGAGCTGACTCGTATACCCGATCTAGAGCTTGATTCGCGTCCATTGAGAGTCAGGGGCTCGGCACTGGACGAAGAGAAAATGTCAATAGCATTGCATAGAACATTTTGAGACGTTTTGTTCGACTTGATTTGACAAGAAATAACGTAGATAATCCGTTTGTTCCTCATGCGTCTGTTTTTGTCGTGGATTTGTACCCAAAAAGACTTCAATCCCCGCCCCTAAAAGTAAAGATTTTTTGTAAGAGTGGGTGTTGGTAGCATATATAACAAAATGGCCGGGTATATAAAGTGGCGACACCTATCGCGGCGGCAACGGAAATAGCCAGATCGAACTGGGAACGAGAAATTCAAGAAACAGCAACGTCGTTTCGGCAGTGGAAACGGCAGCATCCCGAAGGCGACAAACTCGATTGGCTGTCTTATAGCGGCGCGTATTTATTCATCCGCGGCCTCTCGCGTGTGGAATTGCGCTCAGACAGGGTTAGCTCCGCCCCCCGGCATCCGCGAACGAAGTAAGAATCGGGCATCGTAAGCGTCGATAAAAATGGATTTCTACATGTACATCACGGCCAAAGCTAAATCGAAAGGTTTTACGAATACACCCGGTCAATTTTTAGTCGATGTTCCTTATCACGCGAACACATTACGGGACCAATGGGAATGCGCATTGGTGGAAATATCGATGGATTGCAATTTCGAGCCAAAAAGCGACATATTGTACATGTGCGGCGAGTTTTTGGAAGAATCTTACATCAATTGGGACAAACAACAAGTACTCTGAAACGTAGAGGTCAGGGGGAAATACACAAAGTATCTCAACGAGCGTTATACAGACAGAAACTATGTCCGGTGCCTGCACGGATTTCAACATTATTCGACATGGCGATTTAAAATGTTGGACGAAAGTCTAAAAACTGTGAACTTTAGTACAAATGAACTGCACGCAGTATTGCATTTTAGACAAAAACAAGCATGATAAGTAAATTTTGTCAAATAAAATCTGATAAAGCAAAATGTTGTTGTTGTAATATACCGTTTATATATCAGTAATATTATAATTTTAACAATAGTACACATCCGATATGTGGCTGTTTGTCACAAAAAATGACACACTTTGATCAGTTTTTGTCACACATTAACATAAAAATGACACACATTGAATCGTTTTTAGACCCTTAACTATGCATTTTCCCGTAAGGTCCTGAACAGTTTTTGTCATGGATTGAAAAACATAACATGCTGAACAGTTTTTGTCTCAAAAATGGCACTCGTTGAATCGTCACAAAAAATGACACAATTTGATCAGTTTTTGTCATACATTAACATAAAAATGACACTCGCTGAATCGTTTTTGACCTTTAACAATGTATTTTCCCGTATGGTCCTGAACACAATTTGTCATCGATTGACGAAAACTGTCACACGTTGAACAGTTTTTGTCACGCATTATCACAAAAATGACACACATTGAATTGTTTTTGATACTTAATAATGCATTTTCCCGTAAGGTCCTACCAGTTTTTGTCATTGATTGACACAAAAACATTACATGCTGAACAGTTTTTGTCACGCATAGACACAAAAATGACACTCGTTGAATCGTTTTTGACCCTTAACAATGTATTTTCCCGTATGGTCCTGAACAAAATTTGTCATGGATTGACAAAAAAATGTCACTCGTTGTACACTTTTTGTCACGCGTTAACACAAACATGACAATCGTTGAATCGTTTTTGACCTTAACAATGTATTTTCCCGTATGATGCTGAACAAAATGTGTAACGCATAACCACAAAAATGACACACTTTGAACAGATTTTGTCACGCATTAACACAAAAATGACACTCGTTGTTTCGTTTTTCACACTTAACTATGCATTTTCCCGTAAGGTATTTGGCACAAGAATGACACTCGCTCAATCGGTTTTTTTACCCTTTAGTCTAAATTTAGAAGCAGTGTCATCGTTTTTTATTGTGATTGGCTGTCTATTTTGAAGAAATCTCATCATAGGTTTTGAACGCGATTGGTTGTCTATTTTGAGAAACCACTTCATCATTATCACTACTTATTTTTAGCAACAACGGCTATTTTCGGTAATTTAATTAGTTTTCCATCAAGCGCATTTAACGCCTGAACGCAAATTAGGCATGTCTCACTGCTATTTCGTCGAATTAATGACTTTTCCATCAAGCGCACTTTATGCCTGAATGAAAAATAGACAGGCCTCACTGCTCTTTCCGTGATTTAATGACTTTTCCAATAATCACAGCTTTATGACTGATCACAACATAAACACGCCTCACTGCTACTTCGGCGATTTAATGAGTTTCCCACCCGAGTCTAAAAAAGGGTCCGGAAACGGCATGACCATATTCGGAAGATCACGTGTGAAGATCTTGATGTTGAAAATAGATACGCATCCTAAACGTTGGTTCCTTTATGAACTGGACATTGAAGGATAAACATCGAGTATTTTTTTCTGTATGGGACTTATTGAAAGCGAAATTCTTCAGTTATTGCTTATATTTTTTTACATACTATCACAGGCATGTATTTGATGAGTAGATTTATGGAAGTGAAATCATTCATGCGTATCGTGTTCAATATTTGTTTATATTTTGACATAATTTAGTGATGTTGGGTATCGTTGAAACGAGTTCGATCAGTAGATGTCAGATTTATGGTCAAACCGAAAGTGAAATCAGTCATGCGTATCATCTTCAGTATTTGCTTATATTTTGAGATAATATAGTGATGTTAGGTATCGTTGGAACGAGTTCGATGAGTAGATGTGAGAGTTTTGGTCAAACCGGAAGTGAAATCATTCACACGGAACAAACGGGTTATCTCGGTTATTTCTATTCAAAAACAAGTCGTGTAAGGTATCGAACGAAAGGTCTCAAAATGTTCTATGCAATGCTTTGCAATGCTATGCGAGTCAGATCCGTATACTTCCGGGAAATCATGTCATTCTAAAACTAACACCGTGCTGTCATTCTAAATTTAGAACCGCGCATGCGCAGTAATGACGCTAAACCGGGGTCCTTACTACTTCTATTATTCCATGGGCAGGCGGTAAAGGTCTAAATTACACGGCACATTAGATTTGTATTTTTTGTCGTTTGTTTTGTATGTTTGTTGTTGTTAATGTTGTTTTATTTTTTCAGACAAATTCATGTTTATTTCTTTCATCAATAAATGATATTTATTTAATATTATACTTATCATACTTCTAATAAAACACGAAATAAAGTAATCTCGCTATCAAGATCATTCCTTAAGTGGATAGCAGATAAGTATCGATTAGAAACCAGGGTTGGGCGGTAAATACCACCCCTGGTATTTACCGGTGGTATTTACCGGTATTTACCGTCCTGGAAAATACTCCCCAAAGTGGCAAATACTGGAAAATACTGGCAAATACTATTCAGATGAGTTTTCTTGCCTTAAAATACTGCAGAAATCTTAACTTAGTTGACTTTTATTAATGCATAATCATAATAATAATTAAATTGCTCAGATATTTTAATTAAATTTCATATCAGGTGATGACTTTAAGCACTTACAGTAAAAATAAATCTTAAAGAACTGTTGTTTTTTTACTTAGAACATAAAAATACAGCAGGTGAGAATTTAATGCTGATCCACCTGTTCACATGGCTGTGACACTTAACAAGCAAGGCCATAAGGTCTAGACTATTAAAACATCATGTTTCATACATGGAGCTGTAATAGCCAGGGGCAACAAAGGCAACAGTAGAGTGTCATAAATAACCTATAGGATTCTCTTCTAGGTGCAAATAAATGGTTGTGTATTGGTATAACTGCAGAAAGCTGCCAAACTGGTGTTCTGTTACAGATATCTTAAGGGGAAAGAAGAGATTGACTGGTAAACAGAGGCTTCCTTGGATCTAACCTTATTTGTTATTGTATTCATGTATATATATTTAAGTTGTGTACATTACTTGTTTATAATTAAAATTAACCCTCTTAAATGCTGAATCCATTATTGTTAATAATTGAATTTTGAAGTTGTCCAAATGCTGACTATAAGGAATACATTGTATTGCATAAATTCCATGGGTGGTCAATTTAAATGACCACTTTTTCAGTACTTTAATATTTATTTATTATGGATAACTGATAAGTGTTAAACTTAATTTTAAAAAATATAATGGCAGTTGATGTGTAAACTTAAAATTATATACATATATGATACTGATAATAGGTTTATTTGTATAAATTCAATTCAAGACTGGTCAATTCAATCGACCAGTATTTGCCAGTAATTGCCAGTATTTGCCGGTAAATACCGGTAAATACCGCCGGCATGGAAAATACTCATATTTGCCGGCATTTTGCCAACCCTGTTAGAAACCCAGGAATTTGGCATTATATATTAACCCCTAATGGTGGACAAATTTAGTTGTGAGCTGTTTTTTAAATACCAAACTATAAAAAGAGATTTGTTTTTATTAAAAAGTAAATTTTGACAAAATATTAACCCCTAACGATGGACAATCATGATTTAGTTGTGAGTTTTCAAAAAAAAAAATCAAACTATAAAAAGATAGGTCTATTTGTTTTATTAAAACTTTGATTCTGATAAATTTTCTACGAAATTTTGTTAGGTAATGTGACCTAAAATACATCTATCCCAGGTCCCTAGATCATAAAACAGAGATTAGAGATCAGTCTCAAATCTCAAGCACCTGATTCGCTGAAATGGGGACCGGTCGACATTTTAACCATTCAGATGCTTGAGATTTGAGACTGGTCTCTAATCTAAGTTTTATGATCTTGTGCCCAGCTCACCAGGATGTTTGCTAAGGCTCGGCAATTTATAAATTTTGCAGAATTTAATTCGACGAGATTTAACTCGGACTTACCATTGTTTCTAAGCTGAATTGTTTTGAAATAACAACTTCAAAAAAAATCGACCAATTCCTATGGAATCCATATTCTTGCGGTGGCTATAACTGGCGGCCTGTGGCAATGTTTTTCGTTTCCTGTTTGTATACCATCCAGCAAGAAAACGTATATGCGATCTATTTAGGTCCGAAGGTTATAAAACTGAGAATGGAAACCATTCTCAAATATCAAGGATGTGATTGGCTGAAATTGCGACAGGTCGCCATTCAGCCAATCAGATGCTTGAGATTTGAGACAAGTTTCCAATCTAAGTTTAATAATGTTCAGCATAGTATTGCTATCGAGAGTCTAGGGGCCGGGGATGACTATGAGCGTGCCATGCATTGACCCTGAGTCTGCTTAATATATAAATTTACATGTTACATACCTCTTTACATATTTAAAGCATTAATACACAATAAAGTTAATATTACTTACGTTGATATAACATTCCTAACATTATATAAGTAAGTGCCGCATGTCTCACTGAAACGATCATTTCGATATTCTTATTACCACACCAGCTACTGTTAATAAAATTTTTAATACAATAATGTATTGCAAAACATCAAAATATTCTTGTTAATACTCCGGCAACTGTTGATAAAATACAATCATTATTGCAAAACTTCAAGATAAGAGCGACCCATTTCATGCAAACAGTTGCGGATTCATTGGGGAAGCAAATGCCCCCCTTTCGTTGGCCGATGCCTAATTTTAACAGGAAAATGTCAATTTAAAATAGATAGACGGCGTTAACAGCGATTTTTAGGTTACTTAAAATAAAAATGGAAATATAGTGCGGTGAACTAGATGCAGTTTAGTAACTAAGTTATTGAGTTTGATTCGAGACGGATTTCATGGAATTAAAAATAACTAGGCAGGTTGAAAGAATGCAGTATTTAAATTGATGTATTGCTCCAAAGTTGCTCTCGAACTGAGAATCGAACCCGGAGGCTGTCTGGGGGTGGGAGGGGGATCCGCGTATCGGCATTCACCAGTACTCCACAAATCAAGACGATTCGTCTACCATTTAACGGACTTAATTATTTTTACCAAAATTAAAATTCACTGAAATTGCCCTCGGACAGCAAGATCACAAAAACACGAAAACACTACGTGAGATCGCGAACATACGATATATAAATATATAGCTTTCTCATCGTATTACGGTATCATGCATCGTGTTTTCGCAAATTCATGGTCTCGCTCTCCTGAACTTTAACTTTTCATATTTGTTCTATAATAGAGTCTCGGTAGTATTTATGATATATCTATTCTTTCGGCAATTTCAGACATGGTATTCTGATGGATTTCATATTAACGCATATGCAGGCCACCATGACCGTTAATCTCTCCCTTTTTCAATTTGAAGATAATTATCACCCAGCCTGTTGGCTAATTTACTTGTGTCTCATCAGTTTATATGCATTCTTTAAACGGTATTCTTCTTATCCCTAATGTTCTGGAGAATGATATTTCGTTCCAACTGTTTCTGGAAAAAACACAATTCCTTTTTAATAACGAGTTTTGTATTTAGCTACGGATTTATTGGTCGATCAGCTATGTTTCTATCTAGTCTAAACGGGTTCCCCTATTTCTTAACCAAGAAAAAAGTAAAAGGATCTTTCATTTTGTGTAGCTTGTCCGAAGTCGAGGACGAGATCACGAAAACGTCAGAACAAGATGTGATGTCGCAAAATATCGATGCGATATCGCGAGAACAAATGCGAGGTCGCGAAAACACGATACGAAGTCGTGATATTAATGTCTTACCCTCGCATCATACTTTCGTACCATCTCCTCGCATTTTGGTTTCGCGATCTCGCAATGTAATTTTGCGATCTTGCCTTAAAGGTCGACAAGGTGAAATATACACTAGTTAATTTAAGTAAAGAACAATCAAGTATTTTTGTAAATTAATTATTAGACTTAACCAACCATGGTGAAGTTTTATAAAGATACTTGTTACAGACATGTTTACATGAACAAAATATGCCTAATATAGGCCAAATAATTATGATACAAAGAGGTAGGCATGGGTATACATAAACATATGAATGGTTTGTTAAATTTAACCAGATTGTTAGATAATTATAGTGGTGAAATATTAACCTGCCCATTTTGCATACATTATTCGGTGGTTGGTTGTGATATTTTTAACTTTATCACCAAAGCGTGAAAGTCGTCATTACCTCAACGGGAAATCCATTACTCATATAGTTTATAGGTGTCTTCTTTCCACTAGGTAGGTATGAAAGCGGAATGGCTCAGTGGTAAAGTGCAGCATTCAAACGCTAAAGGTATGTGGTTCGAGTCCTGCTTGTGCCATTTTTGTTTTATACTTTTTTAAGTTAAAGCGTTTATTTATATAAAGTTTCACGTTTTTGTTATTTTCCACGTGGAAACCGTTGTTAATTTCTACATGTATGGCAGATGATTATTCAGAAATATGTAGTTTACGCCACGAAAAATATTATAGGTCCAAGTACGACTCGAACCCGCGCCAAGCGGCAAAAAATTGTCGTTTGCTATTTTCTGCCTTCCTACCAACTGCGCTATAGACGCATGTGGAAGTAAATGCAGTTTTAAAGATATACATACAAATGCAAAAGACCAGTCCAAAATAGCAAGGATATCCCCGTCTCAAAATAGCACGTTCAACCACTGTGTAATGTATGCATAATGGGCAGGTTAATATTTCACCACTATACACAGAAAGCAATTCTCAAGTAAACAATCAGTGTATACAGCCATTAGTTATGATCACTGTTTTCATCTTCGTATCGTTAAAATTGGAACAAAATCGATTATAAAAAACCAATTTCGATTGCCTCACGGGGATTACTCATAATACTCATAATTACTCATAATAGCGTATGCCGACGTGGATGGCGCAATACGTAAAACAAAAGTACGGTTTTCAAATAGTTATTATGGTTTGATCATATTTAACATATTGTCAAACTTATAATCTTGTTTTTTTATTAGGACAATTTTACTTTGAGCTATTTTAAAGTTGAAAAGTGCGCACTTAGAACTTTTGCCATGTATATATCTATTTTACATGCATAAAATTGGTCAATTCAGACGTGCAGTGTCAAAACAGTGGGTGTGAGACGTGTTGGATTTGTGATACAGCAGACAGCAGAAATGCATTTGCAACGTATGAGTCGTGGTTCTTTACCGAGATGGTCTGCGAAGGCGCCTGTCTGATGTACATGATTCAGCCAAAACCTGACGGTAAGAACGGCCAATGATATATACAACTCAAAATTTGATAAGGATCACTTAAAAGATTATGTTTATTTCTTAAATAATGTTGAAACGATAAAATATTTACTGATATTCCATAAATTTGTTCATTGACATCAACTTTATGCCAAAAAACGGAATGGGTCGTCGAACTGTTTAAGTGGAAATGCGATTGAAGCATGGTAGGGGCATTAATTAGGGATATATCGGAGAGCGATCCCTATCAAATTTTGAGTAGTATACTTTACTCCTTTTCCGCAACCGTTTAGTAGCCAATCTCCACCAGAGGGCACTTATGCGTCGTTTGTAATTGTCGGCGAACGGTGACAGGCGTAAAATTCCTTTGCGTGGAGATTGTCTAGTTGTATCGAGATACTTAAAGGCACAAATACAATAGCCATGGTAACTTATGCAATATAATTAAAAAAATAAAAATAATCACCCGGCTGTAAGTTCGTCTGGTTAGTCTGGTTCCCGATCCACTGAAGTAGGATGGCGGATTCAGCCACGTAGAATTTCAGATCATTTCAGCTTTTTGTCTCAAGCAAGACTTGCTCCACAATAGGCCCTATAAAACTTTGGTATGACCGCTATTTTCCGTATATAACTCGCTGGTAAAAGTCCATATTCCAAACAGACCCCTTTACAAACTATGCGGTCGGGTTGGGTTATCATTCGCGAGTTTCCATAGTGAATTTCAAGCTATTTTTTTTTAATATAATTTTGGCATAAATAAGCTTTTTTCCAAATGATCAACCCATTTGGATCAGGATTTTGGTGTTTCATTCAAATGCATTTAAATGATTAGAAGATTTATACCGGCCTAAGGGGGTGGGGTGGGGAGAGGTTGGGGAATAACGAACTCTTTAGTTTCAAAAACCAAAACAAAATCACATTTTTACCGTTTTATATTTTAAATAAATTTTGCAGGTTGATAAATACTCGTATATACCCCAAGGTATATGAAAAATGAAATTCAAAAGATCATTCATTTCTGAATGATCATCTGCCATACATGTAGAAATTAACAACGGTTTCCACGTGGAAAATAACAAAAACGTGAAACTTTATATAAATAAACGCTTTAACTTAAAAAAGTATAAAACAAAAATGGCACTAGCAGGACACGAACCACATACCTTTAGCGTTTGAAAGCTGCACTTTAGCACTGAGCCATTCAGCTTTCATACCTACCTAGTGGAAAGAAGACACCTATATACTGTATGAGTAATGGATTTCCCGTTGAGGTAATGACGACTTTCACGCTTTGGTGATAAAGTTAAAAATATCACAACCAACCACCGAATAATGTATGCAAAATGGGCAGGTTAATATTTC